>JAKWJD010001764.1:46999973-47097899 GCA_027705065.1 Solanum peruvianum
TGCACTAAAGCAATGGAGGCACTATTTATATGGGGTTAAGTGTGAAGTCTATACGGATCATCGTAGTCTACAGTATGTCTTTACTCAGAAAGATTTGAACTTGAGACAAAGGAGATGGATGGAACTACTGAAGGACTACGACATCACTATTTTGTATCATCCGGGGAAGGCGAATGTTGTGGCAGATGCCTTGAGTAGAAAGGCGGGAAGCATGGGAAGTCTAGATCATTTGCAAGCTTCTAGACGCCCACTGGCTAGAGAAGTGCAGATTTTGGCTAATGACCTCATGAGGTTAGAAGTAAATGAGAAGGGAGGATTGTTAGCCTGTGTGGAGGCAAGATCCTCCTTCCTTGACAAGATTAAAGGGAAACAATTTGATGATGAGAAATTGATCCGGATCCGAGATAAAGTGTTGCAAGGAGAGGCTAAAGAAGCAACACTCGATAAGGAAGGTGTCTTGAGGATTAAGGGAAGGGTATGTGTACCCCGCATCGATGATTTGATCAACACTATTCTAACAGAGGCTCATAGTACAAGGTATTCTATACATCCGGGTGCAACCAGGATGTATCGCGACCTAAAGCAACACTTTTGGTGGAGTAGAATGAAGCGCGATATTGTTGACTTTATTGCCAAATGTCCAAACTGTCAACAAGTAAAATATGAACACCAAAGGCCCGGAGGAACGCTTCAGAGAATGCCCATTCCTGAATGGAAGTGAGAGAGAATCGCAATGGACTTTGTGGTTGGCCTTCCAAAGACAATGGGTAAGTATGACTCCATTTGGGTGATTGTTGATAGGTTAACTAAGTCTGCTTATTTCATTCCGGTAAAGGTGACTTACAATGCAGAGAAGTTAGCGAAAATCTACATCTCAGAAATCGTTCGATTGCATGGGGTTCCACTATCCATCATATCAGATAGAGGTAGGCAGTTTACTTCTAAGTTTTAGAAAACATTGCATGCTGAATTGGGTACTAGGTTGGACCTTAGCACTGCATTTCACCCTCAGACCGATGGTCAGTCTGAGCGAACGATTCAAGTGTTAGAGGATATGCTTCGTGCATGTGTGATAGAATTTGGTGGTCATTGGGATAGCTTTTTACCTTTGGCAGAGTTTTCATACAATAATAGCTATCACTCCAGTATTGATATGGCTCCATTTGAAGCATTGTATGGGAGGAGGTGTAGATCTCCCATTGGTTGGTTCGATGCATTTGAGGTTAGACCTTGGGGTACTGACCTCTTGAGGGATTCGTTAGATAAGGTGAAGTGCATTCAAGAAAAGCTTCTAGCGGCGCAAAGTAGACAAAAGGAGTATGCAGACCGAAAGGTTAGAGACTTGGAGTTCATGGAAGGTGAACAAGTCTTGTTGAAGGTTTCACCCATGAAAGGGGTGATGCGTTTCGGAAAAAGGGGTAAGTTAAGTCCAAGGTATATTGGACCATTTGAGGTACTAAAGCGAGTAGGGGAGGTGGCTTATGAATTAGCCTTACCTCCAGGGTTGTCCGGAGTGCATCCGGTATTTCATGTGTCCATGTTGAAAAGATACCATGGGGATGGAAACTACATCATCCGTTGGGATTCAGTTTTGCTTGATGAAAATTTGACTTATGAGGAGGAACCCGTTGCTATTTTAGATAGAGAGGTTCGCAAGTTGAGGTCGAGAGAGATTGCATCCATCAAGGTTCAATGGAAGAATCGACCGGTTGAAGAGGCTACTTGGGAGAAGGAGGCAGATATGCAAGAAAAATACCCCCATCTATTTACAGATTCAGGTACTTCTTCTCGCCCTTGCTTATCTTCTTCTGATCGTTCCAGGACGAACGATGGGTAAATTGGTATCTATTGTAACGACCTGTTTAGTCGTTTTGAGCAGCAGTTTTATTTCTGGAAAATTGGCTGAAACGACGGAACCCACGACGGATCGTCACAGGCACGACGGACCGTCGCAAGTCTCGTTTCAATATACTTAGAAATTCTGAAATTGGGTACTGAAAATTGACTCTCTGAACTTCGTAACGGACTAGCAGGACGGACCGTCACAAGTGTGACAGACCGTCACAAGTGTGACGGACCGTCACAGTGTCCTTGGTGAAAAATAGAGTTCTGATCGCTACGACGACCTGTGTGACGGACCGTTGCAGGCACGACGGGCCATCACAGGTTGCGCGAATCCCAGGCAGAATCGGATTTCTTTACACGTTTTAAGGGACGTTTTGGACTATTCTTTCCTTAATTATAGATTTCGTGGGTTTATATTAATAACTCAAATTCTTGAGGGATAAAAGAGGTAACTTTGGGTTAATTACTGGGGTATTATTGTCATCTTTTACACTTAATTATATGTTAATTAGGGTAAAAGAAAGAGGGTTTGAATAAAGAAAATAGAAAGAACAAAGAGAGAGGGAGATTGATCGATCAAGAGGCAGAGGGAATATCAAAGCTTGGGAAATTGCTTGTTGATTCCAATTCTTCGGTGGAGGTCGGTTATGATTTTTACGATATTCGTAGTGAACTCTTAATAGTGAATGATATGTATTGGTGGTATTGTAAACCTGTCTATATGCTTAATTGTATGCTTGCATGAATATGATTATGTGATTTTGATAAAACAAGCATGATGAAAACCATTGAATCCCAAATCTTGAAAGAAACTTTAATCTACGTTATTAATGATGATGCCCTGGTATAAAAGAAGGCTCGATGAATTAAAGTAATTGGATTGATGATGCCTTGGTATAGAGAAGGCTTGATGAACGGATAGAATGAGGTTAGTGGATCGGAGTGTCACGTTCCGACACATAGTATTAGTGGATCGGAGTGTCACGTTCCGACACATAGTATTAGTGGATCGGAGTGTCACGTTCCGACACATAGTATTAGTGGGACGTGTGTCACGAACCGACACGTAGAATTAGGGGATCGGAGTGTCACGTACCGACACATATAGGGGATCAGAGTGTCACGTTCCGACACATATAGGGGATCGGAGTGTCACGTACCGACACATATAGGGGATCGGGTGTCACGAACCGACACGTAGAATTAGGGGATCGGAGTGTCACGTACCGACACATAGTTGTAGGGGATCGGAGTGTCACGTACTGACACAAGAGGAAGAAAGATAATGAATCTTGAAAGACGATAAATATACTCAATCTAATGAACTTAATTCCCAAATGAGTATGGTATTGAGGCTTGAGCCCTCATGGATGAACTTGATGGTACTTGTTGATGATTATAGTACTTGTTGTTGCTACATGTTGAGTTTATAGTTGATTTATAATATTACTTGATATATATTATCTTCTATTTTGAGTTGGCCGATGATATCTACTCAGTACTTGTGGTTGTACTGACCCCCTACTTTTATGTTTTCTTCTTTGTTATTTGTGGAATGCAGCAAACGTTCCGTCAACTTCAACTCAACAGTAGATCTAGCCAGTCTTCACTACCTTCGGAAATTCAGGGTGAGCTAATGCGTCTAGCTTGGACTGGATCTTCTTCTTCAAGTCTTGATGCCTTGAACTTTCGGCATGGACTAGCTTTTATTTGTTTAGCTTCTTAGACGTTTTTAGTTTAGTAAATTGAGGATAGATGTTCTTGTGATGATGACTTCAAGATTTTGGGGATAATAATAATAGTTTTGAATTGTTTTATTAATGAGTTTTAAGTCTTCCGCATTATTTTCTGTTGATATATCTTGAAATGATAAGGGTTAGATTGGTTGGTTCACTCACATAAGAGGGTAAATGTGGGTGCCAGTCGCGTCCCCGATTTGGGTCGTGACAACTAGGTCTTCTATTTTTAAACTAATTGATTCTGTGGCTTGATATTAGTAATAAAAACTTATCTTTTATAGCTTTCTTGGAAATTATAGTTTCCCTACTTCATTTCATCAAACTATTACCTCTGTCTGAAAACTAGCCCAAAGGCTCTTTACTTGCTTAAATGTGAAAACATTTGTAACTCTTAGCGATTACTTAGTCCCCTTTTAAATTTTGAGAATGAACTTAACTCTTTACTCTTACTTAAGCTATAACTTGAGCTTTAGAACAAAGTTTAAAAGGTTTGTTAAAGAATCTTCAAAACTGTGGGAACTCACTATGACTTGCTTTTAACTTTTAGATTTTGTATCATAATTTCTTTGACTTTGATCTTAACTTTCCTTGAATTAGATTATGGATTCAAGGATCATGATATCATGTTTATGGATGATTTCATGATGTTTATATGTACTTTAGAGTGTTGCAATAAACTAGGCATGATAGATACATCACTTAGGAACTAGTACGAAAATATGGTGGAGAAATGGGAACTCGAGGTGACCCTGGCGCTCTGCGAGGCGCAGAGCGTGATGAACAGAGGCTATCCTCAGGAGCCCAGGCTGGCGCGGCGTGCCAGACCATGACAGACAGATTCTGTGCTCAGGCACTTTGGTAGGTGCGGCTCCCCAGGGCATGTTAGATGGCTTCAAAATTTTTCTTCTCTGGTTTTCATGTCTAAGCCTCCCAAAATTCAAAGGATGTTTCCCCAAAATTCAAAGGATTTTTCTTCTCTGGTTTTCATTACTCAATAGTTTAGACTCATAAAACAGCCCGTAAACATGAATTAACTAGACTAGAACATGCTACAACCCATTCAATCAAGAATTTGATAATTGTTCATCCTTCACCCTCCAATCTACTAAAAATTACTGAATCGAATCAAATAGGTGTGTGGGTGGAAGAACTGAAAACAAAAATATCTCACATTTGTTAAAGGGAACAGCCCCAACGAAATCCCCGCAACAATTTTGAAGAATTCTTGATCTTCCTCTTATCTCCTCTTTTTCTCAAAAACCATAAGCGTTCTTATCTTTGCTAAAATTGAATTTGGACTTTGTTTTACCCTTAATAAACCCCTAAAATGAATTAAGAAATACTAGGGTAAAAAGACTGTTTTACCTTCACTAAAATCCGGACTGGACTTTCCTCTGCCCAACAATCCATCTTCTGGAAGGCATATCTCCTCATACAACATTGAAAAATTGCAAACTCACTGCCGTTTGAAAGATATACCTAGGGGATTTCCAACCATATAAAAAACTCACCCTAACTCCTCCTGAGATGGGAGTTATGATCATTTAATGAACAAAATTCATTTATGAAAGATGGAAATTTTCCAGATTTCCCTATTTGCTTCCAAAAATGATTATTCTTTGTTTCTTAGCTTATTATAAGATATTTAAACTTAAGAGATGTTACACTTCCACTGAACGTAAATATTGGTTTTCAAGTCCTCGCTCATCAGATTCTTCACCAGATGAATTCCCCATTACTTAAAAGGCCTATGTCATAGATAAATAACCTCTTGATTGACTATTCTATGATTTTAAGGAATGTGTTGATTGTTCCTGATCTCTTTTTGCTTTTCTAGTTTGTTCCTTTCGTATTCCAGAGTCCACAATGAATAAAACTTGATGAAATGATCTATGCTTTTGCATTTGTTGCATAAAAGTCTCAAATAATGCTGTCACTAGAGTAGAAAAAGATAATTACTAGGATTAAAAAGGTCTGTTCAAATGACAATAATCTACGTCACAAATCTCCATAGGAATCCTCGGACAAGAAGATAAAAGAAAATATCATGAAGATCCGAGTTCACAACTTACACAAATGTAGGTACTCAGTATTAGGATTTTGCCCTAAGTTTCTTACCTTATTTGAAGTTTATTTTTTTCTAAAAGAAAAGTCAAAGCATTATAAAAAATATTTTTACTCTTCCTGAAAGAAAAATATAATATTCTTCGATATTTGATTTATTCTTTCGTTAGAGAAAAAGTTTGAACATCTATAAATTGAAAATTCGTACTCTCATAAAGAACAACAATAACATCCCTAATGTAGACCTTTAAGAGTTTAGTTTATGGGGAGATTCTTATTTCTATACTTTTAATGTTTTATTAAATTTATTTTTAAACTAGGTAATTTGCCAGCGCTTCACGCGGTCATAAATAACAATTGCATTGAACATTCAAATAATTCTTTCTCTAATATCCATACATTAAAAATAATTGAAAAATAGGTTCTTAATAATATTAGCAACGTTTCAACATGAATTTAATTATTTTTCGTTATTGCATAACTCAAGAACCTCTACTGAATGAATTAATCATTAAATAATAAATCATTCGTTCTTAAATCAACATTAAAAGGAACATAAAATCGTAAATAAGAATATATATACGAAGAAATTTTCTAATAAAAAGAAATATTTAAGTTGCACAGTGATATGTCTTAGGGAAAATTCAAAAATGTTAACATATTTAAAAGGAAATGACACTCGAAAATGAAAAGAATTGAAACTTTGGAATTTTGCATAATGGATTTCTTGAATTGATAAGTGAGAAATAATATCTATGTAAAAATAGAGAATATGTAAGGTTATATAAAAATAAGATTTTTAATATCCATAGATTGAAAATAATGAAAAAATAGGTTCTTAAAAAATATGAGCAATGTTCCAGTGTGAATTTAATTATTTGTCGTTATTGCATAACTCAATAACCTATACTGAATGAATTAATCATTAAATAATAAACCATTGGTTCTTTAATCAACATTCAATGGAAAATAAAGAAGAAAATAAGAATATATACACAACGACATTTCCTAATAAAAAGAAACATTTAAGGTGCAAAAACTATATAATTGTGATATATGTCTTAGGAGAAAATTCAAAAATGTTAACTTATTAAAAAAGGAAATCACACTCGAACATTAAAAACATTTGAACTTGCATAATGAATTTCTTCGATTGATAAGTGAGAAATTTCATGTCTATGTAAAAATAAATAATATGTAAAGTTATATATAGTACTTTTAAATTATAGAATTAAATATAGAATATCAATCCATGAATTCTTGGAACTGAGTACTATAAGAATTTTCTGTACAATGAATATACGTACGATATGTGTATATGCTAAATCTAACCGGAGACAATAACTTTGAAAAATGATTAACAATAGAGCTTAAAATGTGTACTCAAAAACAATAATTAATAGCATCAGCATAAAATAATGAGTGTAAAGAGATATACCAGGATATGTACAACTATAATGAAATAGAAAGAAAAAAATAATGTTCACTTAATGCACAATGTCCCCTTTAAGTAAACTATTCCCCTCCAATACAAGAGGTTTAAAGAATGGCATCCTCTCAGGATGGGACGATTTTATTCACAAACATCTTGATGCAAAAGCAACGGTGTTAGTAAGTTGCTCAACATGAGAAAAGTACACGAGTATATTAAATTTTGCACATGTAGAAGAAGAAGCTCAGAATTTTTGTTGTTCAAAATGTAAGGAAATCCCACTATTTATAGGCAATAAAAGGTAGTGTTAACAAATTTTATTGTGTCTTATCAGAAAGGTTATCACTATTTGTAAAAGTAACAACCCTTCTTAAAGTTCACAACATTCCATAAAAGTCACAACTTTTCATTAAGTCGCAATTTTTCATTAAAGTCGCAACTTTTCATAAAAGTAATAACTTTTGATAAAAGTCGCAACTCTTCATTAAAGTCATAACTTTTATTAAAGTTACAATTTTTATGAAAGTCGCACCTCTATATTAAAGTCGGAACTTTTCGTTAAAGTCAGATCTTTTAATAAAAGTTACAATTTTATAAAAGTCGCAACTCTTCATTAAGGTCGCAACTTTTAATCATAAATGTGTATACCGACCACATGAGTCTTCAATATGTGTTTACACAAAAAGAGTTAAATCTCTAACAAAGAATATGGTTGGAATTGTTAAATGATTACGACATGAGTGTTCTCTACCACCCCGACAAAGCTAATGTGGTTGTGGATGCTCTAAGTCGTATGACCATGGGTAGTGTATCTCATGTAAAAGGTTCCAAGAAAGACCTAGTGAAAGATGTTAATAGGTTGGCTCGGTTGGGCATTAGATTGAAAGATTCTCCAGATGGCGGTTTTATGGTCCATCATAACTCTGAATCGTCTTTGGTGGTTGAGGTGAAGTCTAAGCAACACCTTGATCAAACATTGATGGAGTTGAAGGAATCGGTTCTTGGTAAGCTTAATGAGTCATTCTCCTTAGGGGGGATGGTGTCTTGAGGTATAAAGGGAGGTTATATAAGCCCAATGAGGATGACTTGATAAATTGGTTTCTTGAGGAAGCTCATGGTTCCTATTATTCCATCCATCTGGGTTGTACAAAGATGTATCATGACCTTAAGGAAGTATTTTGGTGGGAAGGCTTAAAAAGGGAAATAGCGAAATTTGTTGCAAAATGTCCAAATTTCCAATTAGTGAAATCCGAACACCAAAATACAAATGGTTTAATTCTTGAAATACAAGTTCCCACTGGGAAATGGGAAGATATTGTTATGGACTTCGAGGAACGGTTAGCTCGGACACAAAACCAGCATGACTCAATATTGGTGGTTGTGGATATATTGACCAAATTCACTTGTTTTATTTCCGTCAAGTCCACATACTCAGTGGATGATTATGCAAGGATCATCATAGATGATATTGTGTGTCGCCATGGTATTCTGTTATCCATTATATCGGATAGGGTCACCCAATTCACTTCTAGGTTTTGGAGGTCATTCTAAAAAGGGTTAGGTACAAAGGTGAAGTTAAGCACCGCTTTTCATTCCCAAACCGATGGTCAACTGGACGTACTATTCAAACCATTGAAGATATTCTTAGAGATTCTATAATTTATTTCAAGGGAAATGGGGATAAACATTTGCCTTTATTTGTTTTCTCATATAACAATAGTTAACATTCAACTATATCTATGGCTCCTTTTGAAGCCTTGTATGGTATGAGATGTAGATATCCAATTGTATTGTTTGAAGTGGGGGAGTCTTCACTCTTCGGTCCCTAATTAATTTATAAGACTTTGGAGAAAGTCACATGATAAGGAATCGGTTGAAAACAACATATAGCCAGCAAAAGTCTTATGCTAACCATAGAATTTGAAGAGGGTGATTAGGTGTATCTAAAAATTTCACCCACGAAGGGAGTTGTGAGATTTGGCAATAAAAGGAACTTGATTCCTCGTTATGTGAGTTTCTATGAAAATTTTCAAAGGGTTGGCAAGTTTGCATACGAGTTGATATTACCTAGTGAATTGACTTTGGTTCATCCAGTGTTCTATGTCTCCATGCTCAAGAAGTTCATCACAGATCCCTAGTCCTTTCTTCATATTGAGGGTCTAGGTGTAGAAGATACCTCTCATGAGGAGGTTCCGGTTGAAATCCTTGATAGACAAGTGAAGAAGTTGAGGAACAAGGAGGTGGCTTCTGTAAAGGTGTTATGGAAGAACCACCTAGCCGAGGGGGCAACATGGGAGGACGAGGACAAAAAGAAGTCCCGTACCCTCATCTCTTTGTTTCTTAAGGTTATTTATTCCTGCTAATAATGAAAACAATAAATAAATTCAATTTGACTTTCTTTTGCAAAGATGTGCATGTTTATTACAAAGTTTTTCTAAAAAGAAGTTTCACGTGAAAATGATCTTTTACTTGTTGTTACACTTATTGTGTAATTGGTTTGTTGTTTCCTTTATGAAATGATATTGAGAATGGTGATAGCTTAATTTTTTGCATAATTTACTCTTTAATAATTTGTTGAGCCCATGTTGTTGTGAGAAGGAAATTCCTCATGTTGGGATGTTGAGCCCATAGGTGTTATAATTGATATTTTGAGTTACTTCGTTCAAATACCATGTTTTTATGATTTGAGTTGTAACTCATATTGATTTTGCATGTTTTTGGTTGGGCTGCTAGTATCGAGTCTATCCTTTCCGTTTGAAAGATTTGTAGTGTCATCCATGGACAAATTTTCCTATGGGGGGATAATATAACACTCTGAAAATCTAAGACCTAGTCTAGAGCCTCACACCAGTGTCTAAGGTCTATAACTCTGTTTCAAGGTCAATAATAGAGTATAAAAGTCATTTGAGAAATTTTAGAGTCAAAACGTTAAGGAACGTCCACGATGTCCGGAGACGAGTCCAAAAGGTGCTAGTGTACCTTAGCCTATTTAATGGGGTTTTGAGAGTCAGAATTTGATGAGATTTTGTGGTATGGTGTCTAACATGTATTAAAGTTGGTTTAGGGTTGAAATTTCCGGGTATAACTCCCAAAGGACCACCTTAAGGGTCCTTGAGGAGTACCCTTCTATTTTGGTCAAGAAGTTGCCTTGAGGCAGTGTCTACCAACGACTTGCAAGAGGCGTGGTCCAATCGACGGGTATCTATTGAATCCGTCGATGGTCACATAGACATTTTCAAAAAAATCCATTTTGGTAACTCAGTGACCAAAACGACGGTTTTGTAGGACGGTTGGTCCAAGGCACCGTCGACTGACCTATGGCTCGTAGGGTCGGGATCTCATAGGTCATTTCTGTAATTTTGTTGGTGAGTTTTAGTTGGGTAATTTAATTAAGTGATTTATTTAGGGGGTTAATTAGTGTTTAGGGGTTAGTTAATTAGGTTAGTTAGTTAACTATATAACATACCCTGAGTGTAAATACAATCCCAAAACATAATTGATCTTTTTTCTCTACTTTCTCTCTCCCATAAAGAAGAACTCCATTGAAGGGCTAGGTCAAAGACTTAAGGGCAGAAAGAAAAGTATTTTTGTCCATAAATGTTCATAAAATAACAAGGTATGTGATCCTTTCACCTTTAGGATTCCTTTCCCCAAAGGGTTCCTTCAAAATTGGTTTTCAAAAGATGATTTCATATGGGTTTCTTCCAAATATAAATTTTATCATCCAAATTGTATTGTTTATGGTTTCTTTTGATTATTATGATTAGATTATGTTGTATTATTGTTCAATGACATTGGTTCTTTAACCTAGTCTTTGGAATAGATCACAAATTGACCCAAATTCCCTAACTGTAGGTTATGAGCTAGTATCGAATTGAAATGTAGTGATGTAATTGATTTCATTATTGTGTTATTTACCATTGATTGATGTTACTAAAATATTATTGGATCGAATTGAATTGGTTGATTGTAAGACCATGATGATGTCTCTTGAAGGAGATTGTGTAAGTCTTGATATACTAAACCTTTACTTCAATAATGATGGCTTGTACTTGGTGATGAACTTCAATTGAAGTATGTTTTATAATTGTATCAAGTAGGTATGTTATGATGATACGGTTGAAATGTCTTGATTATGTGATTGTGAGATTATGCTTAATATGTAAGGATATTAGGTTGGTTACGAATTAACTAGGTACCTTACTATGATATAATGATGTTATGTGCTAATCTCACATATGAGGTTTGTAATGAAAAGTGTTCTCATGCAATTCCTATTGAGATAATGACTATGAATATACAAGGAGCTATTCTCGTATTACAAAACTTAAAGAAAGATGTTTCGAAAGGGAATATGTCTTTGCACCCAGTGAATTAGTAGTGAGGAGTGTCCCCTCCCACATAGGGAAGGTAGGTTCACTATTGTACTCATCAGATTGGAGACTATAATGCATATAGAATAAAGAGGGTCCCAAACACATCTCCAAATTCTTTAACTATGTTGGCCCCATAGGAATACTAGCTAGTGGATCCACCTAGATGCCATGTTCATGTTTTGGTACTACCTTGGCAAGTAGTCCACCTTCTTACAGTGTAGGGTTCCATGACACCGGATTCCACATTAGCTCATGTAGTCTTTGTCGTTTAAGGCAAGATGTTCTCATAGGTAAAATGAATTAATAAAGTGAATTATAACTAGGATGACTTAAGGGGTTTGACTTAGTCTAGGTAAGGGTATGGGACTCTACCTATACATTGCGCTAATTAGCCTTGAGGAAAGTCTCAGAAGGATGATCTAATGTTCTCATACTATAATATGTTGGTTTCATGTATGCACATGTTATTGATCTATTATTTGTAAACTATAATGATGACTACTCCTAATACTATGTTATATGATGATAGGGATTGCTTGTGATCCTTTATTTGGTTTTCTTGATTGAGTAAGGCTATGGGGCTTTACTTGGTCATTGCACTTGTAGACTTCATGAGGGATTATGAGTAAGGGTCTTGTATGTGTAATTTTGTCATTAACTCTTATACATGATTTTTTGATTTAACATGATGTTAGAAATTTTTTGGCTATGGTTCTATTATGCTATTATTCATATTGACTTGGTTATACTTGATGATGTTGCTCTTGTGTTGAACATACTATAGTCTTGGCCAATATGTAGTTATTTTCCTATATCTGTTCATGATTGTCCATAAGGATTTTCAAAGTAAATTGGCATCGTTTTGAACAAATGTCCTTTTTAGCATCATTTCTATGCTCTGTGTGCATGTGTTTCCATACTTAGTAAAAGTGATGTGCTAACCCCTATTTCTCCCAATTTCGGTCGTTGAAGGGTTCGTGACCACTTTGTATGAAAAACTTGGATCACTTCTCCAACTGTGGTTATGTCCTCTAATTTCGACGATGATGCCTTTTATCTCACTCTACTTATGTTGCGTTGTTATAGTCTAAGGACCATCATTTCATTGTTATTGTTTCAAGATATGGTTGTAAGCCCTAAATGACATTTTTACATTTGTTTAAAGGCTATTCCCATATTTTTTTATTCCATTTAGATGGTTTAATATGAGACATCCTTATTAAGATTACGGAAAAGGGTCTAAAATATCCTCGAAGTATTGAAAATGGTACAAAATTACCCTCCATCCACCTATTGGCTCCAAAATGCCCTTCTACCTATTGGCTCCAAAATACCCTTGTCATCCACCTTTGGGTTCAAAATTGACCACTTATTTAACTATTTTAAAATTAAACTATTTAAATATTTTTTAAAATACTTGGCGCTCAACTATTGGTTATAATTTAATTTATTAATATAATTTATAAACCAACCCACTAGCGACTCATTATTAATTAAACCCCACCAAATTCATAAACCAATGATAATATCAAAATACTCATAAAAACTACTAAAACACCACGAAATTATAGATTCCTTGAAATGACATCCGACATTATTTGACTCTGAATCAAAGCCCTAATTAATTTTAGTTTAGCCACTTATTTAGGAGGACATTTTCAATAGGATTCTATTTCGAGCTTGAAATCAAAATGTATGATTAAAATTAAAGAAGTAGTACATCCGAATTAATTCATGCACTTTTTTTAAATATAATTTTATAAATATTTATGATTTGTTTTAAAACCTTAAAATATTATTAAAAAAAAAATTTATCTATGAAGTAACATCACATAATTGAGACGAATGAATAATTAAGATGAACATAGTCAGACTTTAAAGTTTATCGTTAATTTTTATTTAGACACTTGAATGTATGATAAAATTCACATCTCCAGATATTTTCGCCTCAAATTTTCAACTCTCATTGGAAGTAGCTTTCTTGTTGTTGCATTAGTAATTTGATGGGTTTATTATTCTGGTGGGATTTAATTAGTAATGGGTGGGTAGTGGATTAATTTATAAATTATATTAATAAGTTAAATTATAACAAATAGTTGAGCATAAGGTATTTAACAAAATATTTAAATAGATTAAATTTAAAACTGTTAAATAAGTGGTCAATTTTGAACCAAAAGGTGGATGACAAGGGTATTTTGGAGCCAATAGGTTGGTGGGCTGGGTATTTTGGAGCCAATAGGTGGATGGAGGGTAATTTTGTACCATTTTCAATACTTCGAGGGTATTTTAGGCCCTTTTCCGTTAAGATTATATTATGCATGTTACCCATATGTAGCATAAAAGTAGAAGACTATTTAATCTTCTTATACAAGGAGTCTATGTATACTCACTATGAATATATTTATGTAATTGAGTTCTAAATAAACCTCATTAAGAAGATGTAGATTAAAAGTTTTAATTTTCCTCACTTTTTAACCTATATATGTTGTAATGATTGTTAAGAGGATAGTATTAGTTCTCTCCGAGGACGACGATGTTGGTTACGTCTAGGGGGTACTTCCTGGATGTGACATTTTTAGATGAACTCTTTTCACATTACACTAAAATATATTACCTTTGGCCGGGTATTGGATGCGCTGGAAGCGTGAGGTAGATCGTTGTATCATCACTATAACTCTTATGTGATGGTTGTCGGTTAGAGAAACTCCCACAATAGTTAAATTTATTCGCTTATATACATAATTTTAATTGTATTTTTACATACATCACAGAGTCAATGATGTCCTTGTATACATTTAGATTGTACAACATATTTTCTAACAACTTTTCTTTATATTGAACTTCTTGTTAAATTGTTTTATATTTGGGAAAATGCACAAGTACCCTCTCAACTAATGCCCGAAATCTCACAGACACACTTATATTATACTAAGGTCCTATTACCCCCCTAAAATTATTTTATAAGTAATTTTCTACCCCTTTTGGGCCTACGTGACACTAGCTTAAAAGAAAAAGTCAAAGAGCGTAAGGCCGACAAAATAGTGTCACGTAAACCGAAAAGGGGTAAAAAAATTATTGATAAAATATGTTCGGGGGGTAATAGGATCGTAGTATAGTATAAGTGTATCTCTGAGATTTCGGTCATAGGTTGAGGGGGTACTTGTTCATTATCCCTTTATATTAAAATGAGTTAGTTATTCATGAGTGGAATAGAGCCAAGGTAAGTGTTCGTTGTTACTCCTTTTCAATCTTTAGTGTTGTTTAGCATTCCAACTCGCATACTCGTACATTCAATTTACTGATTCCAGTTGGCCTGCATTGTATCATGATGCAGACAGAGGTAACTAGGATTGACATTGGGAAAACAATTGATCCATTGAGCAACTTAAAGTCAGATGGTGAGCCTCCCTTCTTGCCTCACTTCATCTTGCAGAACCAAAAAAAAATTATTTTTAAGACAAACATAATGCAATAAAAAGAGTTTTGGGTTGCCTCCAAAATAAATCCTTAATAAATTTCATGGCATGATGAAAGTACACTTTAAAACCTCATTCTTGGGGTTTACTAGAGTGTCACTAGGCAATCCCCTTGTTGGTACGGGTTAAAATGCTAAGAAATGTGGACCATCTGGGATTCCAAATGCTTGATTGTGACAGAATGAAAGGTGACCGTCTGGCTAAGGGCTGACACATCTTCTTTCATTTCTTTCTAAATCTTGTCTAACCTTCAACCTTGTTGAGGATACGTGATAATATATATTTTGACTTTCCACCGTCTTAATCCTTTGGCTTTTGACATTTTTACAGGAACATACATATCCCTCCCCACTCATTTGACTTGGGGTTTTGATCCCTCCATTCCTAATCTTGATATTTCCATCCTTCATCTCTATTCCAACCTTGGTTACCACCCTACCTAGAGTAGTTTGAATGATAACCTCTACCTTGGTTGTCTAAGAAGTTTGACTCTTCATTAAACAAGTCATGAAATTTGGATTCATCTGAATTACCACACCCGACACCCATAACATTAATACCTCAAGCACCAATTCCCATGACATTATTAGAGAAAATTTCAACTTCTGTCATGATTTTTCTAAAGTTCTTTTCTGTCGTAATCGTTCTCCATTTGCTCCTTTATCAATTTGAATGAGAGGGGAGATACCCGATTTTCACGGTTATACTAGGACTTGTTGATTTTTGTTAGTCCATCCAATAGTTGTGTCGTTATCACATAAGGTTGTTGTATTAAACCTCCCGAATAAAGTTGGTCAACGACACCCTTTTTTATCAAGTCAACACTCCAGTTAAAGTACTACAACAAATACGTTGTCAGGCAAGCCATGGGTAGGCATTATAGCATTAACTTCTCGAATCACCACCAATTTCCTGAATTCGCTCTCCCACAAAATGCTTAAAACTTTGGATGTTGTATTAAAGAGTCATCATCTTCGAAGGAGCGGAAAATCACACATTAAATATAGTGACCAACTCCTCCCACAATGTGATTGATTCTGGTGGCAACATAGGCATCCACTTTCATGCTTCCCTCATTAGAGAGAAGAAGAATAACCTCTCCCGGATGGACTCTTTAGAGATTCTCTTAAAGGAGAATGGTGCACATATAACCACAAAGTTTCTAAAATTTTCATAAGCATCCTCATGTGCCAATCTACTAAAACGTCCCTTTAGTTTCAAAATTTGTAACATGGAGCTCATGATATGTAACACTAAATTTCATTCGGTTGTGTAAGACAATCGCACCAATACCTCCCATTAGATGGGGGTTATCAACATGAGGCTCTTTGATATCGTTGAGGTTTCCGATGCAATCTCGATGGCCTATTTGGGTGCCATTAACGCTCATACGTCTTGTTTTAAATACAGACAAGGAATATAAAATAGAAAATTAATTAGTTCAACTATAACCAACAAGATCGAAATCCACATAACCAAAAATTCTCAAATAACACCACTCCCCAACAGAGGCGCCATTTTAATTGATAGTTCAGGAAACTTCTTCCAATTCTAAGTGCCAATAATCGTAAGTAGTATCGTAACCCAAAAAATGTTCGGAATCGTTCTCATAGGGAGTGGTTTCGAGAATTAAGGGTTGAGTACAAATCCGTTCAAGATCTTCATAGATAAAATACATTTACTATTTAAAACATAATACGTCAGAAGGGGAACACAAATATCATATTATCCGGGGGGAGGGTTTTAAGCAATTATAAGCTAAAAACTAAAATTAACAAAAATACAAATATAGAGACGAGATTCGTGGGATTTCATCGGAATATGTGCTCACATAAACTACCAGATACAACCTATTAATAGCAAATTTCTGTAAAGTTGTGATTAAGTTAGATTATAGTTGGGGTAAATTCTCTCTGGAGAAACATACCTCGAATGAGATGTGTTTTCCTCAACATTGATTTATCACGATTATGCCAGCCTTTGCCTTATCGCATTCACTCTCTCGAGCTAAAATTGTGGGAAAGGTTTTAGGATTCACACTCTCGAGTTGAATCCACGTAAGCCCAATAACCACCGACTATCGATTAAGTATTCTTGGGTTAAGACTTCTCTCTAGAGCAAGCCAAAGACACAGAGGTGTAATCATTTTGATAGTACAATACAATTAAATTCAGATACAAATACTGAACGAAACCACATTTAAGCAGTAAATAAACTTTCAATGAGCAAGACCAAACAGTAAATTCAACCCATATCACATAATCACACCCAATGAATTGGGATTTTAGCTGGACATAGTAAGGATATAGAAATCGATACCAACTAGTGTTTCCATCAACTAGGTATGGTATGTCTTTACTTATGTGCAAAATAAAGATTCTTCAATACCCACTTCTAATTTCTAAGAGTTTAAATCCTTTATGTCTTGAAAGCTTCAATTCAAAGTCTCAAGAAAACTCTAAGAATAAAGTTGAAAAATATATGAGTAATGCAGTATCTAATCTAATGTAAAAGTCTAGTAAAATTCGATAATAAGCTAAATAACAATGAGTATTTATACTTTTTTTTAAAATTGTGCGTAAAGGACCACTCAGCGCCGTTATTTCACATTAACGATAAACACAACGATTCTCCCTTTGGTATATCTCCTCGCAATCCTTCCTTAGCCTTCAACATCTTCGCGTTCTATAACTTTTGGTGATCTAGTACTACTGCTTTTCAGAACTGCTCGGTGACACGCCAACTTAAGTATTCCTTCAGGGATCAGCACAATGGAACATTAGGCGATAATAAGGTCATTTGAAGACTCGGCAAATTTGTTAGGCTATCCTTAGTCTATCTTTTTTTCATTCTTTTCACTTCTTGTTCTTTTTTGGTCAATTATGTCAATGCTTTGCCTCAAAGTCTAAATACTTGAAAATCAAGATTTGTCATCAGTTCCCATGAAAAAATATGCATTTGAGGACACTTAATCTACTAAATATAACACTAAATGAGTCTCAATCGCGAACTCATCAACAAACTTGGTAGAGTCATGATTGAGCCGGATGGATCATCGTAATTTTTTTTGTTATCTATTTGTTAGTTTATTTTATTTCTTTCTTATATTTTTAATAAATTATTCATGAACTATCTTATTTATTATGTGTTTTCAGGTTTTATCGTTCAAAGGATGCTCCCCGAGCTTTAAAAGACTGTATTAGAAGACTTTATACACATGCTTATAACTCTTGGACCAAGATTTTAAATAGTATATGCCAGCCGATGTTTAATGAATTTAAAGTTTATATTATTAGTTAATTTTATTAAAATTTACTATTTTTTAATATCGATCTAATTAACAATATTCAATTTTTTAAATAAAACTGTGTGTATTGGGTGTCGAGGTACAATTTGGCCATTACGACCATATTTGAGATGAGGACATCTGCCAGATTTTTTTAGTTGGATTCAACGTCCTGATGGAATGTTTCCTCATATTTTTGATGAATGCTTCTCTATTTGAACATAGATAAGTATAAGGAAATGTCAGCACAAGCCAAAAAGGCTATGACTCGATGCACACCTGAATTGTAAAGATCATTTGAAAAATTGCAAGAGAGATGGAAGTTCTAATTCAAACTCTTAAGTAAATAATTAGTGATTCTATATATTGTTATAAATTTTAGTTTTTATTTATTGGAAAAAAAACTGAGGCACACTACCATTGCACCAGAGGTTTAGTTTCATCAGTGTATCACTCAGAATCTAGAAATTTCGTTGCAAATGACACATGAACTGTCCACCAAAACTTTGGTAGAAAAAGTGATGGAGGGTGTGAGGACATACAAAGGTACTCTTTATGGTCTAAGGTCTCAAAATGATGTAAAACGACTCTAATCACACTTACAGGGTATCATATCATCATATAAAGCCGAGGCACTTGACATTGTTTCTATGTCAACTCAAATAGCATAATTTACATCGACAATAGTAGAATCGGACCAGAGAAGAGTAGCTGAACAACAAAGCATGAGTTAGACCGTTAAACAAGTTTAAGAACAAGTGCAGAACCTCGTTAGTCGACCTACTACTTCGGCTCCTGAACATCGATGGCGAAAATGAGGATTATTATGATGATTTTGTAGATATCATTTCCTAATTTAAGTCACTTTTAATTTATGAACTTTTTGAAATTTTGAAAAACTTTATTAGTCTTTCATTGTGATTTAGATACTTTTGAATGTTAATTTAGGTTTGTTGTTTTATATTTTATGTAGTTTAATTATAATATTGTGTGTTGATTGGACTAAATTGAATTGTATTTGCAGGCAGGCAGCAGAAACTGCCAATTTTAGTTGTAAAATTTTTTGCAGAAACAATTATGGATAGGGTTGTTTTTTGCATTGCTTCTCTGGGTTTTATATTTTTAAAGTAAAACCCAAAAAAATAATAAGCAGTGTCCTTTAGTCCGTAGCTTTTCTGAATTTTTCAAAAAATGAACTTCAAGAAAAGCGGCGGACATGGTCCTCCTTTTGGTAACATTGACCCTGAAAGTGTCAAACATGATGCGTCGCTATTTCATCTGTTTTCACCAAAAAAGCGACACAGTATGTCACTTTTGGCCTTCATTTTCGGTAGTTTTTAAGTAGTACAATCGAATCAAGAGGAACATGTATGGTTAAAAATTATTTGTTGTAAGCATAGTTATAAGGTAACAACACAAAAGTAGTGTTGGTTTATAGGCTTATGAAAGGATTGTCGATTAATGTGGCTTCGGTTCTCTGGCATAATATGTTAAAGTTTTGAAATAAAAAAAGTTGGAGGCATTGCAATGGCGGTTTCATGAATCATTTTATCTAGAGGAAAGGTGTCAAGGATTAATGCCCGAATTTATAATCATTGAGAATGCCATAATAGGCAAGTCAGTTGGTTGATGTGACTAAGACTAAGGCAGAAAACACTTTCCATGGACCTGTGCTCGTTAGTCTGATCATGGACATATGATCTCTACTCTGATCACCGGCTTACGGGTCGGAACAATACTTGGATAGGTCAAATACGTTGTACAAACAACATATCATTCTCAAATATAATATTAAAAAAAAGATGCAGCCTTTTACCCCTTCTTTCTTCTTCAATCTTTTATAGTTTATTTGAAGATTCTTATGAAGATTTCATCTTTAAAAATCAAATAAGAGTACCATGTATGATTTTAAACTGGTGTTTCTGTATCTCGTCTATATGTGATTACACATTCTTAGTAGTAAACAAAATTCAATCATCTCTCAAAGTAAGTGTTTGATTAAATCCAATTTGAGACTCACTAAATTAAATCTCCATATATCTAAAGTAGAAAGAGTATAAATAAGATAAATAATCAATAATCTTAAAACTAAGAATAAATGTAATCTTAAATTTTAGGAATCCATTATAAAAGAAAATCTTCAATAATGAATTGCATAGAATATTGGGGGAATAATACGTGTGATGACATAATAATTGATTTTTATTTCAAGGATCGTATTGAAGGAACTTTACGTATCATAATGTGAACTCAACTAAGAAAAATATAAAGAGTAATGTTCAAAAATACTTACTAGCTTACTTAATAATCTCATAATTTAGGTCTAGTAGAGACATTTTGTCATTCAAAAATTTCTTCTACATATCATCCATGGTAAAAAAAAATCACTTTCCTAACAAAGGAAAATGCTTGATCACTCAAAAATTTCTTCTACATATGTGGAATTAGCCTAAATACAAAACGGAATTGAAAAGCGAATCAAATCGCAAGTCAAGTCAAACAATAAAATCAATTAATGGTTTGGTATAAAAAAAAAAAACTCAATTATTCTTCGGTTGATTTCGTGTTAACTAAACAAAGTCAACCCGATATCATACATATTATTTTTTAAATTTATTTATATGTAAAACTATTAACTTTGATGTATCTTCCAAATACTACTTATATATATATATATATATATATATATATATATATATATATATATATATATATATATATTTCATTATTTTTATGTTTTGACATAGTTTTTTTCAAGCTTTTTAAACTTAGAATTTTTAATGATCCAATAAAGATAATATAGTTCAAAGATATTAGTAATTCTATTAAAACTCATTTCGAAATCAAATCACTATTATGCTAACAAAATAAATTAATTCAACGCTAAGAATGGGAATAATGTTGAATATATCTAACTTAATAATTTTTTTAAAATATCTAATAATGTAACTAACACTTATTAGATTTATTTTAGCATGATTTAGTACTTTTAAATTATTACAATTTTTAATATGACTTTACAATATTTATTTTATATGATGATTTCATTATTGTTTTTAGTGAATATTTTAGTGTCATCACTCATCTCATATTTTGTTTATTTTCTTAGAAACATCTTTGATAATTGTAATTTTATTGGACTAAAGAAATATCTGGAGTACAAGTTAATTATATTTTTGCATGTACACTTTATCGGAAAAACCTAAAAATCTTAGATTTATTTGTTTGGTTTGATTTAAAAACTAAAAAATCCGACACAATGGTTTGACTTGGTATTTGAAAAAAAAAACTTGAGTTCAATTAGTTTGCTATAGTTTATAAATTTAATTTTTTTTACAAAAATAGTCGGGTTTGATATTTGAAAAACCTAAACTAACCCAGACATGTACACCTCTAATTCCCGATTTCTATTTCTATCTTTAGAAATCGATGGTAAGCCGGAGAGGATCGATATAACCATGATTTAAAAGGTTATTTTGATCAAATAATTACTGACCTTTATATCATTATGAGACATATTAGATGCTTCTTCTACTAGAGGTGAACCGAGTCCGATATTATATAACTACTTTAAAGTATAGTGACAATCAATAGACATTGTCCGGATATTTTTACAATTTCATTGTGTTTTGCATATTAAATTCAGGTGTTTTGTTATTTTATAAGATTAATTATGAATACTTCATAGCAATACATATAATGATACTGCGGATTACACTTTCTGTAAAAAAAATAAAATATATATTACAAACAATTAACACAATTCATGAAAATATATCACACCAAATAGTTCTATTTATTCATAAAGATTTATGATACATACGATACACGATTGTACTTATGAAACATATATCACACACAATAGTCTTATTTATTCGTAAGGATTGAGGATAGTAACAACATTCAATCTTGTTATTAATAGGGAATGAGGACTGATATCTATTTTTCGACATGGTGAGTAGCAAGGTCCTTGATGAGGCCAATAAGAAACTCCATAAAGTCAAGGGGCTCAGGAATGTTTTCATTCAGTTTTTCATACATTATGCTCCAAGTAATCCAGTTTTCCTTTGAAGTTAATATTACTGTCATTGAGTTATATAATTCATTCATATATCCTTCAATAAAATTGAAGGTCATTGATTTTGCTGCATCATCTATGTCTACGACCTGTTTGAAATGCCGTTCTTTGCCCCCTGAACATATTAATAAAATGATATAAGTTCAAACACGAAAGCTAATTAATTTATCGTTTCTACCATAGCCAATTGAAAAATGGAATAATATAAAAAGCTTACCAAGGATAATTTTCCAGCCAATAACAGAGTTTGTTTTTCCCAATTGACCATCATGCAATGTGAAGTTCGTTACCTTATCAGGAGACATGGTGGATGTTTGGTGTGGATTTGATTTGAAGTGGTCATGAAGAAAATCTCCAGCACACTTCATCTCTAATTTAGAGATCAACTTACCTTTCAAACCCATTACTTAGAGTTGAGTGAGATTTTGTTATAAGAGAAGGTTTACAAATTTAGTGAGATACATGCGGGCTTTATATAGAGTGTGTCATTTGTATAGCTAGTTGAAATATTAAATATATTTTTAACTTTAAAGAATGTGGTCTATTTTTTATATTTCAGGTGACAATATTTTTGCAGGCAAAACACAGTTGAAATATTGAATACATATCTCATCTCCCTCCATATTCATTTACTACTTCTTCTTTTAAGTTAAATCTTCACTTGATTATTATAAAACTGAGAATGAAACGGTTTAAGATATTTCTGATATCTTATAATTACATCAACTCGAAAATAAATCATGAAAGTTATACAAAATGAATGTGTTCAAATTATTTAATATAGGGAGAGTCAAAGTTAGGAGTTTGAGAGTTCAAGATCAATGTTATTTGGGGGTCCACATGTTCATATACATATATTTAATTATTCTTCTAAGACAAATATAGGATCTACAAAAGAATTAGTGGATTCGTTCGAGCCTATGAATCCTACCTATCTCTGCCTTACCTAACTCCGCCTCTATTAAATTTATAACTTAGTTAACAATATGAAAATAATTGAACCTTTTTATGGACAACTATCTCTCTTCCCTCCTAATTAATGACCTCTCATAATATTGATTTAAGATATTTTTAAATGAATATTCATTGCTCCAAATTGTGTAGTCCTTAAAATTGTTATTTCCCTCTGTTTTAGTTTTGTTGTTTTACTTTCTCTTTTAGTTATTTTTCAAAAAGAATATGGTTTTCATTTACAGGACTATTTAATCCTAACTTTTCATATGAAATATTTAACACCAAAATATCAAATGATATTTTGATATATTCAATATAATTTTAATTTAACTCTACAAATTTCAAAAGTCTGTTTTTACTTTTAAAACTCTAAACCTAACCGAAAATAGGAAAATAAATTGAAACGTCAATCTTGTCCGCAAAAAATGCATACTAATTCTTGATATATCTTAAATATTTTATGTAGGTAAGAAATTTACCATCAAAACTATATTTAAAACATGTGATTTTTAGTAGTAGATTTCATAGGTCTACATAGCCATGCTACAAGTTGAAAATTTAATATGAGAAAGTTTTGTCTAATCCTATATAGTAGGTGAGCATAGTCTATACAAACAAAAATTCAAATCTAAATTCAATTTTTTTGGGATATTTTTTTGAGTTTTTTTTAATGAATTAGAGTATGGACTTCACTTTTAAAGTTTATGAATTTAAAATTGTATATCATACTGGACACTTGGATTTTTGAATACAAAAAATTGTAAATATATATCTTAAACTCAATCTTATCAATTTTCATGTTGTTTTTGTGGGACAAAAAAATAACTAATGGTTTTAGTAAATTCGAAAATTTTATAAAATGACATTAGTGTTATGAAACTATATGAAATTAGAAGAAGAAGAAAGTAGAGAGGAGAGAAAAGACTTCTTATTTCTCTTGAAGTATATTTAGGATTCATAGATCTTTTACAAATTTTATTTACAATGAAGGAAAACCCTTTATTTATAGGGAAAACCTTACTTGGTCCCCAAGTAGGAATCCTAACCATATCCTACTAGGACTCCACATAATTAGACATTCAATATAACACAAATATGATTATAACACTCCCCCTTGAATGTCGATAGATTATGTGCCTCGTTAAAACCTTACTAGATAAAACCCAGTGGGGAAAAAGATCTAATGAAGGAAAAAGAGTACACATATCTAATAATACGCATTATGGATGCCTCATTAAAAACCTTACAAGGAAAACCCAGTGGGACAAAACCTTGTGAGGAAAAAAGAGTACATCGCGTATTAACTCCCCCTAATGACAACATCAATTCAGATACTAGAATCTTCGTTTTCCAAGCTTGTGCATCATCTTCTTGAAAGTTGTAGTTGATAGGGACATGGTGAACAAATCAATTATAGTATTACTTGAACATACCTCTTGCATGTTGATATCACCATTCTTGGGAGCTCATGAGTAGAAAAACTTTGACGAAATATGCTTTCTTCTATCTGCTTTTATAAATTTTCCCTTCAGGGTCAAAGATTTCTGCAAGTTCCTTACTTCAACTTCTTAAAGCAATTAATCTATTGCCAAGAGCTTCAATTCTAGTTATCAACTTGCATAACAATATTTGTATATGCTTCATGCATTTTGAATCGATTTAATCCTTATGAGGATGATAAACAAGTTTTCCAAAAACTTGTATATGCTTTAGATTTTGAACCCATTGGATATTTAATTTTGTCAAGCAATAACATTCAAGTTAGATGTATGACATCTTTTAGTGCCTAGATTGCAAGTCAAATAAGCTTTACGCTTACCAAGATGCATCATTCCACTTTTCACTTGATAATTATTTCTACACAAGCATGCTTTAATAGATGTAGAATTCATATCCTCATAATCTTTTACAATATTGCGCGCTATTGTATCAAAGATATAGTCAACGATATACCATTTTGTATCGATTCACAATACGACAAAACTTATTGAGATCTCATCACTTCATTATTTTTAGGTAGCTACCCCTCTCATGAGGTTTCATAAAGTGTTATGTCGTAGGCTCTCCAAGAGCACATTGTCTCATTATTATGATCATTTTGATTCTTTGATCCTCCCCTTTTTTCAAGGATTATTTTATTTAGAATTGATTAGTCTATCATGCTTCATGCATGTCATAGACTTTATCCTTAAGGGACATTCAATAGGAGTATTTACAACTTTTGTGTTGCTTCTAATCTCCCCCTTATGTTAGACAACCTAACATATATCTCAATCTTTTGGAGAATCTATCTTTATGCATCATAGTATATTCATTAATCATATATTGCACATTAAAATTATTAGATGAAAACTATTGGTCCCTGACCATAAACCAATTAACAGAAAAATTGATCATAACTTATTGGTTTGATTCATACAATTATGTTTGTATGTAATATCATATTTCAGATCAACATATGAAACTTTATTTTCATAAGCAATGATTCACTATGTGAGATATTTAATGTCACATCATCTTATATATTTATCAATATTATCAAGATGAATTATCTTGATTTCATATTCTGAAAGTTGTGCTTTTAGCTCAATTATCTTGGACAAACAATTTTGTGAATGTCAAACTGCAAGTTGACAACAAACACACATGTGATTATTTTATTGATTCATCTTTTTATCATATCACATGATAGGTGAACGGGCCCATATCACCTATTATACTTTTCAGAATTTAGGGATTTAGTCCCAACTTTAGTTGATCTAATCAACTTTATCACGATATCAAACAACGTAAAGAATTCTTGAAGAATCTTCTAGTTTTTCAATGTATGTCCATTACTCAGTATGCACATCTTTGGATGACCAAATTATTCATGCCAACTAATAAAATTATTAGTACTCGTAAACTCCAAGTTTACAACGTCATGTGCATTTTGCTTTAGTAAATTTATGATTTACTATTATATGAGTAAATTTCAATTTTATTACTCCAAGAGTAATTTTCAGATTTATTTCTTCTCAATTACTTCACCCTTTAGGTGAGTCATGATCCCATCATTGAATGAACTAATCTGAAGAAAATTGTGCATGTAACATATTATTTGTGCCAATATTTTTGCAATCTTTCTCATGCCTAGCATGGTGGCTTACACCTCATTCCCTTTAAAGAATGGATCCATATTTTAGCATTTATCAGAAGTTCTCATTCTTCGTGAATGGAACACAAACATGTGAGCTTATCAAATTATGATAGCTTTAGTACCTTATTCCATATTTATGTGCATTATTCAATCAATTGTATTCTTTCAGACATATTATGCACTACAACCATATTGACTTTACGTAATGAAGCAAATTCAGTAAATTTCATGACTTCTCATCAAAAACACATTAGTTTTTCTTTAGTCATTATTATATCATCAATATGGTGCATTGAGACTGACATTCAATGTCTTATCCATATAAAAGTGTTTTAGGTCATAAATTGATGGATCTTGAACCCAATATCGTATCATCATGGTGCATCAGGACTTTAACCCAATGTCTTACCCTCTTTTTGCGATTGGACATAAATCCATCGTCTTATTCTTTTGGTGCGATAAATCTATCGTCTTACCCATAATGAGGCTCAACCTCAAACCTTCAAAATAATTATAATTTTATCACTTTTGATGATCATCAATATGATCGTACATTATAATTACACACAAAATTGAGAATATTGATTTATTATAATCAACATTAGTAGTTAATAAATATATCTTAATAGATCACATACCTCATATAAAGGTTGAAAACATACCTTTCACTTAATTGTGCTAATTCAATTATTAAAATAAATTAAGGAATTCTCTTCCCAATCGATTAAAATTAAACATATAAAAAGTCAACAAATCTCTTTAAATACTTACTTTAGATGGTACCTCCAGATCTGTCACACAAATAATTATAACATAAAGATAAATCATACCTTGAAGATATAAGAATCTTATTGCATAACTTATGCACTTATTCCGTCTTCTTCATAATTCTTTAAGAATAGAATAATCGTGCTGATAACCTGTTATGAAACTATATGAAATTAGAAGAAGAAGAAAGTAGAGAGGAGAGAAAAGACTTCTTATTTCTCTTGAAGTATATTTAGGATTCATAGATCTTTTACAAATCTTATTTACAATGAAGGAAAACCCTTTATTTATAGGGAAAACCTTACTTGGTCCCAAAGTAGGAATCCTAACCATATCCTACTAGGACTCCACATAATTAGACATTCACTATAACACAATATGTTTATAACAATTAGTTTAATATTTCTACTTATAGCCGTATAACTAAACTTTCAAGTTGTAACAATTAAAATATTTAGTTTGTAACATTTTATGTAACAAAAAAGTGTTTTTAAAAGTAATTGTAAAAACTCAGTTTTGAAAAAACTAAAAATATAAAAAAGGATAAAAAATCAAATTTGAAAAAAATGAAGAAGATAAAAACGAATTAAGGTGTATTAATTAATTTTTAATTCATTAATCATAATTTATACCCGACATAATTTTAGGATATTCAAAAAAATTATGAATACTTATTTTCCTTAATTCACTCAAATTTGTTAACATTAATTAAAACAATCAGATTTTATTCATTCTGTTCAAACGTTATCCTATCTTTGTTTATTTTTTTTTAAAATTGGCGTCACTACCTAGGAATTTTAATGGATTATGAAAACATAAACAATATATACATTCATAAATCCTATCATTTATTCATGATCGTAGCATTATAGATTTTCACATAAATAGATTACTATGATAATTCAGTCAAGAATCCATACCCTAATAAGTCATAATGATTTTCAAGAATCTTGACTTGAATTGAGAGGAGGTCATTTCTTTCTTTTCGTTCTTCACAAGTTGTTTCTATAACATTTCTTATACTTAAAGAATAATTTTGATGGATAAAACTATATATTTATGCCAGAGAGAAGGCCCTTTAATTAAGAGTGTTCTTGTACATCATTCCCACCTTTCCGTCATGGTGAATAGTTGATATATTGGGTAGTTTAAAAACTACCAAGTAACTCCCTACTTGTGGGTAGTTGAAAGAGGTAACGGGTAGTTGGAAGTTACTAAGTAACTTCCCAACTTTCCCAGTTCTTAACACATGTAAGTAACTTTTCGACTTCCCCACTTCTACATACATATTTATGATTTAAATTATATTAATCATTAAACCATAATATAGTTAGTGGGCCATGGAAACATACATTCTCAAACTTGGAGTACAACCTTTAACTTCATGTTTTAATATGCATGTTAATCTTCATGTGCACAATGCTAAGTCCAACATCATTCGTCGTTATTAAATAAATCAACTACTATGAGACATGTCGGTAGTACACCACTTTATTTGACATAGTCCCTTCCATGCACTAAAATATTAGTATATTGCCTAACACAACCTTTCAAATACATAACGGGTCCACAATAATCATTAGAATATATTTATCTAAAAAAATATGTCATCGTCATTCTCAACATGATGTATACAAGAGAAAAAAGGTTATACCAAAAACATATATATTGTTGAGCTGATAGTGTCAATTGTATGAAGATAATAAAATCTTTACAAAAATATTCATTATCATCTATAAGACACATTCTTTAAACATGTTCAACAAATGTTTTGGGCGGTAATCCTTTCGTCAAAGGATCAACAATCATAAGTTTGGTGTGAATATGTTCAATTGTCTCTTGATGCTTCTAGACTTCTTCTTTAAATGAAACGCATTTCAATTCCATATGTTTGTCACCCGTAGAATACTTATCATTTTTAGGAAGAAGCCTGTTGCAGTATTATCACAATAATTTTTTAGCGGCATGGAAAATACTATCGACTAGTCCAAGTATTGAAATACAGTTGTACAGCCAATTACCCGGAACTTTCGCCTCAGAGCATGCCACAAACTCAGCTCCCATAGTGGATGCAACTAAAACAGATTTCTTCACACTCTTCCATGATATTGCTCCTCTATCTAACTGAGACAAATATCTAAATGTGGATTTTCTTGTATCCACACATTCAGCATAATCTGAATTTGAATGTCCAATCACATGGAGATGATCAAATTTTCTATAAGTGAGCATATGATCATTAGTTCCTTGCAAGTCCAAAAGTTACAATAGTTTCATTAAACTTAAGATACCAATGTCGGGAAGCTTGTTCAAGTTCGTATAATTACTTCTTAAGTTTACACACCATGTGCTCCTTTCCTTGAAAGAAAACCTCTCAAGTTGATTCATATAAACTTGTTTCTCAAATTTCAATTCAGAAAGGTTGTTTTTAGATCCATTTGATGTCACTCTAAATCATAATGAGCTACTAAAGTCATTATAATTCCAAGTTCTTTTCTAGAGAAAGGTGAAAATGTTTCTTTATAGTAAAGACCATAATTTTGAGTGAAACCTTTTGAAAAAAGTCTAGCCTTGTGACATTTCTGTAGCCAATTGAGTCACGTTTGATCTTAAAGATCCATTTATACCCATCTCTTTTGCACCGTTATGGTAATTCAACAAGGCCCCATACTTTATTTTGTTCCATTGATTTCAACTCTTCTTTCATAACATTTATCCATCTAACATAATTATTATTTTCAATCATAATTATTATTTTCAATAGATTATGAAAATTAAATTAGATCATTATCAATTCCCAAGTCAATTATGCTAATCTTATAAATATACCAAATAATCATCAGAAATAGCAAATAACTTTTGTCTTTTCGATTTTCTTAATGATAGTTCTTGTAGTTTATCTACTGTAGGTTCATCAATTATCGCTTCATTAAGATTAATAAGTTCATCAATTTGTCGTTCTTGTTTATTTTTAAGTTGTACAACAACTTCAGGAACAACATATTTAAAAGAAGTAAAAGGTTGGGGAACCTCACCCTAACTTCTTTAATTTCCACTTTACGTGGTTCTTCACTCCCACTAACTTCACCATTCTCAATGAGCCTAGTATTTCCAGTTTCAACTATTCTCTTTCTACGATTAGGACTGTAAAATATATACCCCTATATTTTTCAAGATAACCAATGAAGAAACCATTGATTTTTCTTAAGATCCAATTTCTTTTCTTGTGGTTTATAAACATTAATTTCTACCGGGCAACCCCAAACATGAAGGGGCCTTAACCTAGGTTTCTTACCAGTCATAGTTCAAAAGGTTTCTTTGAGACTGCTTTACTAGGAACCCTATTGTGTAAGTAAATGTCAGTCCTTAAACTATACATCCATAATGAAAGAGGAATATGTCACGCCCCGAGCCAACACCGTGGGAGAGACTGACACTCTAAGAACATTATTGGTCCCAAGTGAACTCTTTGTCTAGCTTACTTACTTAGTTAAAGACTCAAAAGATAAGAACAATCTGTATAAATAACTTATGAAATAAACCGAGAATGCAAAACAAGCGAACTACAAAAATAAAGACTGATAACTAGTCATTTGACAATCTATCAAGCTAATAGACAACTGAGATGGATATTGGGACAAACCTCAAAACATCCTGATGAACTAAACTAGAAAGCAATAAAAGAGTGCTCCACAATGCAAGGAGGCTCACCAAATGACTCTGGAGTGCTCAACAAGATCAACGGTGTGTTGGATGTCGGTCCTCGTTACCTGCTTCTAAAGCATTATATGATGAAAACCAACTGACATCAGTACATTCAACGTACATGTACAAGTACGCGAGTTGTAATGCTATATAACATAGGCTTGAAAGAGATTATGAAAGAAACACTTACCTTGACTCTACACAACTTATGAACACTTAATAACTCATTTCATTATAAAATAGTTTAAAACAAGTGAAATATAATAGAAAAAGCTGTTAAAAAATGATGTCAACTTTGTGTATATGCAAGGATACAACATAAATATATATAAAAATACAATAAATCGATGTATATAAAATACAATAACTGTTGTGGGAATTTTTCGAACTAAAAACCATCACATTTGAGCTATAGTGATTATACAACGATTCACCTCACGCTGCCAGTGCATCCTATTCCCAGCCAAAGTTATAAGACTTGAACTTCGGGTCGGTGGTTCGCCAATAATTTCTTGGACACACCGAGTTTTACAAACTGTACCTTTAAGTTTTCTAGAGTCCAACGGTCGCCGACATATTAAATGATGCATCACTTTAACCTTTTTGCTGACCAATCTGATTCTTTCCCAACACTTGTCACACTTCCTCCTGCACAACCAATAGACCATCACATTTAAAACAAAAATAATGAAATAAAAAAGGTTTTTGGTTGCCTCCCAAACAGTTCCTTAGTTAACATCTTGTCGTGATGCAAGTCCACTTTTAAACCTCACTCTTAGGGTTTGACATAGTCTCCCTAGGCAATTCCCCTGTTGTCAGAAGTTCAAATGCATCAAAATCTGGCCCATCTGGGCTTCCAATAGATTGATTGAGATTGAATGGGACCTGACACCCTGGCTAAGGGTCGATACATCTTCTTTCATTTCTTTCAAAATATTTTCTAAAACCTGAACCTTGTTGAGGATACACGAGAGCATATATTCAGACTTGCCACCGTCTGAATCCTTTGTTTTTTAACATTCATGGGGAGGAATATAATTATCCCTCTCCCCTACTTCCTATTGGGATTTTATCTCTCCATTCTTTATCTCCATATTTCCATCCTTCATCTCTATTCCAACCATCGTTACCACCCTACCTAGGGTAGTTTGAATTATAACCTCCACCTTGATTGGTTGTGAAGTTCACCACTTCATTATACATGGCATGAAATTGGGATCCATCCAAATTAGCACAGCCGACACCCACATAATTAACACTTCGACTACCAGCTGCCATGATATTTTTAGAAACAATTTCAAGTTTTTTCGTGATTTTTTCCATGTTATTATCTCTCTCTTGATCTTTATCCATATGCTCCTAGGTAAATTTGAATTAGAAGGGAGATACCTATTCTTCAGGGGTATACCCGGCCCTGTTAATTTTGGTCATTCTATCCAATAGTTGTGTTGCTATCACATAAGAAAGTTGCATTAAACCTCCCAGAGAAAGTTGGTCAGCGACACCCTTGTTTACCGAGACAAGACACCAGTAAAAGTACTTCAACAATACATTAACACGCAAGCCATGAGTAGGGAGTTATAGCACCAACTTCTTGAATCGCAGCCAAGTCTCATGAATTTGCTCGCCCTCCAAATATTGAAAGCTTTAGATGATGTCTCGGAGATTCATCATCTTCGTAGTAGGTAAAAATCACAAGTTAAATATGGTGACCAACTCCTCCAAAAGAAGTGATTGAGGCACGTGGGTACTCAGCCAACCACTTGCATGCTTCCTTCCATAAGTTAAAATAGAAATAACCTTACCCAGAATTACTCTTAAGAGATGTTCTTGAAGGAAAATGGTCCACATAGATCCATGAAGTTTTAAAGATGTTCATGTGAATGCTCATGGCCTAATCCATTTTAACTCCCTTTAGTTGCAAAAGTTGCAACATGGTTCCCGTGATGTGTAACACTGCATTCCCTTCAACTTGTGGTAAAATAATGGCACCTCCCATGAGATGGGGATCATTATCATGAGGTTCGTTGACATCGTCAAATAAAACCTCTCCCTTGCATCGGCACCATTTTGACTTGACGTATTACGATACTTTTTCCAATTCTAAGTGCCCGTGTCTTCAAGTAGTGTTATAAACCAGCCAAGGTTTGGGACCATTCCCATGGGGAGTAATTTTGAGATTTAAGAGTTAATTCCAAATTAGTTCAAGATCTTCGTAGCAAAAAGACATTTACTATAAACAAAAACATAATACATTAAAAGGGGTGACACAAGTATCAATTATCAAATGGGTGGGGGGTGGGGGTTGTAAATAATTATAAGCTAAAAACTAAAATTAATTGAAAATATTAATATGGATATGGGATGCTTGGGATGTGATAGGAGTATGAGCTCAAATAAACTACGGGGTACAACCTATTGATATTTAATTGTTGTAAATTTGTGGCTAAGATAGACTTAATTGGAGAACAATGATTTTCCTCGATTATGCCCAACCTTTGCCTTAGCTTATTCACTCTCTCGAGCGTAAAGTTTGGGATATTGTTTAGAATTTACTCTCTCGAGCTAAACCACGTCAACCTAATAATCACAATCTATCGATTCAATTAGACATGTGCTTAAGACACCTCTCTCTCTCGAACAAGCAAAATATACGAAGGTAAAATAATACTGAAAACTACAGTCCGATTAAATTCAAACAAAAATACTAAATGAAATCAAATTTAACTAACAAATAAACAATCAATGAGAAATACCTTGAAATAATTCAACCCATACTCACATAATCACACCCAAAGAATTGGGGTTTTCGCAAGGCATAGTAAAGATATAGTAGTCGATACGAACTGGTGTTTCCATCAACTGGTATGATTGAAATGTATTTTCACATGTCTACTATAAAGATTCTTCAATACCCACTTCTAACGTCTTGAAGTTGCAAACCCTTAATTCTTCAAAGCATAAGAACTAACTCTCACAAAAACTGTAAGAACTAAATCTGAGAAAATATATGAACATAAACTCAAAGGTAAAAGTCTAGTAAAATTTGATACTAAGCTAAAAATAACAACGAGTGGTTATAGTTTATGAAAACTTGTGCTGTGAAGGACCACTCAGCGTTGTTAGTCGGGATCACAAATTAACTCGGTGATACTCCTTTTTATTTATCTCCTCGTCGTGTTGCCTTAGACTTCAACATCTTCGCGTTATGTACATTCAGGTTACGTAGTAGTGTATTTGCAGAACTGCTCCGTAACATGCCGACTTAACTATTTCCTTCAGATATCAGTACACTGGAACATTAGGCGAGAATAAGGCCATTGGGGACTCACCTAATGAGTAAGGCGATCATCAATCAACCCTTTCTTCATTCGTTCCACTACCTTGTTCTTTTTTGCTCAATTGTGTCCAACATTTGCCTCCAAGTCTACATACATGAAATTCAAGGTTTTCTATCAGTTTTTGAGACAAAATATGCAGTAGAGGACACTTATTCTACAAAAACATTGCCGTAAATTAGTCCAAATCGTGGACTCATCAACAGACTTGGTAGAATCATGATTGAGTCAGATGGATGATCCTAAGTTTGTTTTGTTATCTATTTGTTAGTTTATTTTATTTATTTCGTATACTTTAATATTTATTCATGAACTAACATAATTATTATATGTTTTGCAAGTGTGATCATGCAAAGGATGATCTTTGAGATTTAAAAGACTATGTTAGAAGACTTTCTACACGTGCTTATCAATCTTGGAGCAATATTTAAAACAGTATATGACAAACGAAGTTTAATGAATTTAAAGTATATATTTTTTTAGTTAGGTTTATTATACTTTAATTTTTTTACTATCAGTCAAATTAATACTATTCAATTTTTTTACAGTATGTGTATTTGGGTGTCGAAGGTACAATTTTGCCATTACAACCACATTTTAGAGGAGGCCATCTGCCAAAATGTGTAGATGGATAAAGATAGTTCGGGATGATGATCAATGTCTAGAATATATGTAGCCTCATATTTTTGATGAATTGTGTTTGTATTGGAACATAGATAAGTGTAAGGCAATTTCACCACAAGAAAAAAAGGCTAGAGGTAGTCTTAATGGTGTCTAAATGCACACCGGAGATGCAAAGACCTTTGAAACAATTTCAAGAGAGATGGTAGTTTTGATTCAAACTTTTAGTTGATTTATGTATATAGTTATAAATTTTAGCTTTTATTTATTATAAAAAGAATTGGGGCACACTCCCATTGGACTGGAGGTTTTTAAGATTTTCATGTCAGGAAGAAAGAAAATGAGTCAGATACGGATGTGTGAGTAGAGGAAAAGGCCGAACGAACTTTTGCATGTTATTTAATTTGAATAATATATAGGAATAGTGGATATATATATATATATATATATATATATTGATGTCAATGTTTATATTTAATATGATGAATAAGTTTGATCTGTATGTCAATGAGAATCTAGATATTTAAGTCATAATGAAACCTTAATTGTCCACCCAAATTTAGACAGAGTGTTTGGAGTGGGGGGAAACACAAAGGTAGAGTCTATGCTACTACCTAAACTCAAATAGCACAACTTACATCGACACTGACAGAGTTAGAGTGGAGAAGAGTAGCTGAATACAAAGCATGAGTGAGTTCATTCAACAAATCAAACAACACGTGCTGAACCTCGCTCATCGACCTTCGACTTCAACACTCGAGGACATCAACCACGACAATTGGGAGGAAGAGGTTTATTTGTATATGCCACTTCGTAGTTTAGGTCATTTTTAATTTATGGACTTTTTTGAAATTTTGAAATGAATTTTGAAAGACATTATGACTCTTTAAATTGTGATTTAGATACTTTTGAATGTTAATTTAAGTTTGTTGTTTTATGTATTGTGTAGGTTGCTTATAATGTTGTGTGTTTAATTGGGCTGAATTGAATTGCATTTGCAGGCAGCAGAGACTACAAGTTTCAGTTGTCAAAAGAATTGCGAAACAACGACGGATAGAGTGGTTTTTTGGATCGTTTTTATGGGTTTTATTGTTTAAAACATCTCAAAAAAGTTATGGAAAATTTCCATTAGTCCGTAGATTTTTGTATTTTCAAAAAAGAAATATTTTGATAAAAGCGATCGACAATGTCCTCCTATCTGTACCGTCAAACAAAAAAGTGAAGAATATCACTGCGTCGCTTTTTCATCGATTTAGACAAAATAAAAGTGGTGTAGTATGTCGCTTTTGGTCGTTGTTTATCGGCAATTTTTCAGTAGTACACTTGAATCAAGAGGAACATGTATGGTTAAAAAATATTTGTAGGTAAGCATATTCCAAGGTAAAAACACAAACTGTAGTGTTTGTTTATTGACTTATGTAAGGATTGTAGATTAGTGTGGCATTGATTCTCTTACATAATATGTTAAATTTTGGAAATAATAAAAGTTGGAGGTATTGCAATGGAGGTTTCATAAATAAGTTTATATAGAGGGAAGGTGTCAAAGATGATGCCATATTAGGTAAGTCATGGTTTATATCATGGACATGTGATATCTACTCTGATCACCGTCTCGGGGACTGGAACTATAGTTTGATGGGTCAAATACTTGGTTAAAACAACATATATTTCTCTAAAAAAGATGCATCCTTTCACTCTTTCTTCCTTATTTAATTCTTGTATAGTTCATCTGAAGATTCTTGTGAAGATTCCTTTTTTGGAATCGAATAAGTGTAACATGTACGATGTTAAACTGGGGTTTCATAAGCTGTATCTCGTCTATATATGTGATTACACATTCTGAGTAGTAAAACAAATTTAATCATCTCACGAAGTAAAAGGTTGATTAAATCCACTTTAAGACTCACTAGATTCAATCTCCATAAATGTAAAATAAAAGGTATAAATAACATAAATAATGAATAATCTTAAAGCTAAAAATAAATGTAATCTTATATTTTATAAAATTCATTATAAAATATAATCTTGAATAAGGAATTACATAGCATATTGAGGGAATAATAGTTGTGATGAGAGCATAACTGATTCTTATTTCAAGGATGGTATTGAATGAACTTTACGTATCATAAAGTGAATCTACTTAAGAAAAATATAATGAATAATGTACAAAAATACTTACTAGCTTACTTAATAATCTCATAATTAATTTAATACCCCGAGCCTACACCCTCAACGTGGGCGGCACCCAATGACCATTGTTGGTCTTAAGCAAAACATTGACTTGACTTACTTAAGCTAGGGTAAGACATATCTTGATCATAAAGCGATAAACATTCTCATAAAAATTACTTAAATAAATGTCTTGGACAATATGACATTTAAGTCTCAAAATTTTAATGTCTGAATACAAAATAAGAAGAGAGTCAAACTGAATATTATGTCTGACTATCAGTCTATGAAGACTCTATAATACTAAGATGATTCTTGAGATTAAACCCACAACATTCTATAAGTAAAAACATTTAAAGCAATTAAAATAGTCCTCCGGAATGCAAGGAGATTCACCACTGATTCGTAGTGCTTAAATTGGATCAACGAGGCGCTGGATGCTGATCCTGCTTATCTCCTTCTGCATCGTAAGATGATGCAGGAAAATTGGCATAAGTACATTGAATCTACACATATGCGAGTTGGAATGCTAAACAATAACATAAAGCATGAAAGGAATAAGAAAAAACTTACCTTGGCTCTGCTCAAATCAAGAATACTAATCTCAACACATATAAGGCAATTAAAATACATGCAATGTATATAAAGTTTTTTAAAACAGTGAAACAACTTACTTCATCAAAGAAAATGCAATAAAAACTCAATTTTACTTATATATGAAAGTATAGTTTCTTTGAGAGATTCTTGATACACTCAAATTATACCTCCCTAAAGAAGCATAATAAATCGTTATCAAGTATGAACCCAACTAATAGGTTGGAGTCGATCCCACGAGGACAATGGTTTAGACTTAACTTTACGTCACAATTATATCTATTTAGTCAATGTCTTTCCAAAGCATGTAAGTAAAAGGACTTTTTTGTGAAACAAATTCCTTTAACGGTGTAAGTAGATAATTAAATTTTGTTTTTATCAAGATGAGATAGTAACTATTCTATATGTATTTCCCATAGGTTCATAACGCAATATTCCTAGCAATAGTAATCCTTTCCTAGTGTATTACATGCTAAGTGATAAGTTAGATAACTCTAAATCCTTGGTCCGGAATCAAGAGAATTTCACCCCGCACCTTGGTATGGCTACGTGTGTATAACTAACTAACCCTTACCATTACCTCATATTAGACATCATAATATATGTATGACTTAGTTATTACTTCGCACCAATAAACACCAACCTGTTAGATACTATCACACTAAATCTATGTTGATAATTGTTTTCTTATTAACTACCACCTTTGTCTGGAAAGTAGAACCAAGGTGAGCTCTAATGCTGGCCACCATTTAAAGGACATCTGAATGAAAGAATTATCAATGCATGCAAAATACTATTCAAGAATTGCTTAATTGCTAGTCAAACTTTGTTAATTACCCATGGTTCCTACAACCCTAGTTGTGGATTTTGTTACCCATGCTATCAAGACCACAATTCATAATTTTAAATGAAGAAATCATGAAATTGCTGAACAAGAAGAATAAACAAAAAATTCAACTTGAAATTGCAGGAAAAATTCTTCAAACCAAATCTGTAAATCAACTAATTGCTAATGTTGCAAAAATCAATCTCCAGTACAAAAAAGTAACAAAAGCAATAATATCTAACCCCGAAAACGAAGTTTTAATACCATATGTATAGAAAACATAGTCATAAAGAAAAAGGTATTCAAATAAGGAAAGTTTTGTTAAGGTATGCGATATCAATTGACGAAACAACTGATGAACCATCGATCAATCGATGGTCCGTAGATTACTTTCGTTAGTCAGGACATAAAATTATTTCTGCTCTCCATATGTCACCCTATCTTAATCAAACGATGGACCAACTGTACGATCTGTCGATCCATCTATGAGCCATTGATTCTCCTCTATAGCTCCATACTTATAATCTTTCAAAAACAGGTACTAGAACCTATTTTGAACCAAATGACAGTTCACCAGTCGGTCCATCGATCAATTGATGGACCATCGTTAATCGTGGTTCCATACTTAGTAAGAATTCCCTGATTTTCCTTCAGTGTCCTAAGCTGCTCATCTACTATGGTCCATCGATTGAATAACGGACCGTCGATTGCCTCGGTATGTCTGGTTCTGCACTATTTTCAGTTTTTTTACTGCCACCTAAACATCTTTTCTGCGAAAGAAGACACAAAGTTTGTTTAAATCACAACAAAAAGAATTTAGACACACAAAACTATTAAGTGAAATGCATTATAAATGTCGTGATATCACGACACATCCAGACACATATTAACATGACGCTAAACGACAGATCATATGACGCTAAACACACATCATAATCGACAAGCTACCTCATGCGGATCACATCATGACACAAATTTACCATGCAACAGACACCTCTACTATTTTTCCTCTCACAAAGGAACCAACTTTCTCATATTGAAACTAGTGACATCTCATCAATAGATATCCTAATTTTTCACACAATGTTAAGCATTATGGATACAACGATCTTTATTTCAACACTTGCACTCAAGAACATGTTCAAATACAGTTAGTACTCACGCCATAGGATTGCCCTTATTTTTGCTTCTTAGTTTAATAATTGTAGACTCTAGGATCATGGTAGATTTTTCAAGGTTTGTAACGTAGGCTCAAGGTCAAGTATGGTACATTTGGGTACATTTTTTGTACATTTAGCTCTCCTTGACATTACTTTTAAGCTTCCTTCCTTTTTTCATTGCTTTTGACCTCCCATTTCTCTTCTCTTCTTTGCTTTGTTTCCCTTTTTTATTTAATGTGACTTTCACTTTTTATTTTTATCTCTTTCTCAGAAAATTATTTTCTCTTTTTTCTTATTATTTTTTTTCTCTTTTTCAACTATTCTTTCATTTTTCGACAACTTACATGTTTCACCTACTTCAGGTTTTCTTTTCAACATCCAACTCTTTTCATTCCCATTTTAGGGTCCTCACTCATAATAGTCAACCTCAACTCATGGATATTCCATAGATTTTTCAAGGTTTGTAACGTAGGCTCAAGGTCAAGTGTGGTACATTTGGGTATATTTTTAGTACATTTTGCTCTCCTTGACATTACTTTTAAGCTTCCTTCCTTTTTTCATTGCTTTTGACCTCCCATTTATCTTCTCTTCTTTGCTTTGTTTCCCTTTTTTATTTAATGTTACTTTCACTTTTTCTTTTTATCTCTTTCTCAGAAAATTCATTTCTCTTTTTTCTTATTATTGTTTTTTCTCTTTTTCAACTTTTTTTCATTTTTCGACAACTTGCATCTTTCACTTACTTCAGGTTTTCTTTTCAACATCCAACTCTATCATTCCCATTTTAGGGTCCTCACTCATAATAGTCAACCTCAACTCATGGATATTCCATAGGTTGAGTTACACAATACCCAAAATCTGGTCAAGACCAAGACAAGGTCACTTTGTACTTTAGCAACCCTCAACTTAGACTTTTCGTCTAAGTCAAGGAGCACATGTCAAATAGGGACTGGGCCAAAACATTAGACCTTGGGAATATGAGTTGGTAAAAATAATAATTGTTCTATTAAATGCTCAACAATTTGGATAAAAAAGGGATAGTTATTTCATTTGGTCAACTTCTTTTAGGCTAGATATTGCTTATTTCGAACAAGGTATTATGCTAACTTTCTAGTTTCTAGAGTCGATTCCCTTCGCATGACTAACCAGACAAGTTCTATCTAGGCCACAACTGTTTGAACATTCGAATCTCCTCACACTCTCTTGGCACATCATTGCACTATTAGGTTATTAGATTTCCCAATTCAGGTTTTATTTGAAGGTTGTGCAGTGGGTGCCTATTTATGTCATGTTTGGAGCCAACACATTCAACTTATTTTAACATATACATGCAAGCACAAGAATAAACGGGGTATCCTTTTTAATAGCCATCATTCATTGTTTTAATGCTTCTATACTTGTACTGACTAAGACATGTCGGTTCAACATAAATTTCAGCAGTTACTTGGGGAAAAAGAACACATGCAAGAAAATAAGAAGAGATGATTCTGAGTTGGGTTACTCAGACTTCACCCTACAACTCACTTTCTAGTTACCCCACCCAAACAAAAAACTTACAATTGTGCCCAATGTAATGAGAAATCAAAGAAACACAACGGTGGGTGAAGCAAACATGTGGCGCATAGCGTCGAAGACTCTCAACAAGCGGGTCGGTCTGATTTCTTAAAACTAGCAGGATCATCACTTGGGACACCCTCAATAGTGCCCACATCAAACGTCGCACCATAAGTAGTGCTCCTCTATCCATTCACCGTATAGAATTGGATGCCCCAACAACCATCTCCAGCACTCTCCTCTGACGTATCTCCTCATCTTCTAAAGAGGCCTTCCTAGCATGGACCAACTCAGTCTTCTCTCTCTTTCTCACATGGGCCTGATCACCGATGTCAATGGTATTGCTGGAAAAGTGCCTTTTTGTACGAACTCGTTGCTTGGAATGTGGCTGAACATAGACCTTGAAAAAGACCTCTGGCACCGTGTCCTTAGCTAGCTCAATGGTATAAGTCTCTGACTCAGTCCCCCACATCTCTAGGCTGGCATGAACATTTGCTTGCAAGCTGGCAGGGGCGGGTTGTGCTAGAACATGCAACACGAAAGAGTCAAGGCGTTTGTGAACCTCTTGAATTTACTGCTTGGCCCACTTTGACACCCGGTTCTCTATGCGGTCGTCTATTGGATTTATGCATCCATGGTTGAATGTGATGGATCATGGTGGCGATATGTGCCTTTAAATTTTAGACTCGAGCTATAGATACTAAAGCAACAGCTGGTGGAGTGGATCTAGATAAGCTGGGGACCTGTTGGCTGCATGTGGTGAGGAGGTCGGAGTGGTATGTGCATGCTTTGGTACGGCAGGGTCAGCCCCTTCGGTTACCTCAATCGTATATCCCAAATACTTGTTCAGTGGAGGGTACTCTATCCTTGTCCCTCTGCGGGGTGTTTCTACATTGGCCTCATCCCCGATAAGACCTATATATGTTGTCCATACCATATTGGTCGACGGAGTCTATCATAGTTCCAATTGGCACTCATGCATCCCTCCATAGCTGAAAAATAAGACACAAAGGGGTAAATGGTGCCCTCTCGTGGTTCTCCACTATAATTATTCAAGCGAAGTGTATCTCTAGTCCCTCTACTAGTGCTTCCACCACCACTGCCCTATCCCATTTAAATACATTATAAGATTTCTGGGGAGATAATCGGTGTCACACCAACAACCAGTAAAACAGTCACAAAAGTGAGCATAGCCTTCTTGATCAGCCCTAAGGATTCAATAATCTAGTCCTCCCTCTCACAATCTGTAGCACGATATTGGGCCATGCATATTGAACTGCCTCACGCTTCTCCTCACTTTACTGAAACTCATCACTATGGACAATCTCCTACCTGTATCAAACTCTAAAGTATTTTGGGTTCAGTGTGAGGCAATGATTGGACCGTATATGAAGCGATTGATGATGGATTAGGATAGGTCAACCTGGTAGCCCCGGACTAGTCTAGACGTGAGAGGGTCTTATTTGGCGGTTTTTGTCCACCTATAGATCGACCCTGTTGTAGTAGCAACATAAGAGGCATAAAACTCCCACACAATCTCCTCTCTAGAACTGTCCAAGTCTCGAGCCATCCAATAAAATAGTGGAGATTAAATAGTTTATATACCTTAGGGACTGTCGGTAAACTCATTGTGAAAATGCTCCTCAGTAATTAATCATGTCATCACCCCCTTCTCATTCAGCGTCCTCGCATTCCGTTACACCTTCCATTGTCCCTCTACAAACAACCAATTTTATTCACCTACAATCGGAGTGGGGTTGCCCGGTCGGGGTGAAGGTGAAACCTACAAAATAGTGGCCTCATTAGATGAGGCTTCTTCTTTATGATCACCCGACACAGTGGCTCCCTAAGATTTGGAATTGGAGGCAGTGGATGATTTGGACCCTGAAGCTTGGGCCGACCCAAAACCTGAATTTGTAGTACAGTCGGACCTGGATGCTGAGCCCTTTTTTGAACCGGGGTAGTCTCTGTTGGTGACCCGTATTAGCGTGCGCTCCTTATCAGACTTGGACGTAGTGACTACGTTGGGGTAACCTTCCCGGGGTTCCCCTAGTGGTTCAGGATGCAGCTGGTGGAGTATGTCTACTTAGAGGAAACTAAGTAGGATCTTTCTTATTATCGATATCTTCGTTAAAAAAACAAAAATACAGCGCCATCGATATGGATTTGACCCTTTTGGTGTAGACATTGCCTTTCTTTGGAGACATTCGTACATGCGGAGTAGTTGTAAATAAAATAGCATCATAGTAACACACTCGAAAAACAACAGAAATAAGAAAACTTAAACATAAAAAACAAATATCATTGTTGAAGAGTTTGACACTCTTTAGAATTATTTTAGGATTGGGTGAAATTAGTTTCTCTTATTTAAATGACGGACATGGTGAATGGTCTGTCGATCAATCGACATACCGTAGTGTACTTCAGTCATTTAAAACTTAAGCATTTTCTAGGCGTTTCAATCAACAGACCGAATCGACCGTCCGTAGACGGTTCTCATAATATGGGCCTGGGATAGAATTCCTGTCATTCTCAAGTCCCTATTTTTAGTTTCTTTGATGACCCATTTTATCACAATCAAGCTTCAACCATGATTTTTAACACCCTATAGACTAGTTTTCAGTTCCTGAAGTTGCTTTTTCATGCAACTATCGAACCCAATTAATAAGAGCAGGAATCCTAAGTCAGAACTTTCACACAAACTGAGATTCAGAACATTTTAGATCGCTAAATTTCTACACAATCACTCTCTAACATCCCCATGGGAGTAATTACACGACTATAATCGTGCAAATTAACTTAATTTAGACCCAAGGTCAAGACCCTCTCCCGGATTCCTATGTTTAACTATGAACGAGAATTCAAAGTTAAGAGAAATAGAAGTGCCTTTCTTAGAAATGTCGAGTTGGGTGGTTGTGTGCCCTTAGTGATATGAACTTTGAAGAAGTATCCTACGTGCCCGAACTGTTTCACCGGCCTCTTGAGAATGGATGAAAAATGAATTTGGGGGAAGGATGTTTGGAATTTGAGGAATCTGATGGGGTAGATGATTTTGGAAGAAGGAAAGTTTGATTTGGGAGTGTAATAGGGAAGAAATTATGGGATGAAACGGTTAAGGAAGGATATTTTAAAGAAGAATGAAAGATGGAAGGAATTTCAAAGAGGAGGTTTTTAATATTACCGGTCGGGTCGGGTCGGATCACTAGAAGAATAGGATCCATGAAAACCCTGTCGATCGACTGTGGATAGGTAGACGGTCCGTAGATTGGGACTGTCTATTACTTGATCACTAGAAGAATAGGATCCATGAAAACCATGTCGATCGACTGTTGATCGGTAGACGGTCGGTAGATTGGGACAGTCGATTACTTTTAGACTTAGAATTTTTTTTTACATACTTGAGATATATGGACGCCATCGACAACCTGTCGATTGAAGGACGGTTCGTCGATGAGGTCCGTAGAACTCTACACATAATCATTTTCTATAGATATTTGACTTAGCCTCCTCCATATATAACACCTATTAGATCATTCTTTGTGTTTTTATGGTCACTTCTTAGACACAAACCCTATACAAATATCTATCGAACATTAGCACTAAAGCTAAAACGAAATAATGAGAACTACTAAACAAGACTACGACTATTGCTACAAGGGAAACAAAACCTACTGTTGGCTAGAGGCTACTCTTGGGGTGGCTCCCAAGAAGCACTTGATGTAATATTGCGGCACAACGCAGGACCCTTGATTACTCAGACTTCATCAAGATTATAGGCCTCAACCACTTCATGAACACTCTCCATACGACCCAGATAGGTCTTATTCATTTGTCCATTGACTGTGAACTTAGCCCCTACCTTCTTCTCTAGCTGAACCGTTCAATGTAGTAACACTTCCGGTAATGAGGAATTGCCGAGTCACTTGTACTTGAGTTTGCTTGGAAATAAGCGCAACCTAGAGTTGAATGGAAACACGAAATCGACAACCGCAAAATATCGCTTTGAAATTCTTCAGTTGTGATACTTGTTCATCTTCTCTTTGGTAGATGGTTGAAACTCATCAAGTACATACAACTAATTTATCCTTTGTTCTGATGCACTGGTCCAATCAAAATTTAGTCTCTACATTTCCCGCATCGCCTTGTGCTCTAGCTCGACCGGTAATTGACAAGCCTTTCATTATACAAGTTGATCTGGAGACATATCTATAGGAGTTTTGAATGCATTGCGGTAGGCCCAAAGAGCATCATCTAACCTCCTTGACTATTCCGTTTGATTGGAGTTCACGTTTTTTGCCAAAATAGATTTAATCTCCCGATTAGACACCTCCGTTTGTCCACTAGTTTGTGGATGGTAAGGTATAGCAACATTGTGAGGAACACCATATTTCTCAAGAATCTCTTTAAAAAATTATTACAAAAGTGTGAGTCATCATCGCTAATGATGACCCTTGGTGTACCAAATGTGGAGAAGATGTTCTTCTTTAAGACTCTTTCCTTAATTTTTAAAGAGCGCAATTGCTTCCACCCATTTAGACACATATTCAACGGCCAAAAGAATGTAGTTAATACCTTGAGAAATCAAACATGGGACTATGAAGTCAATGCCCCATACATCAAATAACTTAATCGCCAGAAGGGGATTTAAGTGAAGCTCTTGGCTCTTTGATATTCCTCGATCATGTTACCTCCGATCACATAACTTGGCGAAATCATCAGTATCATGGTGAATGGTTGGACAATAATACCCACACTTCAAGATCTAATGCACAGTTCAAATACCACTATTGTGCCCAGCCTTAGGTGAGGAATGACACGCCTCCAAAACACTCAACATCTAAACCTCAGGTACTCAGCAGCGAATTACCCATCGGCAAAAATCCGATATAAGTAAGGCTCATTTCAAGAAGAATTTTTTCACACCGTGAATGATATTTTTCCTTTAGTGGAAGGTCAAATTTGATGGAAACACATCACTTGCCAGATAATTCGCAAAGTCTGCAAACCATGGGATCAAATTCTTAGAAGCGGTCAATACATGTTAATCTGGGAATGCATCATCCATTTCATCCTTTTCTCCCAATTCCCATATAGCTTCATCCTTTAATCTAGACAAATGATCTACTATTTGATTCTCTGTCCCCTTTCTGTCTTTCACTTTAAAATAAAACTCTTGTAGCAACAATACCCATCTGATCAACGTTGGTTTCACATGCCTTTTCGCCATAAAATACCTCAAAGCAAAATGGTTAATATGCACTATGACCCTCTTGCAAAAAAAAAAGAGCAAATTTTTTTGAATGTGAACACCACCGCAAGAATTTCCTATTTTGTTATCGTTTAGTTCTTTTGGCTTCATTCAAGGCTTTAGTCGCATAATAGATGAGATGAATAATTTAATCCCTTCTTTATCCCAGTACCACACCAAGTGCAACCCCACTCGCGTCACACATCACCTCAAATGGCTCACTCTATTCTAGTGAAATAATAATGGGTGCGGACCCCAACTTCTCTTTTAACTCTCCAAATGCTTTCAGAAAGGATCATCAAAATAAAACTTACAATCCTTCTTTAGCACTTTGCAGAAAAGATGTGCAATTTTGGAGAAAACCTTAATAAACCTTTGATAAAAACTAGCATACCGTAGAAAACTTCTCACACTCTTGACAGAGATGGGTGGATGAAACTTCTCTATTACCTCCACTTTGGCTCGATCAACCTCAATTTCATTCTCTAAGATTCAATGGCCCACATTGTTCCTTCTTTCACCATAAAGTGAAATATCTCCAAATTATACCAAATTACAATCCTCACATCTCTTGAGCACCATAACCAAATTGGACATCGACATCATACAACAGTGAAAGAAGGAAGGTGCATTACCTAACACAAACAACATTCTTTTGAATTGATAAAGATATGATTTTAGCCCGAATAGCAATTAAGAATGCAATACCGACCCTTGTATGCAAGTCTGTGTAACATATGATCATTGAAGTGCATGGGGAAATGGTCCTTTTGAGTCTAAGCATTAAACTTCAGGTAGTCAATGCAAACTCTCCAATCGGGCACTGGCCACACAAAATAAGCTCGTTCCTTTCATTAGGTACCACACTCATCCCACCCTTTTTAGTCACATACGGAACTGGACACACCAAGTTATTGTCCGCAATAGGATAAATGACTTCAACATCCAACAATTTGATGATCTACTTTTTCTCTACTTCTTACATAGGTGGATTCAACCTTCTTTCGGACTTGGAATAAGTTGGGTTATGTGGAAACACATACCGGGAGGGATCCTAATGACATTCGCAATACTCCAACTAATGGATCGTTTGAACCTATTCAATAGTGCCATGAAGCACTCTACTTGTTGCCTATTCAACTCTAATGCAATAATCACCAGCAAAGTGTTATCTCTTCCAAGAAAACATACCTCAATGAGGTGGTAGAGCCTTAAGCTGTAATTTTGGGGCCTCCATAAAAGATGTTTCGCGTGTGGAAATCGTACTGCTTTTATCCAGCTCCAATTTCTTCGGGTTTGACTGATATTTGTTTCGATCAAGTGCAGCTACCAATGAATTATAATCTTAAATACCATCACTATAAAAATTCATGATGACCGTTGCGAGTTCCTCAACAACTAGTCGCTCGTCAATATGCACTTCGGATACACTCTCCAATTTTAATGATATAGAAGGTACTGTTTTGAACTCACCACTCTACTTTGTGGACCTACAAATATTGAAAGTTACTTCCTCATTATTAAACCTAAACTTCATATGTCCTTTTTCTATATAAAATAGTACACGCCCAGTGGCAAGGAATGGTCTCCCAAGAATAATGGGCACCTCAAAATAATCTCACAGTAAAAAATTACATAATCGGCCAATAACTGCATCGCAGTAGGCTTTGGGTCTCCCAAACCCAAATTTTTATAAATGGACAATAGCATGAGATTGATGTCGCTCCAAGATTACACATATCCTTAACAAAGTGTAGCAACCCTATGGTACATGGAATAGTGAAGGTGCCTTGATCCTCATATTCTGCATAAGACACCCTGTAGCAATAGCACTACAATGCTGCATTATATCATAATCCTTAAAGCTCACCGACCTCTTCTTTTTAACCATGTCCTCTGTAAACATAGAGTAATCGAGCATTTATTCCAAAGCCTCTACCAATAAAACATTGATGGAAAGATGTTTCAACATAGTGTTAAATTGCCGATATTTACCATCTTCCATTTTCTTCAGTAATCTTTGTGGGAATGGTGGTGAAGGTTTTGATATGGGGACAAATTTTTGAGATCCTCTGCTTCTTTGATGGTGCATCACCTTCTCCACTAGCTTGTGCTACGTCATCTTCCTTTCTAATATCACATTCTACTATAGACGACATAGGTGGATCAATGGTCTGCTTACCTCCTCCAGTAGTGACTACCATGCAATGCCCATCATTTTTTGGATTCTGGATAGTGATGCTTGGGAGAGTGAGAGGTTGGTATGGGTTCACAATTGTAGACAACTGATTCATCTCTATCTCAAGATGCTTTATCGATACCACATACCCATCCACCTTTTGTCCAAAGCTTTATAGTTCAGCTCTCACCTCATTGACATTCTCATCGATTACGTCAACTCTCCTCTTAATCTTCTATAGCATAACTTCAACCTTTGACATACTACATCTACCGACCCTAGGTATAGCTTCCTTATTTTGAGGTGGCATATATTGACCATGCCGTTCAATACTGTTACAATAGTTGTTCCAGTTGAAGTTTTTGTCGCAATTGCAGTTTCCATCATGGATATATTGAACCTCTTGATTGTAATTACCATAGTCTAAACTTGGTTTCCTTAGCCTTGGCGTCAATTGTTCTGATTGGAACCTTAGGTGTTTGGTCAGAAGCCACCCCCCCCCTGCCACCCATTGATCATTAACTACGTATGTATCCTCCTCAAAGTAATACTTATTATCCAATGGTGGTGGTTTCACCAAATTGTTCACCGCATTCACCTTCGCTGCGACTCCACTGACATGATTCAATAACCGCCCTAATTCAATTCTAATCTGTGCCATCATTTCACGAATATCATATGTACTTGTGTTGTTTGTATCTTGCACTAGGAAGGTGTTTCGCCCTCTGACTTAATTTCTAGCGCTGCAACCTATATTGTTGCGAGATATGTTGTTCAATTTCTTTGCAATCTCGAAGTAATTGCATTTCCCATAAAAGCCACATGCAATAATATCAAGCAACGCTTTGTTGTTGTCATCTTGACCTCTATAAAAGTACACCTTCAGTGACTCATCATCAAAGCGATAATTCAAAACACCCCTCACAAATGCATTAAATTTATCCCAAAAGCTACTCACTGACTCCCGAGGTAATGCTTAAAACTTGTTTACCTTATCGATGTGGTTTGGCTTCTTTGACACTGGATAGTATCTAATTAAGACCACATCTATCAAATGACCCCAAGTGTGGATAGAGTTGTAGGGCAACTTAGTGAACCATAATAGCAGCATCTCTTGTCAGTGATAAAGGAAATACTAACATCCTGATAACATTTATATCCAAGTATTGTCTACCACACAACTTTTGCACATGGATCTCAGTTGGTTTTATGCGCATGTGGGTCTTCCAATGGAAGTTCTCAAAACAAGACCTCACGGTGAGCATCTATATGAAGCTGCTAAACACCATGAAAGTGTTCCCAAGAGATGATCGGGGTAGGAATAGAGGTCCATCAGAGTCTACAATGTTCACATTACCATTGTAGTAATCCTTAAGTCGTGGGGATACTAGAGGTTGTACCCTCAAGGCGTCACCTAACTAATTGTCAATGTGTGCCCGATTACGTGACTGAACTTGTAATGGAAGCTGATGGCCTGCTCAATCATCTATATTTTCTGTGTTAGGGTTGACTCGAACCCCTTGGTTGTCCATACTTCTCAATGTTTGATTTAGTTCAGGATCGTATGGAGTGCATAGTTCCCCTCGGCTCTGTGTACTTTGCATCTAGACCTGAGAGAAACAAAAACAAAAAGAAAAAAGTAAAATAAGGAAAAAGTTTACTAAATATCAATTATATAATTAAAAATAATCTTAAAGAAATAATTCCCCGGCAGCGGCGCAAATATTTGACGCTCAAATTATACCTCCCTAAATATGTATAAGCGAACGTTATCATGTAGAAAACCCAACTAGTAGGTTGGGGTCGATCCTACGATGAAAATGATCTCTCTCTAAGTCTAATGACGGACCAACAATTCGGTTCGTCGACCCATTTACAGGCCATCGATGCTCCTCAATAGCTCTATACTTAGAATCTTCTAAAAACTAGGTACTGGAACCTTCTCCTAACCAAATGACGGTTCATTAGTATGGTTCATAAATCAATACAACGGATTCTTATGGTCTTTCGTGGTTGCGCTCTTATTGAGACGTCCCTGATGTTTTCCTTCAATGTCCTTAGCTTCTAATCTTCAATCGCACCTAGGGTCAATCAATTAAACGATGAACCGTCGATCTCCTCTGTTGGTCTAATTCTGCACTATTTTCAGTTTTTTCATTTATTGCCATCTGAACATCTTTCCTTCAAAACAAGATAAATATTTGTTAAAATCATTAAAAAAAGGCTTTAGACACAAAAAAAAATCTTAAATGAAATACATTAGAAATGTCGTTAAATCACGACAGATCAATTCTCTAACTGACAAGCATCACTATCAGCTTAAGAGATGCTACAACATATTACCTCACATTGCAAGAGGACCGTCCTATACTTTTTCGTCTATATAGAACCTTAACTACTCAATAGATCAACTAATCAATGCTAAAAATCACTATGGACTCATCTGAAAAGTGTGAACCTTCATTGTTCCATGTTAGCTAGATGGTTTATGGGGACTTGAGTTATTGTGAACTACAATCCTCTATTGGTTCTCAATAATACTCCAAAAATACTCAGCTCATATGTTTTAAAAACAACTACTTCTCTGGTTTGACATAATTTTCTCAAACTTACTTAAAAAGCTCTCTTCGAATTCATAGTTTCCTCTTTAATAAGACTAGTCAAAGGCTCTGTTGGAAGTCTAGCTTACTTTCTTTCTCAAAATGTGAATTACATTTGTAACTCTTGGGAATACTTAGTTCCCTTATAACTTTAAGAAATGAACTCAACTCTTTACTATTTCTCAACTTGTAACTTAACTCTTACGAAATACTTAGTTCCCTTATAACTTTTAAGAATTTTAACTCAACACACTACTCTTTGCTTAACTTGTAGCTTGAGCCTTAAAATAAAGTTAAATGCTAGTTTAAGACTCTTGAAAACCATAAGTACTTACTTTAATATGCTTCTTAACTTTTAGACTTGACTCTTAACTTATTTCACTTTGATCTTAACTTTCCTTGAGTTGGATTATGGATTCAAGTTTCATGATATCATGCTTATGAGTGATTTCATGACATATAAATGTACCTTAGAGTGTTAGAACAAACCAAGAAATGTGGGTACATCACTTAGGAACTAGTGCGAGAAGATAGGGAAAGAATTGGGTCTCCAAGCATCCTTAGCACTGTGAGAGGCGTGGACCGCCAGAGCCTGATGGATACAGACTTTCCTGAGGAGATTTTTCTGGTTCAGCGTGCTAGGGTGCTTCGGAAAGAGCTGGTGGTATGGGGCTCTGGCACGCGCGATCCCCAAACCTGTTAGATGGGTAATTTGATTTTTTTTCTGTTTTTCTTCTCTAAAACTTCTAAACATCCATGGATATTTATCCAACTATTTAGGGTCTCAAATTAACTCAATACCCAATATATTAGACTCGAAAATAACCCATAAACACAAATCAAATAAACTAAAGCCATATAACAACTCCTCCAACAAGATTTCAACAATGTTTTTCAAGAACTTCAGTTTTCATCATTCAATCAACTCAAAAATGGCTGAATTAAACAAGTTGGTGTGTGGGTGAACTATCCCAACACAGAAAGATATCACACACCTTAATAGGGATCACCACAAGAGAATTCCACTCGAAGATCTTCACGTTCTTTATGAATTCTTAATCTTTTCTCCCTTATTCCTTCTTCTCTTTCCTTTTCTCTAATCCCTAAGCGTAAATAATCTTTCTATTCTTAATTCAAACTTATTTTAACCGCAAATCAACCCTTAAAACGAATTAGGAAATAGATAGGTGAAAAGCCAAGTTTGACCCTACTAAAATCCCGAATTGAACCTTACTCACTTCAACAACCCACCTTCCGAAAGGCATATCTCCCTCATACGATATCGAAATCATGCAAACTTGAAGCCATTGGGAAAATCTATACAAGGTCTTTTCAACCATATAAAGAAGTGACTCTAAATCATCCTGAACTAGAAGTTATAACCGTTTGTAAAGGACCAAAACTCACTTCTTAAACTGAGGAATTTTTTAGATTTTCATGTTATTATAAAAAATGATAAATATTGTTTCTTATGTTATTCTTGGCTATTACGAGATAAGATATGTTATAATATCTCCCCTTGTGAACATTCCTCCTAGAATGAGATTTTTTTACTATGCTAAGAATAGTATCATAAATTTCTACACTTAACAATCCAAAAGCAAATAACAATCATGCTTACTCAAAGTTAATATAGTACTAAGAAGAGAATTAGTACCTTGATCTGCATTCTCTCCGAATTCAAAGAGATGTGAATATCTCCTCTTCATATCCTCTTTAGCATACCAAGTCGCCCTTCAATAAATAGATTCCTCCAAAGGACCTTGACTGAGGCACCCTTCTTTTGCTCTCAAGTTGCAAACTTGGCGATATAAAACCTGAACCAAAATCTCTTCATAGGAAAAAGTATACTTAATCCCAACATTCTCAGTCGGTACTATCAATGAAGGGTCACCCATGCACTTCTTCAATATGAATATATAAAATACCGGATGAACCGCTCCTAACTCTTATGGTAGCTCCAATGCATAAGCTAAATTACCAATTCTATTGGATATTTTATAACGTCCCATATACCGTGGACTAAGTTTCCGCTTCTTAACAAACCTCATAACACCCTTTACGGGTGAATCTTTTAGCATCTAGTCATCCAATTCAAACTTCGATGGCCTTCTCATTCCATTTGTGTGGATTTCTAACTACTTTGTGTCATCTTCAATATCTCTTGAATAACCTTCACCTTCTCCGTGGCTTTGTGAACTAGATCTGGTCGTATCAACCCTACTTCACCAAGCTCGAACAACCCAATAGTACATCTGCATCTCTCCCATAAAGAGATTCATATGTAATCATTTAGATTCTGGAATGATAGTTGTTGTTGTAACGAACTCAATGATAGGTAGGAGATCATCCCAATACCCCTTGAAATCGATCACATAATTTATGAACATGTCTTCTAAGTTCTGGATACTACGCTCTTCTTGATCATCCATCTAAGGATGAAAAGCACTAGTTAAGTTCACCTTTGAACCTAATCCTTTCTCGAAAGACTTCATGAACTGAGCAGTACATTGGGTACCTCTATATTTTTCAAATGATTGAAATTAGTACTCCATGAAGTCTTACGACTTCTCAAATGTACAAATTTGCATAATCTTCCACCGAATGAGTGGTATTTACCAGTAGGAAGTGGGCTGATTTTGTCATTCTATCGACAATCATCCAAATTAAATCATGTTGTCTTTGAGACCTTGGAAAGCGTGTGATGAAGTCCATATTAATCATCTTTCACCTCCATTCCAAATGTTCTATATTCTAAGCCAACCCTCTAGGATTTTGGTGTTCCACTTTCACTTATTGGTAGTTCAGGCGCTTGGTAACAAACTTAGCAATGTCTTTCTTCATACCTTCCCACAAGTATACCTTTGTCATATCGTGGTACTTCATTGTGGAACCAAGATGAATGGAATATTTGGAGATATGAGCCTCCTCCATATACTCTCTTCGAGTTTATCCACCCTATGTACACACAATATGCCTTGATACTTTATCAAACCATCTCCCCCATGTTCAGAAGCAAATATTCTTTGCTTATGAACAATCACCTTCAAATTAAGCAAAATGGGGTCTTGGCCTTGCTTTCCTTTCACCTTCAACACTAGTGATGATTCATCCCCATTAGTCAAAACTATTTCTCCTTCTGTGGAATCCATAAGTCTGACTCCCAGACATGTAACTCTGTGCACATCTTTGGCTAAATCTCTCTTTTCTTCCTCAACATGGGCAATACTCCCCATGGATAACTTTCTCAAAGCATCAAAAACAACATTTTCCTTACCTAGGTTGTAAAAATACTTGTTTTGTAATCCTTGAGTAGTTCTAACCACATCCTTTGTCTAAGATTGATCTTATTCTGGGTAAACAAATAGCATAGGGTCATTTGAGAATTGAATGTATCAACATGAACACGTACAAGTAGTGATTGTCATATCTTTAAGGTGAATACCACAACAATCAACAGTAAGTCGTGGTTGGATAGTTATATTCATGACCTTTTAACTGTATGGAGGCATAAGTTATAACCTTGCCATTCTACATTAACACACAGTCTAAACAACCACTTGATGCATCACAGTACACCACAAAAACTTCAGTACACTTTGGTAAGGTCAAAACTAGAGCAATAGTAAACCCTCCTTTTTAATTCGTGAAATATTTTCCCACAAGCTTCAGCCTATTGAAATTTAACTGTCTTCTGAGTCAACTTAGTCAAAGGAGACGAGATAGATGAAAACCCCTTAACAAATCTTCTATAGTAGCCAACCAAAACTAAGAAACTCCTTATATTTGTAGAATATTAGGGTCTAGTCCATCTTTGGACTGCTTCTATCTTTTAGGTATCCACGTTAATCTCATTATCGGAAACTATGTGGACCAAGAATGCCACAGACTTAAGCAAAAACTCACACTTTGAGAACTTGGCATATAAATCCTTATCTTTCAAGGTCTAAAGAACTATCCTTAGGTGACTAGCATGATCTTCTTCATTCCTTGAATATATTAGTATGTCCTTAATGAACACGATAACAAACATATCTAAATAAGGTGTGAAGACTATATTCATGAGATCCATGAATGATGCTAGTGATTTAGTCAAACAAAAGGACATAACAAAAAACTCATAATGCCAATATTTGTTTCTAAAAGTTGTCTTTGTAATATTACAATCCCTAACTTTGAACTGATGGTAGCCAGATCAGAGATCAATTTTTGAAAAGTAGGAAGTACCCTGAAGCTGGTCAAAAAGATCATCTATCCTTGGAAAATGATACTTATTGTTGATGGAAAATGTATTCAATTGGCGATAGTATATAAACATCCTAAGGGAACAATTATTCTCTCTTACAAACAAGACTGGGGCACCCAAGCAAATACATTTGTTCGGATAAAAGTTATATCGAACAGATCTTTCAAATGTTCTTTCAACACTTTTAACTCTATTAGTTCCACTCGATCTTGTGGAACAAAGATAGCACGAGCATTTGTGATGATATTTATGCCAATGTCTATTTCTCTCTTAGGAGGGACTCTGAGTAGATGATTAGGAAAACTTCTGGAAAATCTTTTACTATAGGAACTGGCTGAAGGGCAGGTACCTCAGCAATTGAGTCATTATCTCGGACTAAGTAATATATACACCCCTTTGAAACTAACTTTCTCGCCTTAAAGGTATGAAATAAAATAACCCTTAGGAACTGCTTAACTACTACTCCACTCTATGAGTGGCTTATTAGGAATCTGAAACTTGACAACTCGAGTTCTACAGTCTATTGATGCATAATAGGCATGAAGCCAGTCCATACCAAGAATGACATCAAAAATCTACCATGTCTAACTCCACTAGGTAAGCATGGTGCTCTTGTGATTAATAGAAATTGGACAATCACGATAGACTCTCTCCACTAGAATAGACTCTCCAACAAGGGCAAAAAACACAAAAATGTTCACATAGTTTCTCAGGAAGAATCTCAAACGGATTTGCAACATAAGGAGTACAAAATATAAACTTGCTCCACGGTCTAACAAATAATAAAAATTAAAAGTAAAGACTTTGATTTCATACATGTAACAACATCTGGCGAGTCCTCTTTTTTTTGGAAGATAGTGATTGCATAGAGGTGATTTTCTCCTCCAATATTGTCGAAAGTAGCTATTCTAGGTGCCTCCCTTTCTAGTAGTGCAACTGATAAAGATTGGGATCTATTATGCGGATTTCAACCACCCTGCTTTTTCTTAAGATACTCTTTCATAAAGTGACCTTGTTGAACGCACTTGAAGCAATTGGTTTTTACCACACCTACCACATACATGAGCCCAATTCCCTCCGTGTTCCACACTACCTTGGGACTTTTCTGGTCTAGACTTGAACTTCTGTGAATTTTGGCCATTACACTCACCTATGTTTCTGCGTACAGGTGCACTAGCAGATGATGGTGCATGCCCTTTTTGCTTTTTGAAATTGTGGACGATTCAAACCACCTTTCTGTATCCCATATTCATTCCTAGTCTTCGCTTTCTTGTTCCTGTAATCCTCTCTCTACCTTAGCTTCTCTTCTTAAACTTGTTGCACATATACCATCAATATCCAAGTGTTCATGTACCCAACAAGCATTGCTTCCCGGCCGGCCCACTTTGCTTGACAAACGACGTTAACTAGAAACAAAAAAACTCATTCTACTCCTCATATGTTTAATCATATCCGAGCATAATGAGATAGTTGGGTGAACTTTAATCCATATTCATGAATACTTATAAAATCCTTATTAAGTGTAAGGAATACTCGTACCCTAGACTCTTTCAGTTCCCAGGGAAGGAAATACCCCATGAAAGCCATTTCGAAACAAGCGCACTCGTATGTGGTACATTCGCATCTCTACCAACCTTCTACTAATCGAACTAAGTCCTAGCCATATTCTTCATTTAGTATGCAATTAGCCCGACTCACTCAATATAAACGACATAGATCACATAAAAAACAATCTTCAACTCTTTCACAATGTTTTCTGGTTCCTTAGTACTGCTCAAAGCGGTGAAACTGCGAGGATTCATCTCTGGAACTCACAAATTCTTGAGGTGTCACCCTCTTTTAATTGAGCTCCTCTCTATTGACCATCTAGTTAGTCACACAACCTTATTTAGCATCCTGATAGCTTCACAGAACTCAGCGTGGCTAACCTCCTCTGGAGGTTGCACTTTAGGTGCGTTGGGTAACACTTGTTCATGAGGTTCAACATTTCGAACTATAGAGAGACTTTTAGAGATAAACTCTAACGCACAAAGTGTGTACAAAGGAAGTGAAAAAATTTGTGAATGTTGTTTCCTCCTTATTATGTATATGGTGCCCTTCCCACTGATAAATATGACCTACACACAACTTCATAGACTCTCTATGACTCTTAAAATTAATGTTGTGATAACAAGTTTGAAACGCCCCAAACATACTTCCTAGACGTGGCCGGCACCCAATGACCATTGGTGATCTTTAGCGAACCCTTTTCCTGGCTTACTTTAAAAAAACAGAAAAATTAACATAACCATAAAGCTGGAAACATTCTCATACAAATGGCTTAAAGAAATGTCTTGGCAAAAATGGCACATAAGCCTCAAAATTTGAATAACTGAAATACAAGATATGAAGAGACTCAAACTGAATAATCTGACTGACTATCTATCTATGAATCCTCTAAAATATTAAGATGAGGGAAAAAACCACAACATTCTATAAGTAAAAACATGGAAAGCAATTAAAAGTGTCCTTGGGAATACAATGAGGCTCACCACTAACTCTCACTGCTCAAACTTGATCAGGGAGGCACTCGATAAAAATTTTGTTACATGCGTCTGCATCATAAGACGATGTAGGTCACTGGTATCGGTACAATGAATGTACAATTATGAAAGTGGGAATGCTAAACAATAAATTAAAGCTTTAAAGGAATAAAAATAAACTGACGTTGGTTCTGCTCAACTCAATAGTACTCAACTCAATACATATAAGGCAATTAAAACTTATGCAATACATACAAAGCTTTGTAAGATAGTGAAACAAATTAGTTCGTTAAACAAAATGCAGTAACAAACTCAACTTTACTTACATATGAAAGAAACATAGTTTTTTGGGAGATTCTCTAACCGACGATCATAACTATGAGCCTAAGCGATAGTACAATGTCTTACCTCACATCGCAAGAACACCTTCCTATCCTGAGCTACCAAGTGGATCCAATAGTCTTTGCGAAGAAATATTAAGGAATCATATGAAATGTATGACCCTTAATCTGTCCATGTTAGCTACATGATTTATGGGGTCTTGAGTTAATATAGTCTCGCGTCCCGATATCGGTACTCAATATTACTCCCAAAATACTCAGCTCATATGTTTCAAAAACATCTTCTCTGGTTTGAGATAATTTGCTCAAACATAGATTTTATAATCTCTCTTGGAAATCATGGTTTCCTCTTAACTAAAACTAGCCAATGACTCTGTTGGAAGTTTAACTTCCTTTCTTTCTAAGAATGTGAATTACATTTGTAACTCTTGGGGAATAATTATTTCCCTTATAACTTTTGAGAAATGAACTCAACTCTTTACTTTTTGCTCAACTTGTAACTTAAATCTTCGGGAATACTTAGTTCCATTATAAATTTGGAGAATTTTAACTCAACTCATTACTCAACATTTAGCTTGAGCCTTAAAACAAAGTTAAAATGCTTGTTTAAGACTCTTGAAAATCTCAAGGACTTACTTTGAATTGCTTCTTAACTTTTAGACTCGACGCTTAACTTCTTTGACTTTTATCTTAACTTTGGTTGATTTGGATTATGGATTCAAGGTTCATGATCTCATATTTATAGATGATTTGATGACTTACTTTGAATTGCTTCTTAACTTTTATACTTGATGATTAACTACTTTTGATTTTTATCTTAACTTTCCTTAAATTGGATTATGGATTCAAGGTTAATGATCTCATGTTTATGGATTATTTGATGACGTTTAGATGTACTTTAGAGTGAGAATCAATTATGAAATGTGGGTACATCAATTAACAACTAGTGCAAAGACATATGGAAATAAAAGGGTCTCCAGGTGTTCTTGGCGCTCTGATAGGCGTGGAGCGCCAGATCCTGACGAATAAAGACTATCTTGAGGGGCTTTGGCTGGTACGGTGTTCAAGGGCTTGTCAACCAAAGCATGTCCTTTGAGGCTCAGGTAGGAGCGGCTTCCCAGGGACTGTCAGATGGAAAATCAACTTTTCTTGTTCGATTTTCATCTCTAAACCTTCATGGATGTTCCCTCAAACACTTAGGATGATCAAAAACCTCAATACCCAATAGATTAGTCTCAAGAAACAACCTGTAAACATCAATCGAATCAACTAAAGGTATGTAACAACTCAACCATTAAGATTTCAACAACGTTCATCAAGAACTTCACTTTGCATCATTCAAACTACTCAAAATTCTCTGAACTAAACGAGTTGGTGTGTGGGTGAACTAGACCATAACGTGAAGATCTCTCTTACCTTAATAGGATCATCCCCGACAAATTCCACTCGAATATCTTGGCGTTCTTGATGAATTCTTGATCTTTTCTCCTTTTTCCTTCTTCTCTTTTTTCTTCTCCAAGACCTAAGCGTAAATAACTTTTCTATTCTGAATTCCAACCTATTTTAACCCAATTAAACTCTTAGAACGAATTTTGAAAAAGATGGGTGAAGAGACAAAGTTTGCCCTAACTAATATCCTAAATTGGACTTTTCTCACTTCAACAGCCCAACCATTGAAAGGCATTTCTCCCTCATATGATATAGAAATTGTTACAAAAACTTGGAACCGTTAGAAAGATCTTTCCATGCACTTTCCAAACATATAATGATTTTACTCTAATTCAACCTAAGCAAGAAGCTAAGGCCGTTTAAAAATGAGAAAAACTCACTTCTAAAACATAGGAATTTTCCTAATTTTCCTATTCTTTCCATATATGATAAATTTGAGTTTCTTAGCTTATTCTTGTCTGTTACGAGCCACGAAATTTTAAAATTAAGGTATAGTAGAGGCATTTTTTAAACACATCTTAGACACTTCTTCAAATTAAAAGTTGCAAACACATCGAGTCTTGTACCATTTATATCTTGAATAAATATCATCCATGGTAAGAAAATCACTTTACCAACAAAATAAAACTCTCACACACTCAAAAAGTTCTTCTAGGTAGAGGAATTAGGTAAAAATACAAAACCAAATTGAAAATCGAATCAAATCGTAAGTCAAGTAAAACAAAAAAAAGACTAATGGTTTGGGTTTAACTTGGTTTGGTATTGGAAAAAAAGAGCTCAACTATACTTCAGTCGGTTTGGTTTTAACTAAAAAAGTTAACTTGATACCATATCAACTTCATATTATATATATAATTATTAAATTTTATTTCATACGCAGAAATATTTACTTTGATGTAAATTCTAAACATTACTCACTACAAAAGGAATCCCAATTACCAACAAAAAAATTCGTTAATAAATTGATTAAATCGGATAGCAAATTGAGTTACCAACTAAATTCCAACTTATATTATGTCCATGATAAAAAACTTGTCACGAAATATTACCTACCGATTTTAAATTGTTGGTAAACTTATCATCCCAAAATCAGTTGGTAAACATCCAAAAATATGTTTACAAAATTTTAAAACATGACCCTGAAATTTTCGTTGATTAATTCACCAACTAATTTTTAGTTAGGATATCCTAAATACCTTTACTATTAAATTTAAAGAAATTATTAAAAAAAAGTTTCTTCATTATTCGATTTCGTTGGTTGGAAACTTTAGTAACAGAAAAGCAAAACGCTCCGTAACAAACACAAGTCCATACACAAGGGGAATCCAACTCCTGACCTCTTTATTAAGAACGAAAAGTACTTACCACGGCACTACAACCCTTGTTGGTAGTAAATTTAAATATGTTAGTATGGTCATTTATTTTTCTAATAAATTTTTGTAATTTATTGTTATCTTGTCGGCAATATATCATTCATGTTTGATGTTAGGTTAGTAATTGATTGATAATATGTTCAAAATATTATTAACTAAATAATTGTTCAATATTAAATATTTATTAATTTATTACATTTGAAAATCTAAGAGCATAAATATAAATCCAAAAATATTAATATCAATTTTAGAAATTATATTTGAATGAAACAATGAAAAAATTTGAGCAAGTTTATCAAAAATACTGACCAAATCTAATTGTTGGCCAAATCGTAAAAGATAAAATGCGTAACAACACAAACTAAAAATGGAAGCCTCAAAACTTGAAGCAACCATCCTATTAGATATAAAAATGACCTTTCGGAAGCTTATCTTACTAACAAAATTCTCAACAAAGCACGTTGACAAAAATTGTTAAGCAAAATTAAATTTTGGCCAAAAGTTAAAAGTTAAAATGCCTATGGTATAAACTGAATATCAAAACCTGAAAATCCAAACCAACCATCCTATAAGACGAAAAATGACCTTGTAGAGCTAATTGTGCTAACGAAATTAAAATTTGAGCAGGTTTCACAAAAAAAATTTACCCAAAAGTTAAAAGTTAAAACACTTAACGATACAAACTGAAAAATAAAAGTCTCAAAACCCGAACCAACCATCATATGAGATAAAAATTGAACTTGTATGGCTAAACGTGGTGATAAAATTTCAATTCGAGCATGATAGGCAAAAATATTGACGAAGTTAAATTTTGGCAAAAACATAAAAGGTAAAATGTCTAAAGACACAAACTAAAAATAATGATCTTCAAAAATCTAACTGCACTATATCAAATATATTGATAGAAACTAAATTTTGGCCAAAATATATACGTTAAATACGTAACGCCACACACTAAAAATAAAAGAATCAATATTCGAACTGTCACGACCCAAAACGAGCCGCTAGTGGCACCCACACTTATCCTCCTAGGTGAGCGAACCAACAAATCTAAAACCACAACATTTACCAGTATATCAATTATGAATAGTAAAAATAATGCGGAAGTTCCAAAACTAATTAACGTAATCAATTAAATAAACTCCTAAAGTTTAATACTTATTATTCCCAAAATCTGGAAGTCATCACATCAAGAATATCTATCCTTAAATTTCTAAATCTAAGAGTATTTAAGAAGAAAAAATAAGTAAAAAGATGGTCCATATCCGAACTTCAAAGACATCAAGACGTGAGGGAGAGAATCCAGTCCGAGGTAGGAATAATAGCTCACCCTGAAATCTAATGTGCTGGAGACTGGCTAGAGTTGAGGGCGAGTCGAAGTCGATGGTGCACTTGCTGCACTCCACAAAATAACAAGAAGAAAATACAAGTAGGGGTCAGTACAAGGAACACGTACTGAGTAGGTATCATCGGCCAACTCAAAATAGAGATCAGTATATATTAAACAATAGTATAAAACCAACTACAATACTTAACAGGTGACAAGCAATAAACACATGAACCATTGACAACAACAACACCATACTAGGTACACCATCAATCACAACATCAAGCACACCTATGAGGACTCATGCCTCCACATCATACTCATTTGGGAAATAAGTTCCTTGAGTTTGAGTATATTAAGTTAATTCCAGATTCTTTTCCTTTAATGTTATTGTGTCGGAACGTGACACTCCAATCCCATATATCGTGTCGGAACGTGACACTCCGATCTCATAATACCGTGTCGGAACGTGACACTCCGATCCAATAATACCGTGTTGGAACGTGACACGCTGATCCAATTATGTCATAATTTTTATTTCATCAAGCCTTCTTTATTCAAGGCGTCATCTTTAATAGAGAGGATTCAAGATTAGAAAATCAACATTCTCCTAACTTTAGGCAAACCACAAACCACACAATCAGAAACACACAACCACACAATCAAGTACATAGGAGACTTTACAATATCATTCAATACATATGAATTTCCATTTAGAGTTTATCTATCACATAAAAATAAACCATAACCTACCTCCACCGAAGAATCGTGATCAAGCAAACTACCTCCCCAATTCCTTTGCTTTCCTCAATGCCTATGAACCTTTTTAATTTGAAGTCTAAGTCACTTGCTTTCTTCTTCGTTCTCTCTCTCCCGCTCGTTCTCCACTTCTATTCTTCCTTTTTATTTTTTTCTCCAGATTCTTTTTACCGTAATTATCATATAATCAATTATGATAAAGTAACCCACTATTTATTCCCTATTATCTTCTTTAACCCCCCAACTAAATAAATTATTAAACTTACCCCAATTATTTTCATAATTAAAATCATGAATAGTCCGAAACACCCCTTTAAAACTTTTAGCGGAAGTCTGACCAAGTCGGGGTTACGCAGCTTGTGACGGTCCGTCATATCTACGAAGTTCCATGCTGCAGTTCTGTCGTGAAGTTCAGAGAGTCGATCGCAGTACCTATATTTTAGAGTTGAAGTGTTTTGGAACGAAGACCCTCGACGGACCGTCGTGCCTATAACGGTTCATCCTACCTGTCGTCGAGGGTAATCAGGAGAGCAGCAGAAGAAATTACACAATTATGGGACGACGGAGTCTATCATGGTCCATCGTGACCATGACGGTCCATCGCGTGATCAGTCGACCCAGTCAGTTTTTATCAAAAATAATTCTACTGCTCGAACCGACTAAAAAGGTTGTTACAATAAATACCAATTTACCCATCGTTCGTCCTCGAACGATCACAGGAAGAAAAGCAAGGGCGAGAAAGAGTACCTGAATCTGTAAAAAATGTGGATATCTTTCTTGCATATCAGCCTCATCCTCCCAAGTGGACTCTTCAACTGGCCGATTCTTCCTTTGAACCTTGATTGATGCAATCTCCTTTGATCTCAACTTGCGGGCCTCTCTATCTAAAATAGCAACAGGCTCCTCCTCATAAGACAAATTCTCATCAAGAAGAACTGAATCCCAACGAATAATGTAGTTTCCATCCCCATGGTATTTTTTCAGCATAGACACATGAAATACCGGGTGCACTCCTGAGAGTCCTGGAGGCAATGCCAATTCATAAGCCACCTCCCCCACGTGCTTCACAACTTCAAATGGACCAATATACTTCGGACTAAGCTTACCTCGTTTAACAAACCGCATCACCCCTTTCATGGGTGAAACCGTCAGCAAGACTTGTTCACCCTCCATAAAATCCAAGTCCCTAACCTTTCGATCTGCATATTCTTTCTGCCTGTTCTGAGCTGCTAGAAGCTTTTCCTGAATGAAGTTTACTTTATCTAACGATTCCCTCAAAAGATCGATACCCCATATAGATAATGTCTCTATTGCTTTAATGCAAACACAACTGCAGCCAACTCCAAATCATGGGTCGGATAGTTACGTTCATGCACTTTTAATTGCCTCGAGGCATAAGCAATTACATTCCTCTCCTGCATTAGCACTGCACCCAAACCAGAATAAGATGCATCACAATAAACAATGAAATTCTTACCTTCCACTGGCAAGGTAAGAATTGGTGCTGTAGTCAAAAAGGTCTTGAGGTTCTGGAAGCTTTCTTCACATTCGTCCGACCATACAAATGGAACATTCTGCTTAGTCAAATTTGTCAGTTGGGAAGCAACAGAAGAAAATCCCTTGACAAATCGACGGTAGTAGCTAGCTAAACCAACAAAGTTCCTTGCATCTGTAACATTAGTAGGTCTTACCCAACTCTTCACTGCTTCAATCTTAGAAGGATCCACCATCACTCCATCCTTAGAAACCACGTGCCTGAAGAAGGTCATTGAATCTAGCCAAAACTCACACTTGGAGAATTTGGCATAAAGCCTTTTCCCCCTCAACAATTCCAACACAATTCTCATATGCTCCTCATGTTCTTTCCTGCTTTTTGAGTATATCAGTATATCATAAATAAATACAATTACTAAAAGATCCAGATATGGCTAAAAAATCCCGTTCATCAGGCTCATGAAAGCAGCAGGGGCGTTCGTAAGCCCAAAAGACATTACTAAGAATTCATAATGCCCATACCTGGTTTGAAAAGTAGTCTTTGGCACATCTGCTGCCCGTATTTTCAATTGATGATAACCAGATCTCAAATCAATTTTTGAGAAGGTACAAGCACCTTGTAAATATCGAACAAATCATCAATGCGAGGAATATGATACTTGTTCTTAATAGTTACCTAATTCAGTTGCGTGTAGTCTATGCACATCCAAAAACTTCCATCCTTCTTCTTCACAAATAAAACAGGAGCACCCCAAGGGGATGCACTTGGTCTAATAAAATCTTTACCTAACAACTCCTGAAGTTGGGCCTTTAACTCCCTTAACTCATCTGGAGCCATTCTATAAGGGGTATGGAAATGGGGCGAGTACCCGGCTTCAGATCAATACAAAAATCAATATCCCTATACGGTGGCATACCAGGAAGGTCTGCAGGAAACAAATCCAGAAACTCACGGACTATCGAGACAGACTCAATCAAGGGTACTTGGGAAGTTTCATCCCTGAGATGTGCCATGAAATCTAAAAAGCCCTTACTAACCATTCTCTTAGCACGAAGAAAAGAGATGATATGAACTGGAGTGGAAATATAGTCACCCTCCCATACTAGCGGATTTGTCCCAGGCTTGGCCAATGCTACAGTTTTAGCATTACAATCTAAGATTGCAAAATTTGGAGAAAGCCAAGTCATACCCAGAATTACATTGAAATCAACCATCTCTAGAATAATCAAATCTACATGAGTATTGCTCCCCACAAAAGTCACAAGACAAGACCCATACACCTTCTCAACTATCACAGACTCACCCACAGGAGTAGAGACACGAATAGGCATGTCAAGCAAATCACAATATAAATCAAGACCACTAGCAAATGAGGAAGATACATATGAAAATGTGGATCCAGGATCAAATAATAAAGTAGCCATGCAATCACAAACCAAAAGAATACCTGTGATAACAGCATCAGATGTCTTTGCTTCAGACCTCCCGGGAAAAGCATAACAATGGGCCCTATCACCTATCTGCCCGTTGCCCCTACCATGTTGCGCTGCAGTAGCTCCAGCTTGCCCGCCACCCCGGCTGATTTGGTGACCACCATTACCTTGGCCACCACGTCCTCCAGAATGGCGGCCTCTCCAATGACCACCTCTACCTCTAACTATTGGGGGTCTGTAACTCTGTTTTGGACAATATTTCCTAATATGTCCAGTCTCTCCACATCCATGACAATTTCAGGAGTCAAGCATAGGTCTCTATGAGAATGACGAAGTCTGGGGATAACATCCAAACTCAGAAAAATGCTGACTGCTCTGCGATGGACCCCCAGCTACAGCCTGTGGTGAAGACTGAATAGGTCGGGCTGGGTAACCTCCTGAACTCTGCCCTCTGGAGTAAGAACCACTAAACTCACCTCCCTTACTGAACTTCTTAGATGTTGACGCCATGGTGAAGTCATTTGGCTTCACCCCCTCCACCTCTATCACAAAATCAACCACTTCCTGAAAGGATTTTGCTGCAGCAGCTACCTGTAAGGCCGGGATCTACAAATCAGACCTCAATCCTTTCACAAAACGGCGAATCCGCTCTTGTGGACTGAAGCAAAGTTGGGTGGCATACCTTGATAGTGCACGAAATTTAGCCTCATTAGCAGTAACAGACATCCTGCCTTGCTCTAGGCTCAGGAACTCATCTCTCCTCATATCCCTCAAAGTCCGGGGTATATACTTCTCCATAAATAAGCTAGAGAATGATGCCCAAGTCATAGGTGGTGCCTGTGCTGGTTGACACTCAACATACGACCGCCACCACATTTTGGCATTCCCCTGAAACTTATAGGTCACAAACTCAACACCGAATCGTTCTACTATGTCCATCTTATGTAGCAGCTCATGACAATCAACCAGAAAATCATAAGAATCTTCAGATTCAGCACCCTTGAAGACTGGAGGTTTCAACTTTATGAATTTAGTGAAAAGTTCATGCTGATTACTCGAAATTATTGACCCTGTAGTCAATCGAGGAAACGTGCCAATTTCCAATGAGGCATCCATGCGGGGAGCCACAACAGCTGCATGTTGTACTCCCTGAACCTGACGTGCTGGTGCCAAAAACACTAGAGGTGTCTGGCCCTGATCAGATAACCCGCTAAGATAAGTAAGAACCTGATTAATCATCTCTGGGGTAGGCTGGGGTGGTAATTCCTCATCTTGAACCTGCTCGTTTTCCCCTTCTTCACCCTCTCTCACTACCTCATCAGTCGGTGGAGGAGTCACTGCCCTATTACTAGCTGGACCAGGTGTCTGTCCTCTACCTCTAGAGGGCGTCCTCCTGCGACCTCTACCACAGCCTCTTGCCACTGCTCCTCCTCGAGCTAAAGCCCCAATGGTTGGCTCAGACGCACCCTGTCTTGCCGGTGTTGGTGTTGGCACAGTTTTTGCTCTAGTTCTAACCATCTGCGAAATAGAGTGAGAATGTCAGATACAAATTTATATCACCTAGATACCAATTGGATCCAAGTAATAGCACGAAAGAAAGAAAGAATGGAGTTTTCCTAAAGTCCTATATCCTCTTAAAGAAAAGTAAGGGCGTCCCCCTACCGTTCCTCAAGACTCTACTAGACTCGTTCTTGTGTGATGAGACCAATGAACCTAACGCTCTGATACCAAGTTTGTCACGACCCAAAACGAGCCGCGAGTGGCCTCCCACACTTATCCTCCGAGGTGAGCGAACCAACAAATCTAAAACTCTAACATTTACCAGTATATCAATTATGAATAGTAAAAATAATGCGGAAGATCCAAAACTTATAAACGTAATCAATTAAATAAACTCTTACAGTTTAATACTTATTATTCCCAAAATCTGGAAGTCTTCACATCAATAACATCTATCCTCAAATTTCTAAATCTAAGAGTATTTAAGAAGCTAAAATAAGTAAAAAGATGGTCCATATCCGAACTTCGAAGACATCAAGACGTGAGGGAGAGAATCCAGTCCGAGCTACGAATAACAGCTCACCCTGAAATCTGATGTGCTGGAGACTGGCTAGAGTTGAGGGCAAGTCGAACTCGATGGTGCACTTGCTGCACTCCACAAAACAACAAGAAGAAAATACAAGTAGGGGTCAGTACAAGGAACACGTACTTAGTAGGTATCATCGGCCAACTCAAAATAGAAATCAGTATACATTAAACAATAGTATAAAACCAACTAAAATACTTAACAGGTGACAAGCAAAAAACACATGAACCACTGACAACAACAACACCATGCTAGGTACATCATCAATCACAACATCAAGCACACCTATGAGGACTCATGCCTCCACACCATACTCATTTGGGAAATAGGTTCCTTGAGTTTGAGTATATTAAGTTAATTCCAGATTCCTTTCCTTTAATGTTATTGTGTCGGAACGTGACACTCCAATCCCATATATCGTGTCGGAACGTGACACTCCGATCCCATAATACCGTGTCGGAACGTGACACTCCGATCCAATAATATCGTGTCGGAACGTGACACTCCGATCCAATTATCTCATCATTTTTATTTCAACAAGCCTTCTTTATTCAAGGCGTCATCTTTAATAGAGAGGATTCAAGATTAGAAATTCAACATTCTCCTAACTTTAGGCCAACCACAAACCACACAATGAGAAACACACAACCACACAATCAAGTACATAAGAGACTTTACAATATCATTCAATACATATCAATTGCCATTTAGAGTTTATCTATCACATAAAAATAAACCATAACCTACCTCCACCGAAGAATCGTGATCAAGCAAACTACCTCCCCAATGCCTATGAACCTTTTCAATCTGAAGTCTAATTTACTTGCTTTCTTCTTCGTTCTCTCTCTCCCGCTTGTTCTCCACTTCTATTCTTCTTTTATTTTTTTTCTCCAGATTCTTTTTACCCTAATTATCATATAATTAATTATGATAAAGTAACCCACTATTTATTCCCTATTATCTTCTTTAACCCCCAACTAAATAAATTATTAAACTTACCCCACTAATTTCATAATTAAAATCATGAATAGTCCGAAACACCCCTTTAAAACTTTTAGCGGAAGTCTGACCAAGTCGGGTTACGCATCTTGTGATGGTCCATCGTATCTACGACGGTCCGTGCTGCAGTTCCATCGTGATGTTCAGAGAGTCAATCCCAGTACCCAGATTTCATAGTTGAAGTGTTTTAGAACGAAGACCCTCGACGGAGCGTCGTGCCTATGACGGTACGTCCTACCTGTCGTTGAGGGTAATGAGGAGAGCAGCAGAAGAAATTACACAGGTATGGGACGACGGAGTCCATCACGGTCCGTTGTGACCATGACGGTCCATCGCGTGATCCGTCGACCCAGTCAGTTTTTATCAAAAATAATTCTACTGCTCGAACCGACTAAACAGGTTGTTACACGAACCAACCATCCTAAATGACCTTTGGAGTTAATTATGTTGAAAAAATTCTCATATGAGAATGGTCACAAAAATATTGACCAAAGTTAGATTTTTGTCAAAACAAAAGATTTAAAAAACCTAACTGCACAAATAAAAATTAAAAGCCTAATAATTTGAACCAACCTACCTGTTAGATAAAAATGATCTTTCGAAACTAATGACATTGACATAGTTTTAGTCTGAGCACGTTTACAAAAACTTATGACCAAAGGCAAGTTTTGACTAAAATTTAATAGTTAAAACGTCTAAAGACACAAACTAAATATCAAAGACTCAAAACTAGACGCTGATTTACCAAAAAAAAATTAACTTCAACAATTCAAATATAACTTCAACTAAACATTCTTATGTAACATTACCAACTAATAATTAATATGTTGGTAAATTTTACCGATTAATTAATAATCGATTGGTATATTGCCAACTATTTTAGTTCTCTTAGTAATTTACTAACTACAATCTTTTTCTTTGGAAAAAGTTCCTACTAATTGGATGTTGGTTGGAAAGTTTACCAACAAATTACATTTCGTTACTAATTTACCAACATATTTATATTTGGTTGGTAAATTTAACAACACAATTCAGTCGTTGGTAAATGTTTAGTTACTAATTCATTGTAGTATGTTATTAAATTATATAAAAAAAATTGATCATATTTACCAACCGATATATACTTTGTGGGTTTATTACCAAACAAGGTGTACGCTAGTAAGATTTCAGTTGGTAATCCATTGAAAGAATTTTGGTAAATTTGGCACCATTTTCCCCCGTCTTATTTACCAACTAAAATACTTAGTAAAATTTTGTTGGTAATACGTTAGAATTTTGTTGTTAAATTTAAAATATAAGTCCGTTAGAAATATGTCAATAATTTGTTCGTAAAATACTAACCAACTTAAGTTGTTAGCCAAATCTGTTGGCAATTTGAGGTTTTTTGGTCGTGATATTTCTGCAATTTTTATAGTTTTGCATATTTTTTCATGTTTTTTTAAACTTAGAATTTTGAATGGTCCAACAATGTTTATACTCCATAGATATTAGTAACTCTAATAAAGCTCAACCTGAAATCAAATCAATATTATGCTAACAAAATAAATTAATGGAAAAATGCACAAGTACCCCCTCAACCTATGCCCGAAATCCCAGAGACACACTGATACTATACTAAGGTCCTATTACCCCCCTGAACTTATTTTATAAGTAATTTTCTACCCCTTTTTAGCCTACGTGGCACTAGTTTGAAAAAAAAAGTAAACCATCATTGGGCCCACAAGATAGTGCCACGTAGGATAAAAAGGGGTAAAAAATTATTAATAAAATAATTTGAGGGGGGTAATAGGACCTTAGTAAAGTATAAGTGTGTCTCTGAGATTTCGGGCATAGATTGAGGAGGTACTTGGGAATTATCCCTAAATTAATTCAACACTAAGAATGACCATAATGTCGAATCTTTGTTCTTTAGTTTTATATTAGTTTAGACATTTAAAATACATAGTCTAATTTTAATTTTTTTAAAATGTTTAATCATGTAACTGATTCTTATTAGAGCTATTCTACCATGATTTAGTACTTTATAATTATGGTCATTTTCATTATGAGTTTGCTATATTCATTTTATATCTGATGATTTCATTATTTTATTATTGAACATTTTAGTATCATCACTCATCTCATATTTTGTGTTATTTGTTTAAGGAATACATTAGTTTTACTTTTATTGGACTAAAGAAATATCTAGAATTTAAGTTAATTATATGTTTTCATGTACACTTCATCGGAAAACCCCCAAAACATGAAAAAAATCTAAGATTTATTAGTTTTATTTGATTTAAAATTAAAAAAACCTGACACAATGATTTCACTTTGTATTTGAAAAAATAAAAAAAGTTGACTTTTATTAGTTATCTTTGGTTTATAAATTTTAAAAGTTAAACACAAATAGTTAGGTTTGATAATTGGAAAACCTAAACTAACCTTGGCATGTACAACTCTGATTCTCCGTTTTCATTTCTATATTGAGAAATCGATGGTAAGCCAGAAAGGTTTGATTATATTAACAATGATTTAATTAAGAGGTTATGTGATCAAATAATTATTGACATCTATATCATTATGAGACAGACTAGATGCTTCTTGTACTAGAGGTGGTCGAGTTCGATATTAAATAACTAATTTGAAATATAGTGATAATCAATAGATATGGTCCAGATATTTTTATAGTTTCATAGTCTTTTGCATATTAAATTGTAGGTTTTTTGTTATTTTGTAAGATTAATTATGACTACTTCAGAGCATGACATATAATGATACAGGAGTTCCACTTTCTATAAAAAAAAATTAAATATATATTTCTAACAATGACCACACTTATGTAGTCAATTCATAAAACATAGATCACACAATATGTAGTCAATTCATAAAACATATATCACACAAAATAGTTTTATTAGTTTATAAAATTGTATGAAACACATAATACAACTTGTGAAACATATATCACACAAATATTCGTATTCATTCGTAAGGATTTAGGATAGTAATAGTAATTAATCTAGCTTGTTATTGATTGGGAATGGGGCTGGCATCTATTTTCTAACATGGTGAGTTGCAAGGTCCTTGATGAGGCCAATAGCGAACTCCATAAAGTCAAGGGGCTCAGAAATATTTTCATTTAATTTTTCATACATCATACTCCGAGTAATCAAGTTTTGATTTTTCGTTAATATAAGTGTCATTGAGTTATATATTTCATTCATATATCCTTAAATAAAATTGAAGGTGACTCATTTTTGTGCATCATCTATGTGTATGACCCATTTGACATGCCGCTCTTTGGCCTCTTAACATATTTAGAATACAATTTATGTTCAAACATGACTATATGTATGTGAGTGTGTGTCTTTATATATATATATATATATATATATATATATATATATTATATATATATATATATATATATATATTATATATATATATATATATAAAATTCATGTGTCGCTTCTACCATATACAATTGAAAAATGGAATACTATAAGAAGCTTATAATAATATTTCAAGCCATAACAAAATTAGTTTTTTCCATTTGACCATCATGCAATGTTAAAATAATTACCCTATCAGCAGACATGGTGGATGTTTTGTGTGGATTTGATTTGATGTCGTCATAAATCAAATATCCAACACAGTTCATCCCTATTGGAAAGATCAACTTACCTTTCAAACATATTTCTTTGAATTGAGTGACATTTTGTTAGAAGAGAAGGCTTAGAAATTTTGAGAGATAAATAAAGACTTTATATTGAGTATGAGATTTATATAACTAGTTGAAATATTTAATATATTTTTAATTTTAAAGAATGTGGTATATTTTGTATAGTTCATGTGGCAATATTTATGCAACTAAAATACATAGTCAAAATCTTGAATGCATATCTCATCTTCCTCCATGTTCATTTACTACTTCGATTTTTTAAGTTAATCTTCACTTGATTATTATAAGACTTAGAGTCATACGGTTTAAGATATTTATAATATTTTAAAATTACATCCCCTTAAAAAAAATCATGACAATTAAACAAAATAAACGTGTTCAAATTATTTAATATAGGCGGAGTAAAAGTTATTAGTTTACAAGTTCTAAATCAATGATATTTGGGGGTTTACATGTTAATGTACATATATTTAACTAATTTTCTAATACAAATATAGGATCTACAAAAAATCTAGTGGATTCGTCTGAGCATATGAAGCCTACCTAACTTTGTCTTACCTAACTCCGCCTCTATCAAATACATAACTTAGTTAACAATATGAAAGTAATGGAACCTTATTATGGCAACTGTCACTCTTGCCCCCCCCCAATTATTGACCTGTCATAATATTTATTTCATGTATTTTAAATGAAAATTCATTGCTCCAAACATTATTTGTTTGTAGCCTGTACCGTGAAGGTGTTTCTCCCATTGTCCGACTTTCTAGTGCTTCAAGCTTTATTGTTGTGAGATATGGTTTCCAATTTCTCTGGAATCTCATCATATGTGCATTCCCCATAAGATCCACGTGCAATAGTATGAAGCAGTGATTTGTTGTTTTCATCTTGACCTTTATAAAAGTACTCCTTTATGGATTCATTATCAATACGATGATTCGGGACACCCCTCACAAATGCAGTAAATTTGTTCCAAGAGCTACTCACGAGTCCCTAGGAAATTCCACAGGGTTGTTTAGCTTATCCTTGTGGTTTAACTTTTTGGACACTAGATAGTATCTCGCTAAGAACAAACCTCTCGAAATGAACCCAAGAGTGGATAGAGTTGTGGGAAAGCTCAGTGAACCATAATAGCAGCATCTCTTGTCAGTGATAAAGAAAACACTCGCAGCCCGATAAGATTCATATCAGAGTCTGGTCGACCACACAACTTTTGCACACTGCTCTCAGCTTGGCTATATGCGCAACTGCGTCTTCTGATTGAAGTCCTTAAAACAAGCTCCTCGTGGTGAGCATCTATATCAAGCTACTAGACACCGCGAAAGTGTTCCCAGGGGGCAATGGGGATAGGATAAGAGGTCCATCAGAGTCTACAATGTTCGCATTACCATTGTACTAATCCTTAAGTCGTGGGCTACTGGAGATTGCACCCTCAAGGCATCACCTAACTGATTCTCAATGTTTGTCAGGTTGTGTGACTCAACTGGTAATGGAGGCTGATGGACTAATCAATTATATAGATGTTCTATGTTAGGGTATACTTGACTCCCATGGTTGTCCATTCTTCTTAAAGTTTGATTTAGTTCAGGACCGTATGTAGTGAGTGGTTCCCCTCGGCTCTTTGTAATTCACATACACTAGAGCTAGACTTGGGATTAAAAAAACCAAAATAATAATGTAAAATTAGGAAATAGTTGGTAAATATAAATGATGTAATAAAAATAAATCTAAAATCAATGATTCCGTGGCAGGGGTGCAACTATTTTATACGCTAAAATTATACCTCCCTGAAGAAGAATAAGTGATTGTCATCAAGTGAAAAAACCCAACTAGTATGTTGGGGTCGATCCCACGAGGAAAATGGTTCAGACTTAGCTTTAACTCACGGTTATATCTATTCAGTCAATGTCTTTACAAAGCAAGTAAGTAAAAGGGAGTTTTGTGAAACAATCTCTTTTAACAATCTAATTAGAAATTGAACGAAAATTAAACTTTTGTTTTAGCAAGATTAGAGAGTAACTAAGGTATATGTGTTCCCCACAGGTTCATAACTTAGTATTCCTAGCAACAACAATCCTTTCCTAGTGTATTATATGCAAAGTGATTGGTTAGGTATATCTAAACGCTTGGTCCGACATCTGGATCCTAAGCAATGGTACAACTACTTACTTAACATTGTATGAGGAGCGTCCTATACCTTGTCATCGATATAGAACCTGAACAATTAAGTGGATCCACTAATCAATGCTGAAATTAACTAAGGAATCATCTCAAAAGCATGAACCTTCATCTATCCATGTTAGCAACATGGTCTATGAAGATTGAGTTAATATGACCTCCCGTCCCTATATTGGTGCTCAATACTACTCCCAAAATACTCAGCTAATATGTTTTAAAACAACGACTTCTCTGGTTTGAGATAATTTTCTCAAACTTAACTTTTAAAAGCTCTCTTGGAAATCATAGTTTCCTCTTTTCTAAAACTAGACAAAGGCTCTATTGGAAGTCTATCTTTCTTTATTTCTCAAAATGTGAAATACATTTGAAATTCTTAGGAATACTTAGTTTCTTTATAACTTTTGAGAAATGAACTGAACTCTTCTTTCTTTGCTCAACTTGTAACTTAACTCTTAAAGAATAATTAGTTCCCTTATAAGTTTAGAGATTTTTAACTCAACTCATTACTCTTTGCTCAACTTCTAGATTGAGACTTAAAATAAAGTAAAAATGTTAGTTTAAGACACTTGAAAGCCTTACGGACTTACTTTGACTTGTTTATTAACTTTTAGACTTGAGTCATAACTTCTTTGACTTTGATCTTAACTTCCCTTGAATTGGATTATGGATTCAAGTTTGATATCATGTTTATGGATTATTTCTTTATTTTTACATGTACCTTAGAGTGTTAGAACCTACTAAGAAACGTGGGTACATCACTTAGGAACAAGTGCGAAAATATGGGGAAAGAATGGGGTCTCCATGCGTCCTTGGCTCTCTAGGAGGCGTGGAGCGCCAGAGCTTGATGGATACGGATTGTCCTGAGGGGATGTAGCTGGTTCAGATAATTTTGGTGATTTAATTTTTAGATTATTACTAATAAATTATCATGTTTTTATAACAATTGTATCCTATACTACATGTTTATTACCTTCAAGTACTAACACATACTTTGTGCTACATCTTTTGGTTAAGGTCCTCAGCTTCAAATCATGTATAGATAGGTTCTCGATCCGTATTTGATAATATCAAGGGTGAGTCCTCATTATTTGATGACAATAGACATGTTCTTTTACATTTTATCTCTTACTCTAGTTTAAGTTTTTGTTAGAGTTAGCTAGGGGCATGTCCTAGCATCTCTAGTCAGTTAGAGGAATATTTAAGACATAGTATTAGATTCAAACTTATAGCTGAGTGTAATCTTTAATTGTTTTAGAAATCTTAGTACATTTCATGTATTCATATGAGTTGGGTATTCCCCAGTTTCAGTTACCATTGTTTTAAGCTTCTATATAGTATCTCTTATTTCAACATATTTTTGTATGCTTATGATATGCCAACTCAGGGTTAAATTGGAGCCACAATCATAATACGAACAAGAAGGGAGACACCCTGAGCTGAAAATGAAATTGTGTCCTCACAGTATAAAAATACAAAAGAGAATACGAGGGGCTCCCTTAGGCTCCTCAGTTAGAACTACAACTATCAGGTCTATAGAGGAAATCTTTACCTTCATATCCATAACCACATCATTTCTTGAGTGTGTCTATCATCTTTGTCACGAATTTCTGTTTTTTCTTCTCGTTCTTAAGAGTTCTCAAGGGTCTTTAACAATGTTTTAACTTTTTTAAGACTCAAATTTCATGTTAAGTAAAGAGTAAAGAGTTGAAGTCCTCCCTTCAAAGAAATATAAGGGAGCTAACTATTCCCTAAGAGTTGATTTAAGACTCAAGTTTCAAGCTAAGTAAAGAGCAAAGAGTTGAGTTCATTTTTCAAAACATATAGGGGAACTAAGAATTCCCTAAGAGTATATAAATTTTTTCACATTTAAGATAAGAGGAAACTAAGATTTTCAAAAGAGTTTTGAGCAAGAAAGGGGAATATTGATTCCAAAAGAGCTTTCTAAATCTATGTGCAGAGCAATTATCCTAACCCAACGAATGAAGTTTTTTTAATACATGAGTTAAGTATATTTTTGGGAGTATTATTGAGCACCAATATGGGGATGCGAGTTCATAAGAACTCAAGTCTCCATTGTAGATATTATGGGTATTAATGGGTCATACTTTTTAGATGATCACATAAGATAAGCTACTGGATTCACGAAGTTTAGTAGTTTTATGCGAAGACAAAGTATAGGATAGTTCTGGCAGTTTGGGAAAGAAGTTATACCACCATTTTTGCTTATAGTGGTGGTTTTTGGTTAGAGACTCCCCCACATAAACTATATTACTTTGTATATAAATAATGGTTAATTTTTTATTGCATTTTCTTTAACGAAGTAAGTGTTTTTCATGGTTTTAAAAGCTTTACATATTGCATGTGTCTAGTTGCTTTATATTAAGTCAAATTATTGAAGAGTTTAGAAGAGCCAAGGTAATTGTTAGTTTTTACTCTTTTTCAAGCTTAAGTTGTTATTAGCATTCCAACTCGCATACTCATACATTCAATGTACTGATGCCAGTTGGCCTGCATCGTATCATGAAGCAAACATAGATAACATAGATCAACATGATTCAGCGCCTTGTTCATCCAGCTAAGCACTCAGAGTCAGTGGTGAGCCTCCTAGCATTTTATAGGACTCATTTATTTGCTTTTCAGTCTTTCTTTTAAAGGGTGTTGTGGGGTCTGTCCCAACATCCATCTTATTTTTATTGAGGCTTCATAGACAGTGAGATAATTAGCGTTGACTCTCTTATCTTTGTATTGCAGACATTTTTCTGTGATACTTAAGTGCCATTTTGGACAAGTTACTTACTTTAAGTTATAACATAAGATTGTTTTATTTTATTGAGTTAAGTCTTCCAAAGAGTTAAGTAAGCTAGGACAAGGGTCCGCGCAAGGCCAAAAATGGTCATTGAGTGCTGACAACCTCCATGGTATAGGCTCGGGGCGTGACAGATGCTCTTGCACTATAATGGATAAGGTCGAATAAAAAATACGTATGTGCAAAAAGATCTCTTGAGGGCTAGTAAGAAGGCTTGTACTATATTCTGAATCTATGCATGTACTAGCTTTTGAATCTATGCATCTATGTCATGCACCCCACCTAATATTTGAAACAATGTGTCCGTGTGTGGGTGGGTGGAGTTCCAATCAGTAGTGTCCCAACAAATGTAGAGGTGGAATCTTGACCAAGTGCAACAATACTCTCCTCGAATGTGCAAAATGACATATCAAAAACATCAATCTTCCCAATAAACTTATTTATTTGTCATTCCAGTTATTTAAGGTTTTATTATACATACACTAGTTGTTCAATTTTTCAAGGATTTCATTCATATATACATTAAGTACTTTTCACACCCAGTCGTGTTTTAGCTTTTACTTTCATTATATAGAATGATCAGCTTATCCGATAGTAGAATTCTAGTACCTAGGGTTGACTTGGGGTCACCAGTGATTCTAAGTATTGGTTATACCATAAGGTAAGAAACCTTAATATGGTTTGTCTTTTTCCACAAAAGATTGGCTTCCTCAATGTTTCATGCACCAATATCTAATCAAAATTGTAAAAGGTCCATAATTTTCTCAAGCTAACATGAAAAATGTGATAATTATATTACTATGGTTCAAAAATTACGATACAAATCTTACGGTAGGCTCATGTCACATCCGGGGAGCACCCCCTAGACGTAACCGACATCGTATTCCTCGAAGAGGACTAAGACTAGGCTCTTAGCATTCATCATTACTTACATAGGTTAAAAATGGGGAAAATGTAAAACTTTTCGTCTACACTACTTCATGAGGTTTACTTAGACCTCTCACTTACACATAATATATTCAAATCAAGTACACATAGACCCTTTGTATATAAAATATAACTTAGTCTTCTAATTTTATGCCACATATTGACAACATACATAGTATATTCTTAAAAGGGATGTCTAATATTCAACGATTTGAATGGTGTCAAATCAACATGGGCATAAGCCCTTACATAAATGTAGAAATGTCACTTAGGGCTTACAACAATATCTTGAATCAATATGAATGAAATGATTGTTTTTAGATTATAACAAATAACAATATCTAGAGTAATAATAAGGCATCATCCTCGGATGTGTGGACATACCACCTATTGGAGAAATAATCCAACCCTTTCTTAAAAATTAGTCACGAACACTTTAATGACCGGAACCTAAATATTGGGGGAAAGGGAGAAATGGGGTTAGCACATCACTTGTACTAAGTATAGGATCATATGCACATACAACATAGAAATTATGCAAAAAAGGAACATTTATTCAGAAGCATGCGGAGTAACTTTGGGAATACCATATGCACATTCAAGGACCAATACAAGTCAATAAGCACATATTATTTAAGTCAAGACCATGAACATCACAAGCCAACAATACCAAGTCTAGTCAAGTCAACATGCATATCAACATAATTGATCACATAATCAAGACAACTCTATTATCAAGTTATAATATCAACAAGCATGCATAATAGTTCATAACATCATAACCTAAGCAAGACCATCACTCGTACACCTCTATTAAGTCCAATAGTGCAATGACTAAGTAAGGCTCCATAACCTCACTAGATCAAGTAAACCCAATAAGAACTATAAGCCAGGCCCAATTCACATACGATATAAATAAGAGTAAACATCAACATACTTTAGAAATAAATACCAACCACTTGTTCATAAGTGAACCCAATATCAAATAGTGTCATTAACATGTAAGATCAATATATACATATATATATATATATATATATATCATTTACATCTATAACAATATAAGAACATAAGAACATCCTTCTAAGACATCCCTCAACGCTAAATAATGCAATGTATAGGTAGAGTCACATACCCCTACCTAGACTAAGTAAAACCCCTCAAGTCATCCTAGTTAGAGTTTTCTTTGTTACTTCAGTTTAATTTTGGGAACATCTTTACTCAAGCGACATAGACCACCTAAGCTAATGTGGAATCCGGTGTCATGGAACCCCACACCGAAAGAAGGCGGACTATTTTCCACGGTAGTACCAAAAGATGAACGTAACATCTATGTGGATCCACTAGCTAGTATTCCTATGGGGCAACATAGTTCAAGAATTAAGAGATATAGTATATATTCTTCAATCACATAAGTGCATTAGTGAACCTACCTTCCCCATGTGAGAAGGGACAGTAGTTCACTCGTTGGTAAGCTATAGTTCTTTTGAAATGTTTTTCATTAACATAACTTAGTGTATGTCATAGGGTCTACCCCTTATATATTCACAGTCATAGCCCAATAGGAATTTCATGAGAACGCCTTTAAATACAATGCTCATATGTGATATTAGCCTACTAACATCATTATATCATAGTGAGGCACATAGATACTTAATAACCAACCTTATATCACTACATCTTAAGCATAATCTCATAATCACATAATTAAGACATTTCAATTAACCATCATACCAACCCTAAAATTTCTCATCATAAGGTATACTTCAATATAAATTCATCACTGAACTCAAGTAATCATAATTGAAGCAAATGTTTGAGATTACAAGACTTACCCAATCTCCTTCTCAAGACATCATCAAAGGTTTTACCATCAACCATCAAATTCAACCCAACAATGGGTGTAATATATTAACTAAATAGTAATTAACACAAAAATGAACTCAATTGAATCTCTACTCATCAACGCATCGCTAGTTCATAACAAAGGGTTAAAGGGAAAAATGTCATCTTCCACAAAAAAGGTCAATATATCATGAACTAGCATAATTGAATCATAATACATCATATTATAAGAATAATGATCAAAATAAATCATGAACAATACAATTTTAGAAGATCAAATTCGTAATAGAAAGAAACTCACTTGAAACTAATCTTCTTAAAATCAATTATGAAGGAACCCTTTGGGGAAAGGAATCCCAAAGGTGAGAGTATTTACAAAACGTTGTTAATTAATGAATATTGGTTGAGAAAGTAGTGTTCTTGCTTCCCTGGAATCCTCCTTTGCTTGTTCTTCTATGGAGTTTCTTCGGGAGAGAGCACGAAGAGAGAAGGAGGATCTTTATATAAGTCTTTAAATAAATTAATTTGACCTCCTTTAACCCCTAACTTATTAAATAACCAATATACTAATTAGATGGATTAACTTAAAATTCACCAGTGAAATTGCAGGCCTTACCTATGAGACCACGACCTACGGTCCGTAAGTCTGACGATGGGCATTCTTCAACCACCGTCCTACACACAGTTGATTTGGCTAGAGACTAGCCAAAGTGGTTTTTTCGGATAAATGTGTAAGTAACCATCGAAGGTAGACATTGACACCCCATCGATTCGACCACGCCTCGTCTCCTGCTTCTCCTCGATTGATACTGTCTTAGACAACTTTTAGCCACAGTGCAAGGGTTATCCTCAAAGACCCTTGGTTTGTCCTTGGGGAGTCGTACCAGACATTTCGACCATGAACAAAATCTAATACATGTCATACACCTTACCAAAAAATTTCATTAAATTCCGACTCCTAAAACCTCGTCAAATAGGCTAAGGCACGCTACACCTTTTGCACTAGTTTTCGGACGTTATGGACGTTCCTAAACGTTTTGACTCTAAAACTTTCTAACTGACTCATGTACATTATATTTGAAGTAAAAACAATGTTAAAACTCTTCGACACTCTTGTGAGGATCTATATTACGCTTTAGACTTTTGGAGTGTTACATTATCCCCCCCTTAGGATCATTTGTCCCCGAATGACACTAAAAATGTTTTGAAGGGAAAGGATAGACTCAAGACAGGCAATCCAACCAACAACATATCATACAAGAGTTTCAACTCAACATAGAATTTACACTTAATAATTCATAACTTTAATTACTACACATAAAATCTCAATATCACAATAGGAGAAACCTCTTTTTTCACAACAACATGAGCTTAACATATCATTAAAGAGTCTAATATGTCAAAATTCCTTTTAACAACATTTCAACATGCTAAACATAATTTCATGAAGATAAGACAGACCAAATACTCAAATAAGTTCAAAAGAAGCAAAAGAGAACTTTCATATGAAACTTCATTTTAGAAAAAACCTTTACCTTAAACATGCACATCTTTGCAAAACAAGCCAAATTCAATTTATTTATTATTTTCATTATAAGTAGGAACAACTAACCTTAATCAACAAAGAGATGAGGGTATGTGACGGGACTTCATGTCTGCCTCGGCCTCCCATATTGCATGCTCAACTAGTTGGTTCTTCCATAAAACCTTTACGGAAGACACCTCCTTGTTCCTCAACTTCTTTACTTGTCTATCACAGATTTCAGCCGAAACCTCCTCATAAGAGAGGTACTCTTCCACACCTATACCTTCAATAGGAAGAATGGATTTGGGATCAACGATACACTTCTTAAACATGGAAACATGGAACATTGGATGAATCAAAGGCAATTCACTAGGTAATCTCAACATTTATGCAACCTTGCCAACACTTTGCAAAATTTCATAGGGGACCACATAATTTAACGAGGACTCAACTTCAATTTTTTGCCAAATATCACTACTCCCTTCATGGGTGAGGTTTTTAGATACACTTTATCCCCCTCTTCAAATTTTAAATCCCTTCTCCTATGGTTGTTATAAGACTTTTGTCAGCTATAGGCTGTTTTGAACTAATTCCTTATCATATGAACTTTCTCCAAAGTCTTATAAATTAATTCGGGCCCCAAGAGTGAAGACTTGCCCACTTCAAACCATCCAATTGGAGATCTACACCGCCTACCATAAAAGGATTCAAAATGAGCCATTGATATATATGAATGGTAACTATTGTTATATGAGAACTCAACTAAGGAAAAATTTCTATTCCAATATCCCTTGAAGCCAATAACACAACCGTTACGCATATCCTCAAGGGTTTAAATAGCATACTCCGCTTGAACATCTGTTTGGGGATGAAAAGTGGTGCTTAGCTTCACCATGGTACCCAACCGTTTTTGGAATGACCTCCAAAACCTAGATGTGAATTGTGCACCTCTATCCGAAATGATGGATAACAAAATACCATGGCGACGCACAATCTCATCCATAAAGATCCTTGTATAATTCTCCGCCGAGTATGTGGACTTGACGGGAATATAATGAGAGGATTTGGTTAACCTATCCACAACGACCCATATAGAATCATTATGATTTTGTGTCTGAGGAAAACGTACAACGAAATTCATATTTATGCCTTCCCACTTCCAAGTGGGAACTTCTATTTATTGAACTAAACCACCCGACTTTTAGTGTTTGGCTTTCACTTGTTGGCAATTTAGACATTTCGCAACAAATTCAGCTATGTCCCTTTTCAAGGCTTCCCTCCAAAACACTTGTCTAAGGTAATCATACATCTTTGTAGAACTTGAATAAATGGAATAATGAGAACCATGAGCTTCCTAAAGAATCCGGTTTCTCAAGTCATCAACATTGGCTACACACAACTTTTCTTGATACCTCAAGACACCATCCCCATAAGAAGAATGACTCATTAACTTATCAATAACCGACTCCTTCAACTCCATCAATGGATGATCAAGGTGTTTCTTTGATTTCATCTCGACCACCAAAGATGATTCAGAGTTATGATGGACCATAAAAACATCATTTGGAGAATCTTCCAATCTAACACCCAATCTAGCTAACCTATGAACATATTTCACTAGTTTTTTCTTGTCTTCTTCCACATGAGACACACTACCCATGGTCATACGAATTAGAGAATCGGCAACCCCATTAGCTTTGCCGGGGTGGTAGAGAACACTCATGTCGTAATCCTTCAATAATTTCAACAACCTTCTTACCCGGAGATTCAACTCCTTTTGACTAAACAAATATTGAAGACTTTTTTCGTTGGTATACACATCAACATGAACACCATAAAAATAATGCCTCTATATTTTCAAGGAAATACTACGACCGCTTACTAAAGATCTTGAGTTGGATAATTCTTCTCGTGCACCTTAAGTTTCCTAGAAGCATAAGCTACTACTTTCCCATAATTCATAAGAACACACCCTAACCCCACTTGGGATGCATCAAAATACACAACTAAGCCCTTGGTACCCTCTGATAAGGTCAACACCAGAGCAGAGGTAAGCCGCTCTTTTAAGATTTGGAAGCTTCTTTCACATGCCACCGACCACTCAAATTTTACCCTATTTTGGGTGAAGGTAGTCAAGGAGAAGCAATGGATGCTAAACCATCAACAAATCTCTTATAATAACCTGCAAGACCCAAAAAAACTTCTAATATCGGTTGGAGTGAATGGTCTAGGACAATTCTTGACCACCTCAGTTTTTCTTGGATGAACCTCAACTCCCTCACTAGAGATGATATGACCAAGAAATGCCACCAACCTTAACGAAAACTCACATTTGCTATACTTGGCAAATAATTGGTTTTCTTAAGCACTTGCAACACCACCCTTAAATAGTTCATGTGATCACCCTTATTTTTTGAATATACCTAGATGTTGTCAATGAAGACAATGATAAATGAGTCTATGTAACTTCAAAATACCCTATTCATTAGGTCCATAAATGCCCCCACGACATTAGTTAGACCAAAAGACATTACTAGAAATTCGTAGTAACCATATCTAGTTGGAAATGTCATTTTTTGTATATAGTCACCTCTCACCCTTTGTTGATGATACCCTGATCTCAAGTCAATGTTAGTGAAGTAGATTTCCCCTTGGAGTTGATCAAACAAGTCATCAACCCAAGGGAGAGGATTCTTATTCTTAATGGTGACTTTATTAAGTTGGAATAATCAACGCACATTTAAGGGACCCATCTTCTTTTTTACAAACAAAACTATTGAACCCACCATGGAGAAATACTAGGTCTAATGAAGCCTTTGTCTAGTAACTCCTTGAGTTGAACTTTAAATTGTTTCATTTCAGCTGGAGCCATCCGATAAGGAGGAATTGAAATGGGGTTGGCATTCGGTAGCAAGTCAATACCAAAATTAATTTCCCGTTCGGGAGGATTCTTGGTAGATTATTAGGAAAGATCTCCGTAAATTCCCTCACATTGAGAACTAACTCAATGGGAGGATTTTTGGGGTCTAAGTCTTTGACTCTTCAAATATGGTATAAACAGCCTTTTTAGATCATATTACAAGCCTTCAAACAAGAAACAATACGACCTCTAGGAATAGAATTTCCCCCTTCCACTCTAAAATGGTTCATTTGGAAAATTGAACTTGACAATTGTTGTTCTTCAATCAAAGGAAGGAAAACAATCATGCAACTAATTCATCCCTAAGATGACATCAAAATTGACCATATCAAGTTGTACTAATTTAAAATAAGTAACTCTATTGGGCAACATTATAGAACAATTTCTATATACCCTCTTTGCAACCACCGACTCACCGACCGGGTAGTTACCATGAATGATCATTTAGGATATCAGGTAAAATATAAAACTTCCTAGCTATCAAGGTAGTAACAAAAGATAATGTAGCACCCAGGTGAAGTAAAGCATAAACATCAATAGTTAAGACTTGTAACATACCCGTCACACATCGAGAGAACTCTCTTGTTCACCCCTTGAGCGAAGTGCATAAAAGTGGTGTTTTTTCGGAGCATCCACATTAGAACCACTAGCTTGAGTTGCCCCATTTCCTTTGTCTTGAACCTTCACATTAGGGAAATTCTTAACCTTGTGTCCACGCTTGCCACAACTAAAACAATTGTCCGTCCCATCAAGGGAATCACTATAATGTTTCTGGCCACACTCTCCACAAGTTGGCTTCTTACTTGGTAAGCTAGTACTTCTTCCCTATTGAGACTTAGGGTTAGACACCCTATCATCACGAGCCTTGGGAAATTTGGAAGGAAGTTGATTAAAAAACCTCTTCTTGAACCTAGGATTGTCTTGAATATCAAGCTTACCTTGAGAGGAACCACCTTCCTAAGACTTTGACTTCTTGGCCTCCCTATTATTTATCCTCAACCTATTATCTTCCACTTGTGGATCATGAACATGAGATGAGAGAAATTCATGTTATATGAAGAATAGCCTAACGACATTCTTCAACCAAGTCATTGGACACCCCTATAATAAAATGACTCATCTCATCCCTTGGGTTCAAAACTAAGGATGGAACATACTTGGATAATTTATTAAATTTAAAAGAATAGTCAAGTACACTCATACCTCCTTGACGAAGGTTGATGAGTTCTTCCACCTTAACTTCCCTCATTTCATTAGGGAAAGAACCTATCCAGGAAAGCTTTCTTGAAGATCTCCAAAGTCACTGGACCACCTCTTAGGGTCTTATTATCCCTCCATTGCACATACCTTGTTAGGGCCACATCTTTGAGTTGATATACTGCTAACTCGACCTTCTGCATTGAGATTACACCCGTAGCATAGAGAATCTTATAGACCTCATTGAGGAAATCTTGAGGGTTCTCATCCGACCTTGACCCATAGTACATAGGCAAATTCATTCAAGTAAATTCTCTAAAACGGGAGGCATAGTGTTAGAATGTTGAGGCACTCGAGGTCCAACCTCCCTATTCATTTGGGGTATTATGGCTTGGACATGTGAAGTAATGGAATTAGCTTCAGAGGTCATGGCTTGGATAAAAGTGAGAGAGGCTACCCTTATCTCTCCATCAGTCATTCGTGGAGGAACATCCAGAACTTGATCACCCATAAATGCTTCTTCAAGTGGAGGCACTTGGTTGTCTTATGCAGACGCTTGGTTGTCTTGTGCTCCCAAATTTTCCATTTCTTCCTCGGCACTAGAAGTTGATCTTCGAGTATTTAACCAATAATCATGATACAAGGTTTAGGTTAAAGCACATAGAAAGACTCTAGAGGCACGACATTTGAAAACAAGAAAATGAGATTTTGTAAACATCATATAGTTTTTCATTCATAAGAACGCTTCACAAATATGAATTACAGAATTCTTGAGAATGAACCCTTAGGAATTAAGTAGCTTCATGGTTGAGGAGTATCCAAATGGGTTAATAGATGAGGATTATAAGACGCTTGCTATTATGGGTCAGACTTTGGGGAGAAAGCGAGCCAGCCTCTTACAAATTGAAACATGTAGCTCATGTTTGGTATAAGCAACTGAAATATTCAAGGCCAGTAATGCCCGGTACCATAGAGTGGGAGACTTTTAAGTCAACTTTTTGTGGATATGTTCTTTCATAGGGAATTAAATGAGGCTAAATTGGGGGAATCGATAAACCTCAAGAAAGTAATGTTGAGTGCTAAGGAGTATGCGTTGAAAGTTCACTGAATTGTCTAAGTATGCTCCAATCTTGGTAGCAAACCCTAGAGACTTGATGAATAGGTTCATGATGGGGGTGTCCGAACTAGTTCAGGAAGAGTGTTGGTATGGCAATGCTTGTAGATTATATGGATATATCCCAACTAATGATGTTTATTCAACAAATAGAATCGTCCAAGATTAAGAAGGAGAGAAAAAGAGTTAGGATGTAAAGTGAATGGTCAGATATACATGGTCGTTCAAAGAATTGCCAAAAATCTTACGGACATGGGTATTGTAGTACTTCTAGGTATGAAAAGAGCAATGAGTACTCCCGACCTACTTGCCCTGGGTATTGTAAGAAACATGATTGTAGGTGTTTGGCCGGTAGAGATGGTTTCTATGGGTGTGGTGAGCATGGTCATATGATTAAAGATTTCCCTAAGTCAAAAGCTAAAGTGAGGGAAGGCAAGCAAGTTTCTACTAATCAAGTGGAAGATGGTCATTGAAAGAGTAATAGGTTCTATGCTATCCAATCAAAGGGTAATCAATAATGATCTCCTTATATCAGTTTCTGGTATGTGTTTCTTTAATGATTTATGAAAATTTCCAGAATTTCTTATGAATATGATTCATGTTATGATTTTTCTGTTTTCCTAATGATAAGGAATTTATGGTAAAAATACATGTGTAGCTTACTCCCAAGTGGGGGATAAGGGGCCTTTTCATGAAGTCTGTATAAGGTTATCTGTAGTTATGTTTATCTTGGAATCAGATTGTTTTACTTGTATTTTATTTTTGCATTTAGTTATAATTCACAAATAATGTGTTGTTAGTCTATAGTAGGTCCTTTAAAGAAGTATTTAAGAAGGTGTCATTTGAGGACGAATGTTTCCCAAGTGGAGGATATTGTAAGATCCCAAAAATGCTATACGTAAAAATAGAGACTAACTTGATTGTAATGAGTTAATAGGGTCTTAAAATTATTAATTTTAATGTTAATAGGAAGTATATGATGTTTGGAAGAGTTTTCAGGTAAACACCCAAAACGTCTGAAAGTTAGTATATATTTAACTAGTGTGTCATAGTGTTTTGTAGTAGAGTTCTGGAGTATGGTATAAACATGAAATTGAGTATAGATGGTTCTTACACATATATTGACATATAAATGGTCAAAATGGCCAAGTAAGACATCCCAAGGACCACCCTAAGGGTACCCAAAAAAAACCCTAACATGGGCAAAGCAAGTTGCCGAGGAAGCCAAGATGTAGGTTCCAACGCGTGTCGCGCAAGAAATACTGGAATGGGAAAAAGTTAGACCCGTGATGCAGGGATGATACGAACCATTATATCTCAAATTTTTCATGAACAAAGAATTGGAAGTAGCTCTGCGACAAGCAGCCATGTCCCAGATTTTGTCGCGTCATTTTTAAGTCAAATTAAAATTTGTTAAAATATCCATTAATTGCAGGGGCATTTTGGGTACTTAAGGGAATAATTATTGGCGATTATTTTAGGGTTTTTAAAGGTATTTATTCTGTACAATATCAATTTAGACCCTAGATTCAAAATAAAAACCTTTCTCTCCAAAAATTCTCATAAAACCACCATTGATGAACAAGAGAAATTGGGGGCTACTCTTTAGATGAATTCGCCAACGAATAGAGCTTTTTTTAATGCTCTAATAAAAGGTATTTTAATATTATTCATCCATGGATTATTCTATTCATTTAATTTCCCTTGTTTTCCTCAATTGTGAATTCAAAGAACCCTAATCTTGAGATGGTTGTGATTGTATTGTGGGTAAGGCTTGATTGTGATTCCAATCTAGTGTGTATAATTAAACTCTGTTCATATGATTATTATGTGATGTTTTCATGATGCATTGTAGTATTTGATTGTGATCATGGTGAATTTAGTCCATTAGAGGACAAAGATCAAGGTTCTAAGTTGATCTTCTTTATTCAATTGTATTGTGTGCTAATTGATAATGATCGTATCAGCTAGATATGAATTTGACTAATCCTAATTGATCTAGGTTTGTCTTTACTTGTAAAGTTGGAATTGAACCTATGTGATCATGGATGTCTAAACTTACCTTCGAATTATCTAATTGAATGAATTAATCATGTAATTAAACATAGATCATGATTAATTCAAGTTAGAAATTATTTATGGGTGGTTTGACATTGATGCTTGGGCTTTAGGGGTGAATTCGTTATGAAGGGATTATGCTGAAGTATTCTTCTACACTTAGACATACACATGATAGGAGAATCATGTTCTGTCACATAGATGAACTCTAGGTTGACCTAATAACGTAAAATTATTCAATACACGATGGGATATATTATCTTGAAGATCGATTGCATGCTCACTTCTTCTGTGATAGACTTGGTGAAACAAAACCAATGCCTGGTATCTTGTGTAAAAATTAGAAATTCCAAGACGTGTCATAAATCCTAACATATTTATAAGGCCTATTTTAATTTATATAGGTCATTTATGAATATTAGGAACCAAAACGTCAAAAAACGTCCCTTATGTCTGAAAACTAGTTCTACGATTTACTAGTGTGCCTAAGCCTATTTGACTAACTTTATCAGAAATCCATGAAAAATTGTGGAAGGGCAGTTAAAAGGTGTTTAAGTTAATTCATGGGTGAAACGTCAAGGTACAACTCCCCAAGGACCAATCAAGGACCTCTGAGGAGGATCCTTGCACGTTTGTGTCAACACTGCCTTGGCAGTGTGTTATCACGACACACAATCGACGATCTCTGTGTGTATTGAAAGGGTGCCATTACCAACTGTCAACCAAAACATTGAATTTTTTATAATAAACCCCATAGCATAGTCTCTTAACTCATCGACAGAAGTGCAACACGGAAGGGGGGTTGGTTCGTCGATTGAGCCATTAGGCGTAGACGGGGTTCCATTTGTGAGTGTCGAATATCCTGCACGTTTTTACTTAGTTTAATCTAATTAGTTAAGTGTAGGTGTTTAATTAGGGGTTGAAAGGAGTTCAATTAAGTTAATTAACCCCCTATATAAAGACCCCAACCCTCATTAGACTAAACATAACTCACAAAACAAACTCTCATTCCTTCTCTCTTTATTGAAATACACCATTGATTAGCTCGAGGAGGGATTTGGGGGATCTAAAGTTATGAAGACATTGTCAAATATTTATCAAAGTTTGAGGTATGTGATCTTATTGACCTTTGAGACCTCTTTCCTCAAAGGGTTCCTTCAAAATATTTTCAAAAGTTGGGTTTTTATGTGGTTCTTCTCAACCTTGAAAGTTAGGTTATAAATTGATTTGTTTATATTTTCTAGTGGATAATATAAATATATTAATATCTATTCTAACTTCTTTATGGTATATCCTGATGATTTGGATTAGTTTATGGATGATAGTCCTTAACCCTTAACCCTAGGTTTGATATTGACATGAATTAAGTTAAAATTGATTCAATTGATTTGGTTATTGGTTAAATTGCTATGAATTGATGTTTTTACATTAATAATGGACATATTTGATTTATTTCTAGTCTTTCATGCTAGTTCTTGAGATGATGATGTTGGTTAGGAAGTGAACTGATTTAAGTATCTTATCTTAAGTTATGATCTAGTATTAAATAGTGATGTAGTGATTCTCCTAGATTTTTTATGATATTTATTAGGGAGTTATTATATTGTATACTCAAAATTGGCTTGAATTTAAGGTTTATGGTAAGTCTTTGATGATGAACTATGAAGGAGAATTCGTAATTCTCATGATGTCTATCCTTTTGTTAAATTGTGGTTTATTGTGACTAAGCAACGATTTTATGTTGGAGTAAGACTTGTATTAGGATTGATAGGGTGGTATGATTTCTAATTGAAATGTCTTGACTATGTTGTGAGGTTGATTAAGGTGTATGTATTATTAGGATGGTGATGACTATCAATGTGTCTTATTATGATATGAAATGTTGATGTAATAACCTCACTTATATGAAATGTAATGAAAGGACTTATACTCATGCAATTGTTATTGATCTATTGATGACGATGATGATTATAAAAGGGCAAGACCATATGACCTAAACTAATCTATGATTGATAATTAAAGGCTTAAAGACATTTCAAAAAATGACTCTAGCTTAGCACCGAGTGAACTAGAGTGAGGAGTGTCCCTTCCCAAATAGGGAAGGTAGGATCATTAAAGTACTCTTGAGATTGGAGAATACAATGAATGAAGCATTAATAGGGTCCCAACTATATATCCTAGTTCTTGAACTATGTTGCCCCCATAGGAATACTAGCTAGTGGATCCATGAAGTTGCTATCTTTTATGTTTTGGTACTACCTAAGCAAGTAGCCCGCCTTCCTTTGGTGTACGGTTTTATGACACTGTATTGCACATTAATTGATGTGGTCTATGTGGGTTAGGTCATGATGTTCCCAAAAGGTAAAATAGCTTAAAGGATTAAACTCTACCTAGGATAACCTAACGGGTCTAGCTTAGTCTAGACATGGGTATGGAACATTACCTAAGCATTGCACTAGTTTTTTTTGTGGGAGTCTTAGGAAGATGTTCTTGTCTATGTTTATGCCTATAATGATATATGATTTGTTTATGATGAACTTGCAAATTGTTAATACTATATGTTAATTAGTTCACTTATGACTATGTGTTGGTTTATATTGTTAAAGTAAGATGAAATGTATATATAAATTTCATGTTATGTGAAGTAGATTGTTAGTCATAGTTCTTGTTTGTTTACTTGATTGAGTAAGGTTATGGGGCTTTACTTGATCATTGCACTAGTTTACTTGATAGGGTTCTTGGGTAATTGTCTTGCTTTGGTATAATGAAATGTAATCTTATTCATGCTTAGTTTTGATATGACTTGAGGATAAAGTTCTTTGATTATGTATTTACTTACATGGTATAAATGGTTTACTTGACCAGACTTTATGATGTAGTATTGTGATGAACATATCTATGACTTAATAAATTAAAAATATTGATTAGTATGGTCTTGTTGAATATGCATATTGGTTTTAAATTAAAAATGCATACTTATTGAAATGTCCTTTTATTAGAATATTTTACAAGTATTTGTGCATATGGTCTTTTACTTAGTATAAGTGGTGTATTATCCCCATTTTTTCCTTTTTCCCGAACATTTTAGGTTTCGTTCATTGAAGTGTTTCAGAAGGCGACTTGAAGAAGACTTGCATCCTTTGATCATCCATGTAGGGTAGTTCCTCATTTTATGAGGGTGATGCCAATATCGAGCTTATATTTTTTTAAGTACTAAGCTCTTTTATTCTATCTAATTTCATTTGAGTACGGATTGTATAGATCCTATACGTTGCTCTCCTCACATTGATGTATGGGTTATGGCCAAATTGATAATCATGTTAAATGGTTTTGAGATGAGAAAATCCTTGAAAACTGTGTTCTATCTTATATATATACTTATGTGCAGTAAAACGAGAAGGCTATGTAACCTTCCTATACGAAGGGTCTATGTATACTAGATATGTATACTATGTGTATTTAGACGTTAATGTAAAACTCCAAGTAGTAGTAGTGAAAAGATTAAAAAAAAATTCTAAACTCAAGTTATGAATGTAATGATGTAAGCTAAGAGGCTAGTCACAGTCCTCAAAGATGACGATGACACCGGTTACGTTTGGGGGTAAACCCGGATGTAAGCTAAGAGGCTAGTCATAGTACTAGCGCATGAGGTTGAATTATCTTAGAGTCAGTATATATCTCAACCACGTCAATTTAATTTCACATTCATAATATCGAAGCGCGCCGCACTTATTGATGGGAACCTACATGACGCCTAGGAAACTCTCATTTTCTTGGAAATCTTATATCGTTCCATTAGAGTATACTTATGGTGTTCTTTTTCATCTAATCATTTGTTGTGATTATAGAAAGAATGAACACTCGAATTAATATGGCACAAAGACATGAAGAGGAGATTACAGATGCGGGAGATCATCCCTGCGGAGAACAAGTTCCTCCACTTGATGAAGATGCTAATGTCGAACAATCTCCGGTCAATCCTCCCTCCTTGACGGATGGTGACATAAGGATTGCCTTATCCAATTGGATCAAGCCTTTACTACATAATTCCAAGCTATGACGACCCAAGCAAACCAAGAGGTTGTACCCAATTCTCATCAATAAGTTACTACTATGGCTTCTCATCTAAGGGACTTCACCTGCATGAACTATCCTACTTTCTACGGGTTTATGGTTGAGGAAGACCCCCAAGAGTTCATCCATGAAGTCTATAAGATAATCTTTGATATATGGGGTTATCCAAAAGTGAGAACGCCGAGTAATCCACTTATCAACTTAAGGACGTGGATCAAACATAGTTTGTACGATGGAGATATCATAGTCCATTGAGGGGTGGTCCGATGACTCGGGAGATCTTCAAGAAGGCTTTTCTAGATTAGTTCTTTTCTACGGATATGAGGGAAACTAAAGTGGTGGAGTTAATCAACCTTCACCAAGAAGGTATGAGTTTTCATGAATACTCTTTGATATTCACTAAATTGTTGAAATATGCTTCTTCTTTTGTTTCCGATCCTAGAGATAAAATGAGACACTTTGTGATGGTACTGTCGGATGATTTGTAAGAAGAGTATCATTCGGCTATGTTACATGAAAACATAATCATTTCTAGTCTTATGTTGCATGTCGAAAATGTGGAAGAGGCAAGGTCTAATAGGAAGAGTAGAGATTATCAAAGAGCAAGGTCTTTTGATGGAGGTTATTCAATGAACATGCTTGAGATATAAGACAAGCCTACATTTATGAAAAAGGTTTCAAATCAAGTTCCTTCCATGTTCTATAAATCTAGTGGATATAGGGTGTCTAACCCTAACTTTAATAAGGGAAAAGGTACTAATTCACCAAGCGAGAAGACAACTTGTGGAAAGTGTTGCAAGAAGCACTATGGTGATTGACTTAAGGGGATGGATAACTATTTTGGTTGTGGAAAGATAGAGAACAAGGTTAGGGATTTCCCAAATATGAGGGGTCAAGACAAGGGTAGTGGTAAAGCTCCAAATAAAAATGCTTTTATACTCTCCTCTCTAGGGGTGAGCAAGAGACATCTCCTAACATGGTGACCGGTATGTTAAAAGTATTCGCTATTGATGCATATGCCTTGCTTCATTCCGGTTCTAATTTATCATTTGGTACTCCACTAGTAACCAAAAAGTTTGATATTTTACTCGATATTTTGCATGAAACTTTTATAGCGTCTACTCTGGTGGATGAGTCGGTTGTTTCAAAAAGAACGTATAGAAATACTCCTTTAATATTGCCCAATAGAGTTTCTTATGATGAACTAGTAGAAGTCGATCTGTTTGATTTTTATATTACATGGGTATGAATTGGTTGGATGCTTGTTTTGCTTCTATTGTTGTAGCACAAGGGTTGTGAGGTTTAACTTTCCAAATGAATCCGTTGTACAGTGGAAGTGGGGAAATTCTATTCTTGATCGTATCATCTCTTGTCTAAAATCATGCAAAATGATATCTAATGGTTGTCTATACCATATTGTAAGAGTCCACGATCTAGACTCTGAAATTCCTCCTATTGAGTCGGTCCCCCTAGTGAGTGAATTTCTGGAGGTCTTTCCTAATGACTTTTCCAAAATTCCTCCCGTACGGGAAAATGATTTTAGTATTGATTTACTAAAGGATACAAATCCCGTTTCAATTGCTCCTTATCGAATGGCTCCGGCTGAATTGATACAACTTAAATATTTATTAGACAAAGACTTCATAAGGCCTGGCTATAATAGGGTGCTTCCGGTTTCATTTTTGAAGAAGAAGGATGGGTCTTTAAGAATGTGTATTGATTACCGCACACTCAATAAAGTCATAATCAAGAACAAGTATCCTCTCCCTTGGATTGACGACTTGTTTGAACAACTCAAAGGGTAAAGCTAATTTTCGATGATTGAGTTGAGGTCGGGGTATCACCAACTTAGGGTGAGATTTGAGGATATACTAAAGACGGCACTCCAGACTAGATATGGTCATTATGAGTTCTTAGTAATTTCCTTCGTCACACTAATTCCCTGGCGCCGTTTATGGACCTAATAAATAGGGTGTTTAGAAATTACGTAGATTCATTTGTCATTGTCTTCATTGACGACATCTTGGTAGATTCAAAAATTGAGGGTGAGCATTGGAACCATTTGAGACTGGTATTGCAAGTACTTAAAGAACATCAATTGTTTGCCAAGTATAGCAAATGTGAGTTTTGGTTAATGTCGGTTACATTTCTTGGTCATATCATCTCTAGTGACGAATTGAGGTTGATCCAACGAAAACAGAGGTGGTGATGAATTGGCCTAGACTGTTGACTCAAATCGATATTAGAAGTTTTGCAGGTTTTACGGGTTATTATAGGAGGTTTGTGGAGGGTTTTGCGTCCATTGCATCTCCCTCGACTACCTTGACCCAAAAGTGAAAGAAATTTGAGTGGTCGGAGGATATGGGAGAGAAGATTTCAAATGTTGAAACATAGGATTACTTTCGCTCCACTGTTGACTTTATTAGAGGGTACAAAGGTTTTTTTTGTGTATTGTGACGCATCCTGAGTGCGTTTGGGGTGTGTGATTATGTAACATGGGAAGGTGATAGCCTATGCTTCTAGGAAACTTCACGTACATGAGAGAAACTATCAAACTCAAGACCTTGAGTTAGAGGCCATGGTTTTCGCTTTGAAAATAATTAGGTATTACTTGTATGGTGTCGATATTGATGTCTATACCGACAAGAATATCCCATATGTGTTTACCCAAAAGGAGTTGAATCTCTAACAAAGAAGGTGGTTAGAATTGTTGAATGATTACAACATGAGTGTCCTTTATCACCCCATCAAGGACAATGTGCTTGTGGATGCCATAAGTTGTATGACTATGGGTAGTGTATCTCACATAGAGGAAGCCAAGAAAGACCTAGTGAAGGATATTCATAGGTTGGCTAGGTTGGGTGTGAGGTTGGGAGATTCAAGACCATTATGTGAACATCTTTAATTTTTTACTTCTTCCCTAAATGGCTTAATGAAATATGTTGACTTAGATAAATCATGTTAAAATTAAAGGTTCTTATCTATGGTAACTTTTAGAATTTTTTAGGTGTACTTGAAGAGGGTGTATGGGTGGCCTTTTCATGTCTTACTTAGGTGAATCTTAGAGTTACCATAGGTGTAGAGTCTGAATGATGAAAATAAATATTCTTACTTTGGATAGTCTTGATGATCATGGTGGGTGTAAAGGCGTTGTATGGGCGGTCGCTTCATATCTTACTTAGGTGGGTCTGAGAATAACCTTTGGTAGGAGTTCTAAATGTTTAGATGGATTCTAAGTGATTATGGTTGTATCTTACTGATTACTTGATTGTGTATTATATGTGAATATTGACTCTGAGTTGGTTTTTAATCTTGTTTATGAGGTTTCTATCAAAGAACATGAAAAGTATGTTTTAAAGCAAATGGGCATTTTTTATATGATTTTATTACATGTGCAGCATACTTAGTGAATTCAATGTGCTAATTCCATATGTTTTCTATGTTTACAAGTATAGGTTGCAAGTGTGTATATTCTTAGTTATTCAAGCTTGGGAATAACATTCTCTTAAGATTTGTATGTTCTCATATTTTCGAAATGTCCTCATATGTTCGAGGACATGGCTTATGTTTTAGTTTCCTTATTCAAAGACTTTGTAATAGACTAATAAATTCTTTTATTATTGATGTAATGGTCGTGACCCTATGATATTATATGTTTCTAAGATGGCTATGATGAGACTTAGTACTTTCTTATCATTTTACAAAGAAGTTTTACTATTGTTCTGAAAAGTTTTAATTCTACACTAACTTTCATATACATGCGATGAAATATTTCTAAGGGCTTGTACAAGACCTCCGTGAGGTCGAGTACACCATGTCGCTTCTATGCGCTGCACCTCGGAAGTGACTTATTGGTTAGAAACCTTATTTCTTTTTTAATTTTATGCCTTGACTTTTTTTTCATTGTTTTCCTTTTTTTTGTTTTTTGTTATATTTGGAGGGTTTCAATTTCATTGCAATATCATTGTTTAAGGGAGACTTTTCTTGGACTTCTTTCCTTCTCTATTTCCTTTTCATTGCACGCCCAACATATATTTTGCCTTAAGTTGGCTATTCACTAAATCACAAGTTGTGAGGATTATATGTGGTAGTTGAATAAAGTTCTAAGTTTTCACAAGTTTCATCCAAAGAAAGGTAAGGCTTAATGGGTGTTCAAAAGTGTTTCACATGCTTTCGGGTAGGCCACAAAAGAGGTGTATTCAAATTCGTTCACATTCTTCAAACTTGCCTAAGATCATTTCAAGAGCACACCTTAGTAAATCAATTAGACTAACTTGGAAAATATTTGGCTTATTCATGCATGATTCAGAGTAAGTTTATCACACTAGGAATCGATACTAAAGCCAACCAAGACTACACATTTTCCCTAGTGTGAAACAATCATATCAAAAGAAATCAATTTGATGCTTGGCTAATAAGAATGAGATGCAAAGAGTTCACATA
>JAKWJD010001764.1:47097999-47461134 GCA_027705065.1 Solanum peruvianum
ATGAACACATGGGTCACCTCAAAATAGCATTGATGGTCTTCTAGGAACATCAACTCTTTGCTAAATATACTAAGTGTGAATTTAGGTTGAGATCGGTTGGTTTTCTTGGTCAAATTATTTCAAGTGAAGGTATTGAGGTCGATCCGAACAGGATAGAGGGGGTTAAGAATTGGGCTAGACATTTGACTCCAACTGATATTAGAAGTTTCTTGGGTTTAGTTGAGTTCTATAGGATATCCGTTGACATATTTCAATCTATCACTTCTCCATTAACTACCTTAACCCAAAAGAATGTTATGTTTAATTGGTCGGAAACTTGTGAGAGAGGCTTCCAATAGTTTAAAGATAAGCTCAGCTCCGCTCCGGTGTTGACCTTAGCATAGGGTACTCGAGGTTTTGTAGTGTATTGTGACAGTTCTCAAGTAGGTTTGGGTTTTTTCCTTATGAAACTTGGTAAGGTGATAGGATATGCCTCTAGATAACTCAAGGTGCATAAAAAAAACTACCCAACTCATGACCTTGAAGTAGAGGCCATAGTGTTTTGTTTGAAAATTTGGAGGCATTATCTATATTGGGTACATGTGGATGTATTCACCGATCATATGATTTTTTAATACGGGTTCACTAAAAAGAAGTTGATCTGCGACAAAAGAAATTGTTGGAACTCTTGAAGGACTACGACATTAATGTTCTATACCACCCAGGCAAGGTCAATGTGGTTGTGTACGCTTTATGTCAAATTTTAATGGGTTGTGTAGGCCATGTTCCCGATGATAAGAAAAATTTAGTGAAAGAGGTACATAGATTAGCTTGATTGGGTGTTCAGTTAAAAAATTCTCCAAAAGGAAAGTTCATTGGTTCATCATAGCTCCGAATCATCTTTAGCGATTGAGGTGAAATATAAACAATACCTTGATACTCTATTGATGGAATTGAAGGAATCTGTTCTTAGAAAGTTCAATGAGGCATTCTCCCAAGCGGGGATGGGGTACTTAGGTACCAAGGTAGGTTGTGCATATCAGATGTTGATGATCCAATTTTTGAAGAAGCTCATGGTTCCCAATATCTATTCATCCAGGTGCCACAAAAATGTACCATGATCTTCATGAGGTCTATTGGTGGGATGGTTTGTAAACAGATATAGAAGAGTTCGTGGCTAAGTGTCCTAATTGTCTATAAGTTGAGGCCGAACATCAAAGACCAAGAGGGTTAACTCAAGTAATGCATGTCCCTATTTGGAAGTGGGAAGATATCAATATGGATTTCATAGTTTGTTAGCCTTGAACACGTAAGGAAATTAAATCCATATTATAGTTGATAGATTGACAAGATCTTCCCATTTTCTCCCCGTCAAGTCTATTGATTTGACGAAGGAATATTATAGGTTGTATCTTGATAAGATTGTGAGTTTACATTGGATTCCTTTGTCCATCATCATAGATGGAGGTGCACAATTCACTTCTCATTTTTGGGGTCTTTCCAAAAGGGGTTAGTACTCAAGTGAAACTTAGTACCTCTTTTCACCCTCAAACGAATGTCTAGTCAGAACACACCATCCAAACATTAGAAGAGATGTTGAGAGATTTTTTCATTAACTTCAAAGGTAATTGGGATGATCACCTACCATTGATAGAGTTCCTCCTGAACAATAGCTACTATTCGTGTATTTCTATGGCATAATTTGAAGAAGTATATGGTAGGAGATGTAGGTATCCAGTTTGGTGGTTTAACGTTGGTGAGTTTATAATCATTGGTCCCGACATAGTCTATGAGGTTATGGAGAAAGTTCGAATGATAATGGATAGGTTGAAAATATCCTATAGTCGGCAAAAATCTTATGCCGACAATAGAAGGAGAGATCTTGATATTGAAAGTCAATTGGGTCTATTTGAAGATTTCACCCATGGAAGGGGTTATGAGGCATGGTAAAAAGGGGAAACTTGATCCCCGGTATCTACGACTTTATGAGAATTCAAACGGGTCAGGAAGGTGTCTTATAAGTTTAAATTAACAAGTGAACTAGCCCCGGTTACCCCGGTATTTCATGTCTATGCTCAAGAAATTTCTAGGTGACCTAGTGTCTATTCTCCCGATAGAAGGATTAGGGGTGAATGAGAACATTTCTTATGAAGAGGTTCTGGTTGAAATCCTACATCGTCAAATAAAGAAATTGAGGGATAAAGAGGTGGCCGCCGTAAAATCCCTATGGAGGAACCAACTAGTTGAGGGTGCAACATGGTAAGCCAAGGCCGACATGAAGTCCCGCTATCCTCATCTTTTTCCCCTTACATATGTCTAAGGTTGAGGTAAGTAGTTCTTCAAACGATAAAACTATAAATATCATTCAAATTGACTTGTTTCCTAGTATGTGAATATCTTATCAAAGCTCCATGCTTGAGTTGAATGTTTCTTGAAATTTGTTCTCATGGCTAAATTGCGCTTGCATGTAGTGTATAATATGTTTATTTCATGATAACGGTAATGATCATGTCGAATGTTGGTTAAAATAAATTGCATGGTAACTCTTGATTTTCATATTAAGCTCATGTTAAAATTGAAAAGGTAGCTCCTCATTATGTGATATGAAATGATAAGCTCTTATATGTTATAAAATGTGAATTGAGTTGCTATGTGTAATGCAATGGTTATGTGTTGAACGGAGTTGAGAAATACTCCTATGAGTGGTGACTTATTATGATTTTATGTTTTTGTTGTTGGGCTACTAGTATTGAGTGTCTTCCTTTCCCTAAAAATAAGTTAAGGTGCCATTCGGGGACGAATGTTCCAAAGGGGGAAATAATGTAACATTCTTGAAGTCCTATGACTTAGAATAGAGTCCTATGTAGTGTATAATAATTATTCTATACCTAAATGAATGTATTCAATTTTATCAGGAGGTATTAGAACCAAAACGTCAAGGGACAACCATGATGTCCGAAGATTTGTGAAAATGACCTAGTGTGCCTATAGATGTTTGAAGGGGTTTAAAGAGTCAGAATATAGTCAAATTTGGTGGAATGTTTTAGAATACACCTTAGACTGTCTTTAGGGTTAAAAGTCGGGGCACGACTCCCTAAGGACCACCCAAAGGATCCTCGAGGAGGACCAAACATTTGACCCTAAAAGCTGTCAAAAACAGTGGCAATCGACGAAGGTGGATGAAGAGTCGTCAATGGGAGAACGGCCCGTCAATGGTGCTTGTTGATTAACCCATAGAAATGTCACCAAAAGCTCCCAAAACCCAGTCTCTGATCCAAACCACGAATTACTAAGAAGTTCCCTGGTTGGATTAAATGGTAGTCGACGATGACTCGTCCTTTGGACCCCAAGTTCACTATCCTAAAATGGTTATGTTAGGGGTGGTTAGGGAATTGATTAGTTAATCGATCAAGGATTAAGGTCGGTTGTAAAATGTTATTTTAGGACTATAAAAGGGTTATAAGTCATTAAACTAACCCAAAATCTAATAATTTCCCAAACCCAAATCACTCTCACTTCTCTCTACTTTCTCTAACTACCCTAAGTCCCCTATTGAAGAACAAGGTCAAGATTAACTAGGGCTTCAAGATCAAATCTATTTATCAATCCCTTAGTAATTAACAAGGTATTGAAGCTATTTAATATTGGGACTCCTTCTCCAAGAGTTTCTTCAAAGATTGGTTTTCAATGAAGTCTAAAACTATGGTTTTCATCCAATTTCGTGGGTTATCATTAAAATAGGTTTAATGTTGAATTTCTTTTATACATATTGATGGATTATGATTTTTTAATGGTATATTGACGTATTACTCTAGAATTTTATCTTATTTCCCTAAAAGATCCATGATTGTCCCTTTTCTTCTAACCTTAGTTATGAATTAGGTATATTCATGATTAGGGATGATGTGATTTATTGAGTTCTTTTATAATTCACTATTATATGATGATGATGATTGGATTTACAGATTAATATTGAGGAATTGGTGGTGAAATCTTGACGGGTATTCTTTGAAGGTTATGGTAAGATCTACAAATGTTCTGAACACTTTATTGATGTAATGATGGTTTAATCTCGATAATGTTGTTCAATTGAAGTATGAATGATAAATATTATAGATATATCAATATTTAATGAATATTATGGATGTGATAAAATGATAGGTGTTATGGTATGAGGAATGGCAGGTGAATTTTCTTATCTAATCTATTATTATGATTATGATATGATAATCTCACATGAAAATGATGGTTTAGTGATGAAATGACATTCTTATCCTAAACCTAATGAGCTAATGACATGATTATATAAGGGGTTAGTCTACCATGACCTATATTAATTATTTATATTAATAATGACTCAAATATAGAACCGAGCGAACTAAATATGAAAGGTGTCCCCTCCCAAGTGGGAAGGTAGGTTCACCATTGTTCTCATGAGATGGAGACTATAATGCGAGTTAGAATAAAAGGGTTTAAATACATATCTCATACTTCCATAATTATGTGTCCTTATATGAAGACAATCTATTGGATCCACCTAGATACTACGTTTATGAATCAGGGTTCTACCTTGGCAAGTAGAGAACCTTTTTTTGGTGTAGGGTTTCTATGACACCGAATTCCGTGTTTAAATAACATGGTCTATTTTTACTTATGGTGAATGTTCCCAAAATGAAAATGAATGAGAGTAAAAAATGTTGGCACTAACTAGAGTTACTTAAGGGGACTACTTAGTGTAGATAAGTGCATGAGACTTTACCTATGCATTGCAAAAGTTGGCCTTAAGGGAGTCCTAGGATGATGTTCTTATGCTATAATGTCATGAATGAAATGCTTATTGTTGGCTTCATATGATTTTGATCCTAAGTGATGTTGGTTTTATTTGATGAACATAATATTGATCTAAATTGCTATGTATGATGAGGATATACATGATTTGATGTTATATGATGTAAAGGTGTTGCTTATGGTCTCTTTGTTGACTTGGTTAATGTGGGGTTATGGGACTTCACATAGGCATTGCACTACTTGGCTTGGCTTGGGATTGTGAGTAAGGGTCTTGTGATATTTTTATGAAATGAACTTTAAAGATAGGAAATGTTGCTTATGTCTATGTTATAATGCTATCCTTGTACATTAACATGACTATTTCTTCATGTGATGATTATGAATTTTTATATGCTCTTATGTGTGCATATGGGATTTTAAAGTAACTTAGCACGTTTTTAAAGAAAATGTCCATTTGTGCATGTTTTCAATTGTTTTACTTACATATGTTTCCATACTTAGTACATATGGTTTGTACTAACCCATAATTCTTTTATTTCTACAAAAACGTAGGTGTAGTTCATTGAAGAGCATTCAAGTCCATTTTCAAAGAAGACATGGAATATTTCCCAAGTTATTGGTGAGTCCTCCAGTCTGGGAATGCAACCTTCTACTCTAGCTATGATAATATGCTACTCTGTAAAACATTGTTCTGATTCCTATATTTTAAGGACTACGTTGTATTTTATTGTAAGATTTTATTGTAATGTGTAAGGGCTATGTCCCAAATCTTGTACTTCTATAATAGATGGTTATGTGTGATCCAATAGTAGATGATGTTGTTGAATGAGAAGTCTATGTAAACTTCATGTATTGATAAATGAGAAGTTTAAGTAAACTTAATATGAAAAGTTTTAAAGTTTTGCAATTTACTTACCCATAATATACAATGATTTAAGATAAGGACTAGCGTAAGGCCTCTAAGAGGACGAGGATGCCAATTATGTCTCACGGTGATCCCCGGTCATAACACTCATAAGCTGTTTCAAAGAGATACTTGACTTCCTTGGTCGATTCACACAATGAGTTTATATCGTATTCATTCACTCCAATGCCACAAATCAGTAGCTTCCTGGCTTTGTAATTTTTCTAGACTAGACTTCTATCATAGTCATTCTATTTGTCGTGTTTTTTGAATGACTCTTTTGACCTCTCCATCCTTAACCTCCATGGTTGCAACATAAGGACCTTCACATATGACACTTCATACCTCTATGTCCTATTCCAAGAGATTATCATTCAATCGAATATTCTAGTGTTTATAGAAATGACTATTTAAAAAAGGAGGTCTTGTGAGGTACAGACTTCTTTGCAAGTTCAATGGTGATGCCATTCTGGCATGAACTTCTCTCTTGGTGTTAACCAGATAGAAGACCAACATCTGATACCAATTGTTAGAATGTACGCGTTTACCAATACTTCTTGAACCACGTTCACGTCAGAATAAAGTGCAGAAAATGAATAACACTAAGTAAAATAGGCATAAGAGTTTTACGTGGAAATTTCCTAGCTCAAGGGAGTAAAACCACGGCCTGTCCCATAGAATTTTCCAATTTTTCACTAATCTTCTCAATCGAAAGGAAAACACAGTTTGCACAATTGCAAATGAGATTAACCTCCTAATCTCAAACTAAATAATACAACTATTTCTTGACCAGTCTTAAGTAATGCTTGCATTGCCCACAACACGAATCCTCAACGATTAATATAGACTTTTATAGTAAGACACCAAGTTACACCTAACTACGTTCTTACAAACAATCTCACAAGTTTTGAAACACTTCTATTAGTGTGAAACGAATCCTACAAGTTAAGTACAAGTACAAACAATCGAGAACAACAGTAGTCATGGAAAGCACTCCTTTAGTTGATCAGGTCCTTGTTGTATGTGTTCTTGTGCTTGAGTTCTTCCTTGAATATAGCCTTTTATTTTAGGTTTATGAGTTACAGTTTGCCAAATTTTGAGTTTTTGTTTTGGTGAGGAGACTATATAAAATATACACAAACTACTTAAGACAACCTTATTGGTTGAACGCCTGTTGTTGAGAAAATTTGTTCGCCTACCACATCAAAGGTGGCAGTTTTTCTGGCTGCTGTCTTTTCACCTTTTAATATGTGCAAGCTTCCAATGAACAAGTCCCTTGCAATGTTATATGTGAGTTATTGAAAGGTTATTCGGCTCTCTTCCTTTTTTGAATGAATGAATTTAATATGTACTACATTATGTATCTGATGGAGAAAACTCTGCTAGACACTAGGTCCCAGCATTTGTTAGCCACTGAAATAGATAATCTCATCCGCTTTCCTATTTGTGTCGTACACTATACTTTTCTCCTACCACTTGACATGACAACTTTATAGTTGTACCCCATGATAAAGCTGGACGAGAGCACTCACAGGTCCCTGCATTTGTAAGCATCATCAAAACACCTAGAATATAACATTTCCCCCTTTTTTATGACGAGACACAAATAATCCTCACTAAGTTTATTCATTCATTCACGTGTCGTCAGTCTCAGTAACAAGGATCTAGTTCCTTGTTAGATTTCTATGATTTTTAATCATCAAAACTCAACATCAACATCAAAATAACATTTCCCACCTCTTTGATATTAAATGACTTATTTACCTTTTTCCCACTTTCACCAGTTGCCCTTTCAACATGACTCTTCAGGTAACTTGATTGGTCACTTTATTTTCATTATCCTCGAAATTTATCAAATCATCAAACATCAAAATAGCACATAGGTAAGATCCCATAACCCCAACTACACTAAGCAAGTCATTGTATATAAAAATTCATGTTTAACCTCCTTTAGTGTCATCATTAGCCTATCACTTATTGAAAAGGAAACATTCACTTTTAGTATACCATGTCAATGAAAGCAATTCATAGAAACAGTCCAAGTTACCATGGAACATTATAAGTAGCCTTGACATCAAATGAAATTACTATTTAGACACAAGGATTACTACATTAAATATGGAAGGCAACTTAGTTCAAATAACACAACGAATACAACATAATCTCATCGTATTTATCTTACTACAAATCACCCACATCACAATGTCAAAAATTGGAGACATGTGGGTTCATAAGTTCTTGGAGTAAATTTAACATCAAAACCATAGAAATTCCTTAATTAATACATAATTAAAGTAATCAATTCATTAAATTTATGATTCTATAACATTCACCCAGACTGTATGATCCAACTTGAGGAGTTAGAGATATTCATGAATTCATGAAATAATTGATCATAAAACGACGATAAAAACATCAATGAAACCATAATATAATAATATTAAATCATTGAAAATGTTTTGAAAAATAATCCATGATTTAGAGTGAAAACCCTAGTATTTGGAGAATTCCGTACTTTGAAATTGAGAGTTTAAAGACTTCATGGATGAAAAGTTAACCATGAATCAAAACTACCATACCTTAAATGAAGATTCATCACAAATTAGAGTGTAAAAGTTGATTTCTAGACCTTGACTTCTTCTTCTCCAATGCAGGTTCTTAGTGAGAGAAATATTTTTGGGGGAACGTTAGTTATGATTCAAGGTCTTGGAAATTATGAACTAAAATAGGTTAGTTATTGTTTTGAAGTACTTATACTAGTCTTAATAAACAATATAAAATGACACTAGACTAAAATAATTAAAATAGAAATTACCTAACTTATTCGTACATTGGCCGAATTTGAGGGAGCGTGTGCAGGCATGACCTACGACCAAACCCCCCCCCCTCATGGACCATGAATGAGTCCACTAGGTGTGTTGTGGGTTCATGGTTCATGTACTTCAGCTCTTCTTCCAGACGCCTTGACCCACGACTTGGTTCCACTGAGTGTGGATGGACCTACGCCTAGTAGGTCACAACCGTAGGTCAACAAAATTTGGGTAGCTTGGCAGTTTTGGGGTTAGGCTTTAGGGTCCTCCTCTAGGACCCCTTAGTTGGTCCTTGGGGAGTTGTATCTTGACTTTTAACCCGTGAACCCCTCAATCTAAGTTCAGGAACTATTTTACACTTCTAAATACCATATCAAACTCAAAAACTCTTATATAAGTCTCTATTTAACCTAGTGGTTTTACGTTAGTCTCTAGCTTAGTTTTCTAGTTCTACCGGGTGTTACAATATCTCACCCTTGGGAAAAATTGTCCTCGAATGTCATTGATAAAGTTTTTAAGGAATTAAAGATTCAATACTAGCAGCCCATCAAGCATTAAACATCAAGATAGTGCTCAATTCAAAGGAAGAAACATCAATTCAATCTCAAAACATAATCAATGCAACACAAGGGAGTGAGAACTACATTTAACAACCCAAATATACATGACACTCAATATTTATCATTTTCATAGGAGGAACTAACTTCTCCAACTAAAATAATGTTCAACACAATATCATGGAGCCAATGTGCCATTTCTCTCAAAATTATACTAATGCATGTTCATTAACACCTCTCATGAAGTTAAATAGGCAACTCATACCAAATGCACAACGACATGATGAACATAATTTATGAAAACTCATTCTCTCAAAAAACATGAATTTCACCAAGATCCAGCATAATTTAAGGAAACAATGTAAAACACATAATCATCAAATGACTTCAAAATCAAGGAAATTATGGAACATATACAACAACCACGATTTCACAATTATAAAACAAGACAAGGGAAACTCATCCTCTCAATCTAAAGGAGGAATAGAAGGAAAGGTAAGGATATCGGGACATCTCATTGGCCCTTGACCTCCCAAGTAGCATGCTGACCTACAACCTTCACAGAAAAACCACTCTTTCACACCTTCATGAAAACAACTTCCTTGTTCTACTATATCTTAACTTGCGTGTCTAAGAGCTCTACCGAAATTTCTATATTAGAGATATTTTAATTTAGGCACTCTAGCTCACAAGAACCATTACCGGCACCACTTAAGACCTCATATGAGCCTATAAAACTGAGACTAAACTTCTCATGCTCGTTAAACCTCTCTAGGTGTCAATATAAAGCCAAACCTAATTGTGAACATCTAAACACCCAACGACCTTGCTATTTAAGCACATTATCTCCCCTAGTGTAACAATCCTACGCAAACTCTCTTAATCATCACTTTTTAAAATTCTAAGGTTAGAGTAAGTCATCACTAATCTCTCCTATCCACCATAAAGAATGATTCTAAACCATAGTGAAATACACTCCTACCCTCTTTTGGAGGAATCTACTCACGCAACACCTCTATGAATCACTTATAAACCACTATTCATCAAATTCTCCAACACACCCTAAAATTTTTCGTGACTAAGTAAGGTTCCACAAACAAATACGCATAACCATAATGCAACCTATTCATACCAAAGGATTCCATCTGAACTTATCATAGTCTCATCTAGTCACATAACTATAGTTGGCATCATTACTTACCTTTTCTCTCTCGATCCTTGTAGTTTGAGCCCTTCCAGTGGTCATATATTTAATACCATCATATAGGATTAAGAGAGTGACCTTATAGAGTTACACTCTATGGAACAATTTTAAGAATGAATAAGTGAGATTTTTTTTCCTAACACCCAATAGCCTCCAATTCATAGATGTGGCATGCTTCACACCATGACAAAAACTCTACTAGATATGGTTTGAGAAATCCTAGAACCATCCTAAACCCTGGTACTCTGATACCCTCTACATAACACTGCATACAAGATTCCGCAAAGTCTCATTAAATCCTTATAGCATATCATAACACAAGATAGCAGGAAAGTGGTGTGGAACTTAAAATTTTTCTTTACAATTGAAGTTTTTTATAAGAATTAGTGGGAGTCTACAACCCTATGTCTCAAACCATCTACAACACTTTGGGACATAGACTATATAAAATCTCTAAACATAAAATAAAAGACATAAAGGAAATAGTGGGTTTGTTCTCGAAGTTATGAGAACTCGCCAAATCTTCAACTCCTTTATCCTTAGAAATCTATCTTCAAAGAATCAAACTCAAGTCTCCAAACCTTACACTTTGTAAAAAATGTAGAAGAAATATGTGTTAGTACAAGTATGTACTAAGTATGATAGTCATGCATAAAAAATTTTAGTTGAATCCATGCACTTTTCTAGTTTAAACCATCATTTAGAAAGTAGTGTGAATGCACAATCATAATGCATAAAAGACATCATGAAGATACATAGACTATACCATGGTCGACATCCATCACAACTAGTAAACATAAGAAATATCATTAGAAACATAAACACAATCAATATAATCTAGGGTCAACATGTCATTTGAGCAACGCTTCATGAGCAACCTCAAGTATCTTCATGATGTCTTTTATGCATTCAATGCATGGGTGAAGTCACAAACCGCCACCAATACTAAATATAACTCCTTGAATAGCCAAAGTACATCCTAGACTTGACCTTGTGGGAAATAGCCTTAACCGACATACACCATATGATCTTTCATGGAATCCGGAGTCATGCCTCCACATTGAAAAGAGGTGTCCTACTTGCCAAATTTAGAACTAAAATGTATTAGCTTGGAGATGAATCCAATGGCTAAATTGTCTTATCCCGAGAGCATACCCTAGAAAATATGGTACTCTCGAATGCAACAAGCGTACTTGACCTCTCGGAGGTCTTGTACAATCCCTTTCGTATCTTTCATCGCATGTATACACATCAAACGTAGTGCAAATTTAAAAAATTTCACAAACATTTGCATAGTCTTTAAAATAACTTTCATATAAAATCCATAGAAAATATTAAGTCTCATTTCATCAAATCTTAGATACACGATTACTTGAGACACGGCCCATACAATAGAAATATTGATTTATTAGTCTATTACAATACTTCAATAAGAGAAATGAAAGACATTTATGTCCTCGAGGCAAATGAGGACATGCTTCAACTTCCTTGAATGATCCTATAATACAAGCTTAACTCGAAAAAGCACCTTCACCTATGAATCACTTTGGAGATAGATAAAAGTATGGAATTTGCACAAACATGTGTACAAAGTATGACATAATCCATAAAAATTATGAAAACACATTTAATGGAAATATGCTTTTATTTTATTGAAATAGCATAATATAAGCATAAGAACAACATTTAACACCTTAGAAACACATAATAAATCACTTATCAATTTATCACATTTTTAAGAACACTTTACAGTGAATTAGTTCACTGTTACAATGAACTCCTCCAGTGTTACACTAAAGTCTATCAACTCCACATACAACACTTTCTAGTATGTAATTCCCTCACTAAGAGTTATCGTAAGACTTACTTAAATCGTAAGACTCACTTAAGTACGAAAGAGAGACCGCCCATAAAACCTCTCTAGGTACACCTAAATGATCCTCAAGACCACCTATAATGATATGAACACACACTTACACGATACCACACATGAACATGAGATCCTCCTTCCAAAGGTGATTCTAAGTCTCACTTGAGTGAGTTGTGAAGCGACCACCCATACAATCCCTTACACACACACATAAGAGATAATATAGACTACCTAAGGTAGAATCATTCTCACTTAATACAACAACATATATATACTCTGATATTCTCCTTCCAAAGTCTATCAAAAGACTTACTTAAGTAAATTAAAAAGATAACCTCCATGATTGACCTTTTCAATATTACCTATGAAATCCTTAAGACTACCTAAGGATTAGATCATGGATACATAATCAACCATCTTCCCTAACTAGAGTTATTCTTAAGACTTATCTAGGCAAGATACTAACTATTTATTCATTTAATATACTTTCTCAACTTAATTCATTACATTCATTAGTTCATTTAAGACTCATTCATCACATAAGTACATTCAAGTAATGGTCTTGACAAGACCTACGGATGCTAACTAACACCTTCAAATCCTATTATTTAATGTCTAGATAGCGTCCTATACCACTATCTAAACTTCATAGAACTTCTCTAATGCTAGTAGGTAACCCACATGAGTATAGGAAATAACCGACATAGACCATGATAGCTAGACATGGAATCCAGAGTTCTAACCTACTCCAATAAGGGTGTTCTACTTGCCAAGGGTGGAACTAAGACACATCCCACGTAGGCACAGAGTTAAGGATTATGAAGGGCTTTTATGCACTCTAGTCTCATTTTCAAGTAGATCTACATTGTAGTCTAGTCTCCTTCTCAAGTAGAGCTACTTCCCCTAAAATATTCACTCGATGCTAGCCTTTGTTCTCATAGAGTAATTGACATTAAAGGTTCATAAAAGAGGCTCCATATATAGTTGATTACCCAATCACATTCACTTTACTAAAGAGGTCCACTAGTTCTACCTTACAATAGCGACATAGATAGCTCATTATGACTTTCCCAAGGATGATATGATGTCGTTCCATCCAATAAACCCTAAGTCCACCATTTCTTTACATGAAGGATACCATTACGGCTCTTCGACTTCAACATTCATAACCTTACCACTAGGTTTAAGATTCCTCGTACATGACCTTCTTAACATCATCTAAGGTCTCACGTATCATTCATTCATACATGACAAGGGTGCACTAAGCCTACCTAGTCAAGACATCTCATATTCACATATCATTCATACATGTATCAATTAAGAAAAACAAGTCTACTAAAACAAGACACAATATTTTTTACATTATTACACATATATCATATCATTCTTTTAATCACTTAGTGATGACCCTTATCGTCCTTATATCATCTATGCATTAGCATATCATAATCAATATAACCTTCATAGACTCATATATTCAAGTAGGAACAATCATGCATCAACTCTAAGACTACACACATGAACTCATAGTCATAGTCTAACATGACATCCTAGTATATATAGACACATACTTTCATATTACTTCATATGTATATAGAGGTGCTCATACTTCATATAAATCAACTACACAAATCCTCATAATATTTCAAGTAGTGACGACAAGGCCATTGTCATCATAACACATAAAGTAACGTCGGCAATGCCACATCAATTGCAAGTAAAGCACATAACACTGCCACCATAAGTGGACCATGTCAATAACAATATAATTAAAGTCTAATTAACATAAATAAAGAGAATTAGGGCAGTGTACCACCACTCATTCCTCAACACTTCAATCCAACGCTAAATTATCCCATTCAATACCATAAGACCCTTACCCATGGCCATAACCAATAATTCAATACAGAAACCATGATATTAGATGAAAATAGGTCAATTAAATATAAATTTATCAATATAATACAACCTAGATATCAATTCAGTACAATTCTTATATCATTCAATAGCCCATAGAAAACTACACTATAGTTCATAAGCATTAAGTCCAAGTCACTTAACCCATAAAGTAGTCAAAAACTAGGGTTCATCTATTACATGGGTTCATAGGTTAGTTGAGTTAAAATCATTTAAGTAACAGCAATTCAATCAATATACAATGCTTTAAAACCTTTAATGCGATAACTCATGGATAGATCATGAAATTGGACGATTCATCTTTGAAAACTATTTGAATGTTGGCCTCCTTGATGAATAGAGTTTCTACGATCAAAAAACATACCTTAATGAAAATAATCCTCCAACATAATTAAGAATCTCCACTCAATTCTCCAATCCAAGTCCTTCTTTGAGTTTTGGCTCCAATGGAGTTCTAGAGAATTTCTAAGGGAATTTGGTTTTTTGATTTTGAAGAATGAAATCTTCTAAGTGTTAAAGGCTTATCAACACATTTGAAATACCCAAAAACCCTCAAGTAACCTCACTTTATCTTATTTGGACGTGGGGTGAATTTAACCATTCATCCCTAACTTAACAGTGACAACATGAAGGAGAGAGACCACAAATGGACCTTCATGTCCTCTGTTGATTGGTTTAGAGTCCAGAAAATGGGAGCTTAGATCCCTAGGCTAAGTCCCTAACGACTTCCTCACAACCAGGCCATTGTCTGTCGTTTACTATCCGTAGGTGGGACTGCCTTAGGCAGTTTTGGCCACCAACATGGGTCCTTCCTCAAGGACCCTAGGCTGGTCTTTGGAGATGTTTTACTTGACGTTTCCAAGACAAATATGTTTGTATATAAGTTTAGGACCGATCACATGAATATCATTCAAAACAAACACGTAAAACTCAATGAAACAGGCCAAGACATACAAGGTACTTTTCAAGGGAAACCTTTCAATGTCATGGACGTTTGACCTCTAAACTTCACGAAACTTTACACACTGCCTATAAACACCATAATAACTCATTTAAGGACCTTATTAACTCATGAAACACGTATATAGGCACATAATCATATTTGAGGCGTATAAGTGACTTAATCGTCGAACGTCTTAGTTGTCCCTTTACGTTTGACTTACAGTGCACCTAAACTCTAAGACACTACCTCATTACCACATTATAGACCAGTTGAGGACCTTATAACATCAATACAAACAATTTAGGTTCTAACTTCACCTAATTTGTTTTCGAGATATTATAATAGTATATCAAATAAGTTGCGACAAAGTCATAATAATCATAATACATAAAGTAACGCTGACAAGGCCACATCATTCACATAGCACCGCCACCATTACAATATAATTCAAGAGTTACATAAATTAAAATAAATAGAATAAGGGTAGAGTACCACCATTCCATTCTCACAACTTCAATCCATAGCTAAATCATCTAATTCAATACCATAAAGCCCTTACCCATGGCCATGAACATCAATTAAATACAAACACTATAATACTCAATGAATCTATGTTAATTAGTATATATTTATCAATCTAAGACAATCTATACATCAATTGAATACAACTATTACATCATTCAATAGCCCATAGGAAACTAAACTAGAATTCATAAGCATTAAGACAATATTAAGTCAATCATAAAGTAGTCAAAAACTAGGGTTCATCAATTACATGAGTTCATAGGTTAATTGAGTTAAAGTCATCTAATTAACAACAATTAAATGAATATATAATTATGCAAAACCTTTAAAGCAAGAACCTATGGATATATCATAAAATTGGACAAGTCCGTGTTTAGAAAACTTTAGAAAACTCTTTGAATTTTAGGCTCCTTGAAAAATAGAGCTTCAATGATCAAAAATCATATCTAAATGATGTTAATACACCAATTTTATGAAGAATAACCTCTAAATTCTCCAATCTAAGATCTTCCTTAAGCTATGGCTTCAATGGAGTTCTAGAGAATTTCTTAGAGATTTTGGGGTTTTGATTTGAAAGAATGAATTCATCTATGTATTTAGGACTTACATAGATGATTAAAATACCCATAAGTAACCTCCCAAACTCTTTTTTGGACGTGAGGTCAATTTACCAATTCACCCCTTGACTTACAGTGTACCTGCACAGTTGGATGCCCTCAGAGACGACTGCCCATCGACGTGTCGTTAGTCCACAAATGGACCGTATTGGCTGTCTGTCGATGGGTTCACAGACTAGACATTGGGAGATTGATCTCCCCAACCTGAATTCTTGAACAACGGCCACCAACGACGGGGCATCTACTGGCCAATGAGCCGTCGTTTGGCTCAGTCGTTTGGGGCTGGTCAAACACAACCTTGGCTCAAGGAAAGGGTCATTCCTTAAGGACCTTTGGATGGTCCTTGGGGACTTTTGCCTGGACGTTTCCAACCTTAATATGTTCGTATACGATATTAGTACCTCCCACATCAATTTCATACAAAACGAACACATAAAACTCTACGAAACATGCAAAGACACACAAGGTCGTTTCAAGGCAAACCTTTCGAACGTCATGGACGTTCATGAACGTTTCACCTCCAAACTTCATGAAACATGAAACACTACCTATAAAACTATAATAACACATATAAGGACCTCATTAACTCATGAAACACACATATAGTCACATAAACACACATATAGGCACATAAACACATATGAGGCACATAGGTGACTAGGCGTGAAACGTCTTGGTCGTCCCTTACCGTTTGACTTCCAATGCACCTAAATCTTTAGATATTGACTCTACACCACATTATAAACCATTTTAGGACCTTATACCCTCACTAAAAATATATTAGGCTCTGTCTTCACCTAAGTCATTTTCAAGGTGTGTCATTCTCCCCCCAATTGGACAAAATTCGTCCTCGAATGACACTTGCCACTCTCCAAACACTTCCAAGACTAGAGATTCAGCTAAATACTCATAACCATACCACATAACACCTTATAAAATAAAAACATAAATAATAAACATCAATTTCACATAATCAAGAGACTCACAACACAACAAGAAACTAGAAGAAATTCTATAACTCATCTTGCTGTAAGACTCACATCCTCCATTCCAAACAGTAAAAACTCATTTTTTTATATTGATTATCATGCTCATATACATCACTTCCAACCACATTGAAACAATTTTCAACCAAATAATGGATTAGCCAATTTTTCAAAATCTTTACAGTAAGCAGATTTTTCCTAGGCAGCTTTACAGTGAATTATGCACCGTTTAGGCGTTTTGGGCATACTTTATAGGCACCAAAGTAATTGTGCATATATATCATGATGCACTCCTCTACCTAATGGAAAATAAGTATGCAAAACCAAGACTGATAAGATAGGTGCTACTCTTGCAAGAATTCAATTTTGAGGTGAAAGATCCAAAGGGTTGCAAAAACCAAGTGACTGGCCACTTATCAAGATTGGAGAGCAAAGAAAGTATTGAGAACTAAAGTGCTGAGCAGGGAACCAAATCTATTGCTTATTCCCCTATGAGAAGGTATTTACACTACCGCTCACACATACACCATGGTATGCCGACTTTGCAAACTATATTGTGTGTGGACTGATGTCGGCTGAGTTGAATTATTATCAACAAAAGAGGTTCCTGTTTGATGTTAAGAAGTACTTTTTGCATGAGCCATACTTTAAAGGTAGTGTGTTGACCATGTTATAAGAAGGTGTGTTCCGTAGGAGGAAGAAGCGGTAATCCTCCATGCTTGTCATACATCCCCCGTAGGAGGACACCATAGTAGCATTGACACCGCCACTAAGGTCTCCCAACTAGTTATTATTGGCCTTCTCTCTACAGGGATTCACACGAATTTGAAAAAAGATGCTCTCAATGTCAGTGGCAATGTGGAGAGTCGAGAAAACACGAATTACCTCTTACACCCATCTTGGAAGTCAAACTATTCAATGTATGGAGGATTTAATTTATGGACCTATTCGTAATATCATTTGGGAATAAATACATTTCGGTAGCTGTTGATTATGTCTCCAAATGAGTGGAAGTTATCGCACTCCCAAATAATGAAGGGTGAAGCATTTTTCAATACCTAAAATGCTCAATATTTGAAAGGTTTGGGACTCTAAGGGCAATTGTTAGTGATGGGGGATCGCATTTTTGCAATAAATAGTTTTCTATTGCATTAAGTAAATATGGAGTGAAGAAGCATTCTGGCTAAAACAGTAAACAACAATAGAACTGACTGGTCGAGAAAGCTTGATGATGTACTGTGGGCATATCGGACAGCTTCTTTTTGAATGTCTATGAATCAATTAGTTTTGGTGAGTCGTGTCATCTATCTATTGAGTTAGAGCACAAAGAATTATTGGCATTAAAAGCTTTGAGCTTAGATTGGACTAAAGCGTCATGTGAGTGGCTAAAGAAGTTGAATGAAGTAGATGAATTTAGACTTCGATCTTATGATAGTTCACCCATTTACAAAGAGAAGATGAAGAAATGGCATGATGCAAAAATATCAAAGAGGGAACTCAATATAGGATACTGGTGTTGTTGTATAATTCGCTGTTAAGGTTCTTTAAAAGGAAGATCAAGTCCAAGTAGTCCAGACCTTTCAAAGAAAGAGGAGTTTTCACAAACACTGCCATAAAAGTTGAAGGTAAATAAGGACCTCCATTTAAAGTGAATAGTTAGCTGTTGAAATCATACTTTGGGGACTGTCTAGATACCTCCTTAGTTAAAGAGTTGTACTTAAAGGATACTTGATAGCATTTTGATGTCGTGCCACAATGTTAAATAATGTGCTTCTTGGGAGGCAAGCCAGGTGCTAAATAATGTGTTGTTGAGTGCTGCAGGAGGTGGTAGGGCCAAAGAACCGCTAAACTACCTAACCAAATGGACTTTCCAAGAAAGGTGAAATGTTGCAGCAAATAACAAATAATGGTCATTAGGCACAGCGCCGAAAGTTGTAAAACTTCTTTCTCAACCCTCTTTGCTTGCTTATGTTTTGTCTAAATTCATCACTTTTAGTTATGCTTTTTATTACTTGATTAGTACCAACATTGAGGACGATGTGGAGTCTTTTAAGTTGGGAGTGTTTGTGTTTGTCTCATTTCGATCAACACCAATGCCTTAAATACTGCTCTCAATTTAACAAAGATTAATGTGAAACTACAACGAGATCAAATGAAGTTTCATGGACAATATATGGAATCTTTGCATCTCATTGTTATTAGCCATATATCAAATTGATTTCTCTTGTGATGATCGTTGCACACTAGAGAAAGTGTTTGGTCTTGTTTGGCTTGTTCGATGCCTTATCTGATGAGCTTACTTTTAACCATGCATGAATAAACCTAGAATTTAGTCTGTTAGTCTGATTTATTTAGTGTGGTGTGATCTTGAAATGATCTAATGCAACTTTAAAGAGTGTAAGTCAAATTAACATAAACCTCTTTTGTAGCCTACCCATGAGCGTGTGAAACTCTTTTGAACAACCCTTGATCCTTACCCTTCTTTGGAAGAAAACTTGATTAACCCTAGACCTTAAATCTATCCACTACCTATAATCCTCTTGATTTGTAATTTAGTGAATATCCAACTTAGGAGAAAAGCTAAAGTTGGGGGTGCGGTGAAAAGAAAAAGGAAAAGTCATGAAGTGCAATAAAAGTCTCCTTTAACTCTTGGAGTTGCAGAAAAATGGAAACCTAAAAAAACAAAAGAAAAATGATGTAAAAGAAGAGTTGTAAAATAAATGTGTAATACAAATTGGGTTTCCAAGCAATCCATGGAGAGTGAATAAAAAGATGACTTAGAAGCACTAAAAATTTTGAGGAAGGAAGGGAAGAGGATGATAATATACCAAGCCTTAAATGACCATACATTTGCACTCAGCCCCATTACAAGCCTTGAAAGACCTTTTTGATTTTGAGCAAGCCGAATCGAAGATTTATTTGAAAATAAGGGTAATGTTAGGGGTGAAAACATGCATTATGTTCCTCTTTTTGAGTGTGAGCGTTGCATCTGATTCCTGATCTTAAATTTAATAACACATGTGTGTAAATATGGAGTCATTCTTTGTGTGAGGGCATTCAGATGTTGTGTCTAATCTTTAACTTGCATTAGTATCAAGTATTGTGAGCATGAGAATCTTTGGTAATGGTGTGTCACAACTTTAATCTTTGAGTACACAATTAATCTTTGCACGAATAATTTAAGTCCTATTGTGTATGTACATGATTAAGTGTTGTATAGCACTATTTCAAAAATCTTATTTGAACGACTGAACTTGAGTTTTACTTGAGTACAAGCAAAATTTTAAATTGGGGGTATTGATGAGTCCACAAATTGGGCTCATTTAGGGCTATATTCTAGTAGAAATAGTGTCCTAATGCTTGTTTTATCTCAATATCGAATGAAAACTATCAAGTTCCAGGTATTTGACATTTTAATGAAAGAATCGATACCAGAGAGCAAAAACAAGAAAAAATGTTGAAAAGGACGAAGAAAATTAAAGCCTGAGCGTCGCCAAAATCACTTCGAAAAGCTCCGAAGATCCATGTGTCGCCCTTTGTTCCAGTGTGTGAAACCCTAAAGGAAGAGAATCAAAAAGGTAATGAAAGAAGAAGAAGTCGTGTCGCTGACTATTTCCAGGAAGCACCATTATGCCACCGAAAGTTACAAACGATGGAAAAAAAGTGATAAAAATAATAGTGAGGAGTATCGAAGTTGGCACACCACCGACTGGATCAACGCACTGATGTTTGATTACCAATGGTGACGTGAAATTTCAGGGATAATGGCAGATGGGCAGAGCAGCTAGCAAAGAGGTGAGTCATGTATTGGATCGGCCTTACCATACTCAGACCACCGATAGTTACAGTGAGTCCAACCAATAATTGATGGAAAGAAAAAGATGGTGAAACAGGTAAAGAGTGGATTACCGAGCTATTCGGCGATCTCGACTAACTCTATCGAACTATCAATTGCACCAAAATTTGAAAAACACAATAAATAAGAGTTGTAGTTTTTATTTTGAGTCCGAACATTATTGTATGTTTTACCTTTAGAATATTATATTTCTTGTATTTTCTGTCAAGTTTGGAGTGGGTTTTGGAAGATTTGAAGAAAGGAGTTCATCTTCCACAAGTTGGAAGTGGGTTTTCTCCCTTCTTCTTCCCTTAGATTAAATCAAGGTTAAAATTCTTATACCCATTTTATTTCATAATCATTTTAGGTGTAATTTGTTTTTTCTTGATGTGTGGATAAAAACCCCATTCTTGGGGTATGATTTAGCAAATATTTATTGAAATGGGGTAAGTTGCTCGAGAGATCACTTATTGCTATGTAAAGCTTAGCCTAGTCACTATTATCTTGAAAATTTCCTATCAAAAGCATGTACCATCGATTTATATTAATATGTATTGCGGTCACACCCCAATAACTTCTCCCCGTACTTGATTCCCGTAGCATTGTTAAAGTTTTTACTATAGTAGTGACAGAACCGCATGTTGATATTTGACACTTTCGTATCATCCCTTTTGATTAAAAAATTTTTATTCATACATTTATTTATCTATGACCAATTAACTACATATTATCGAAAGTGCTCGCTTAGGACACGACCCTAACCCTAGGTTGGGTTACTATATTGTTGACGATCGTAGACACTCAAACCCTTGGTTAGTGTCGTTAATCACGATAAGAATCAGTAAGATGAAATCCCTCCCTACATTAGGCTGGGTTTCAATGAACATCTTCATTATATCATAATTATGTGCCAACATAGGTTATTAGCTAGTTGATCCACCTAGGCTAAAATGTTACCGGTCCTCCTGTAAACAAGCAGACCCAACCCTTTACAATGTGGGATAGACACCTGATTCCATGTAAGATCACATGGTATATGTCGATTAACACTTATTCCCATTATATTAGATACGTACTATAGTTTCTTAAGAGTTTCTATGAAGTGTAGGTGGTAGTATAGGATGGCATTGATGCATCGCATTAGTAGGCTTTTAGAGGGCTAAGGTGTGGTTCTTTAATTTTTTAATGCCTAATGAATTAATGTGCTCTTAATTAAGCTAATGAGAATGTTGACTGAAATAGTTGTTGTAATGAAGCATGATATACTTCGATTGTATTATGAGTTACTATCCTTGTCGTGACTTACGAAATGTATGTGTTCCATATAAATGAGTATTGAATAAAGATGAGCAATTAATAAGTGTAAGTTCATGTATATTGGCCTCAAAGTTGTACTTAGTGGGAATAGTAGTATGAGATTCTATTCTTACATTGCACAGGTATAGAATAGGGTTACTTAAGGTGAAGGTTCTAATGTGATGTAATGACTTTATGCTGATTATGTTTGTATCAAATTCCTTGTTATACTAAAGTTCATGTTGTTTCTCAAAATTGGCATGTACAATGGTTTTCAACAGAAATGTCCTTTTTAAGCATGGTTCTGTAACACCTTGAAACTCCAAGACACATTGTAAAGCCTAACATAGGTGTCATAAGATCTAAGTACTATTTCTAAGTCCAATATTAATGAATATAGGTCATTTAAGAGGTTTAAGAATCAAAACGTCCATGAACGTCTATGACGTCTGGGAAGTTTATTTAAAGGGATGTTAGTGTGCCTTAGCCTACTTAACTAACTTTTTGGAGTCGTAAATGTACGAAATATGGTGTAAAGGTAGATAATAGGTGTTTTAGTTTTTCATTGTTGAAACGTCTAGGTACGACTCCCCAAGGACCAACCAAGGGCCCTTGAGGAAGACACTTGTAGTCTGATGCAACACTGCCTGGCAGTGTGCATCAACGGGACAAAAGACGGCCCGTCTGTGGATCAACGGGGCGTCAATGCCACCTTCATCCCACACTTAGGCTGGTAGAGAAGGTCCTTTCACCCGGACAGCTTCTGAACTCATCAACAGAGTGCAGAGGTGTCGGCTACGGTCTGTATGTGGATCGACGGGGAATCAATGCCACCGTCGTCCCACACTTAGACAATTGGAGGAATTCCCTCAACTGCACAATCTCTAACCAAGATAACAGAGTACAGGACGGAGGGGGGAATGTCCGTCGACTCACAGACGGCCCGTAAGCGGGGTCTCGTCTGTGAGGGTCCTAAGTTGCTGCACATTTTCAATTCCATTTATTTAATTAATTAGTTGGTTTAGGGGTTAGTTGTGGATTAAAGAGATACTAATTAAGTTGATTAAGTCCCACTATAAATACCCTCAACCCTCATTAACCTAAAGACAACTCACAAATAAACTCTCTTCCTTCTGTCTTAGTTCTTTCTCTACATGAACTCACCATTGAAGACCAGCAAGGATTAGGGTTTAGGGGAAGTAAAGGAACGAATTAACCATCAAATTGTTTACCAACATTAAGGTATGGGTTCTATTCACCTTTGAGACTCTTTCCTCAAAGGGTTCCTTCAAAATAGATTTCAAAAGTTAAGTTTTCTTATGGGTTTTATTCAATTACGAAATTGAAGTTATGAATTGATTTGTTAATGATTTCTTAGGGTTATATTGAGTATATTAAAATGTAATTCAACTTCTTTATGGTAATTGTTGATGGTTTGGTCTAAATTGAAGAATATGATCCTCTATCCCTAACCATAGGTAGTGATCTTCACATATATTGTATTGTGATCATTCAATTGAGTTGGAGTATGCCTTATTCTACGATTATAGGGTGGTATGATGTTGAATTGAAATGTCTTGAATATTTTATGAGGTTGACTAAGGTATATGTGATATAAGGATGGTAAAAACTATCAATATGCCTTGATATGCTATGAAATGTTAATGTGTTAACCTCACTTATATGAATTGTGATGAAAGGACTTATACTCATACATTTCCTATTGATCTATTGATGATGATGATTATACAAGGCGTAGACCCTATAGCCTAAATTAAGATATGATTGAGGCTTAACAACATTTCAAAAAGGGACTCTAGCTTAGCACCGAGTGAACTAGATTGAGGAGTGTCCCTTCCAACATAGGGAAAGTAGGAACACTATGTTACTCTTGAGATTGCAGACTATAATGAATGGCACATAAAGAGGGTCCCAACTTATAACCTAGTTCTTGAACTATGTGCCCTCATAGGAATACTAGCTAGTGGATCTACGTAGTTGCTATGTTTCATATTTTGGTACTACCTTGGAAAGTAATCCACCTTCTTTCGGTGTAGGGTTTTATGACACCGGATTCCACACTAGCTCATGTGGTCTATGTTTATTAGGTTAAGATGTTCCCAAAAGGTAAAACGAATTAAAGGACTTGAACTCTAACTTGGATGACCTAAGCGGTCTAGCTTAGTCTAGGTAGGGGTATGGGACTCTACCTAAACATTGCACTAGTTAGCCTTGAGGGAAGTCTTAGGAGGAGGTTCTTATATATGTTTATGCTATGATAAGATATGACGTATATGATGACATGATATAAAGCATCATTGGAATTGTCCTTAAGCCCTTTAAAATAATATCACTTATAATAGTGATGTTATTATTATAAACTTAAAATTAATCCTATTAACAATGTGATACTCAGTCAAATCACAAGATTCCTCTTTTTTACGAATTGACAAATGTCTACCATAAATAATTAGATAATATCAAGATAAATAAAAATTAAATATCACTTATACCAAACTACCAATACTTAGTGAAGCCGGATTATGTTAAATAAATTGGAAGCATCTTGAAACAATCCAACTCTGTCGTTGAGTGTGTCGACTTCGACATCTTTTCCCTTTTTTTCTAATAAAAATTTTGAGAAAAAACGAGGGTGTACAAACTCTACTAGTTGTACAAATATCAAACATCTTAATTTTAACATAAAGATTTGTGTTGATAACGTGTTATAAAATATAAGCTTAAAATAAAATAATATAAATAGAAGAAAAAGATATAGAGATGAAGAAAATGATTTTCTTCTTATTCAAGTGTATCATACATTGAGATTGATAGAGTTTTTGGCCAAAATCATTCTTAAACTATACCCCAAACTTATATTCATCCTCAAAGTATTACTTTTAGTAGAAAACATTCTTCAAGTATTTAAAAGTGAACAATTTTCATTCATCTATTTTAATTTATCAAAAAAAAACTAATAAATCCCACAAAAATCAAGTCATTCCTTCCTAATTATTATTCTTAGATATGCCAAAATCATTATCGTGAACTTTTTTCAGTAATTGAGTTTAGCATTATGTAAAATCTTTTATTTAGACAGTTTTTTCATTTATTTTTTATGTATTTGACATTAAAAATTTTATTGGTTGAATATGTTTCTTTTAAATTGAATATTCTATAAGCGGTGTTTGTGGGAGACTTTCGCTTCTAATAATGTAGAAAGAAACTCAAATGAGAGACGTAATCAATATTTTGATCACTTCAATATCAGACTGGCCCAAAAACATTATTGATCTTAATGCAGTTTGACTATGAAAAAGGTAAAGATAATTAAGCTCCAACTTCTTTCCGTTACTAAATGAGAAACAAAGCAAATCATGTACCCTCACACCTTTCAAATATTTTTTATTTCCATTAGTAATTGATAACGCTCAAACTAACTTCTCAAATAAGAAGTAAAGCGGTCGTATCATGTAAAGAACACAGCTAATGAGGTTGGGATTGTTCCCATGAGGAAAATATTTCAGACTTAACTTCAATCTATTATTACTATTATTTAGTCAATTATTTCCTTGGAAAATAAAGACAATAAAAGGGGGAGTTTTATTTCTAAATGAGTAAAAATAACTAACTAGATCAAAGTAGACAACTAATAGATTCAAATGTTGGAGTTTAATCAATTAATAAAAGTAACTAGGGTTTACGTGTTCCCCACATGTTACAAACTTGATAATTCTAACTATAACAATTCTTTCTTAGTATTTTGCATGCAAAGTGAAAAGTTATGTATTTCTAAATCCTTGGTCCGGCATCTAGAAAATTTCACTCCGCACCTTGGTCCGACTACATGTGTTGTTATACTAACCTTTACCTTTACCTTATATTAAGCATTGTATTCGATATTTGATGAAGTTATTACCTCGTACCAATCAATACTAGACTATTATATAATATACACTAAATCTATGTTGATAATTCTTTTCCTATTATCTACCTCCTTGGTCCGGCAAGTAGCATTAAGGCGAGTTCTAACGTTGGTCATCCGTTAAAAAGACTTATAAAAGAAAGAATTATCATACATGCAAGACACTATTCTAGAATTGTTATTTTAGTTAGATTTTATCTTATTATTTGCCTAGTGTTCCCACAACCCTAGTTATGGAGTTTAGTTACTCATATTCATAATCATAATATTCATATATGTAATATAAGAATTCGTGCACTTACTTCAATGAGAAAGAATAAAATCCAGAGATTTACTAGATTAATCGACAAAATCACCAATAATCAACTTCAGAGAGAAGTGTAACAATCTAAAGTCCAATATCCAAAATAATCTACTAACAAATAATCTAACATAAAAGTATTTTTCCAACAAAGAGTCTAACCCCAAAAATGAGTTTTTTCGAACTATTTATAAAAAACAAAAAACCTAATAAAAGAAGACTCTATTTGCTAAAAATCTGTCAAAACGCGGGTGGGCCGACGGACCTCGCGACCGGTCGTCGTGGTCACGACGGGCCGTCATGGACTCCGTCATCCCATACTAGCAAATTCTTCTGCTGCTCTCTTGATTACCCTCGACGGAAGGTATGACGGATCGTCACAGGCACAATGGTTTGTCTAGGGTCTCTGTTCCGTAACACTTAAAATCTTAGAATTTTGGTACTTGAACTACTTCTCTGATCATCACGACGAACCAGCAGGACGGACCGTCATGGCTACGACGGTTCGTCATGCACTTCGTAACCCCACACTTGGTCAGACTTCCCCATCTTCCTTCATCAGCTTCACTACGACGCCACCTACGGACCGTAACAGGCACGACGGACCGTCACAAGCTCCGTAGGTGGTAACTTTTATGCATTTCTTGCTCAAAACTTTTGCGTTAATCCTTAGACAAATTTCCTGTAAATAAAGGGAAACATACATAAAAATCAATACAAAAAGGCTTTTGGGCACACATTAAACTTAAGGAAAAAGCATTAAAAATATCGTGAAACCACGGTATATCAGTAATAATGTCTATGATTTTAAATATTTATTTTCAGTAACTTCAAATAGCAAATAATAAATAATGCATAAAAAGTACTTTGGTTGATAGTCACGTGAACTACTCGTGTTTTTGTAGGATCCCTTAGTTTTTTTAAGATATTTAACATAAGGATGAAAATTTCTCCTTTTTAAATATTTGAAGGATGTTTTCAGCTAAGAATGATATATTAAAGCTATAACTGAAGTATGAGGTATAGTTGAAGGATGTTTTCGGTCAAAAACTCTAGTTGATATCTCTATTTATAAGTAGATAAATCATCTCAAAAGCCACTTTGATGAATGTCAAAAGATACATCACTATCCCTTCATGTCAACTCGGGAATATACATATCCAAGATAAATCTTGAGAATAAATACCATGATAAGGATAAATTCATGTACAAATGAAGTAAATTTAAGGAATCCCATAGTGTAACATAATAATTACAACTTGTCCCGACTAATTTACAATTTATAGAATATTCCTTAAAAGGGTCGGCGTTTGCATGGCTACTAACTGATACATAGTAATTGATACATAGTAATTAAATAACTGTTGACATTAAAAAAAGATAGAAAATGGAACAATCAATTCAGTTATTTAAATTAGCTTAAGTTATGGATAACTGATCATAAAGACTCCATATGTTATAATGTAATTGAATCACACGTTACAGATTTCAAAATTACACATTATATCATCTACATTGAATTAAAGTTTATGAACATCCATTAAAAAAGCAAAAAATACAAATTCAATTTCTATTATTTTGGCTGATGCATGATGAATACATCAATTGTACTGAGGTGTTCAAGAATTTGGGTCAGCAAATTGCAGCATGAAAGTTACAAAAGTGATAAAATTGTTGTTGGAGATTTAATTTCATTTTCGAATCTCAAAGCAGCAATTGCAGCCGAGTTGGATATCGATGTATCAAGGAAAAGATCAAAATTTGTTACATTGTAGAAGGTAACTCGTGACCAATGAAGGTTAAGGACAATATGAGTGTTAAACTATACTTAGAAATGAAAAAAATATGAGTCAGGATTTGTAATGTATCCATTATGTATTGACACAATTGAAAAGATTGGAGAAACCATACATAACTTTGATGGAACATTTGGAGAAATTACATCTGTAGAATGCACAACACAGGATGCAGAAGCTCTAGCAATGGTTGAATCCAGTATATGTGAATCGTATGGAAATCCAAAATTTGGAGTTACAATTATTATAATTGATTCGGAATGTATAGAGGTGAAGACATGTCAGATATATAAGGATAAAGCAACACTTGTAGATGTGATGGTGAAATATAAGATAAAGAACAACTTCAATTTGCAAAGTGAAGAGATCGGATCAATAAAGGTATGATAATGTTTGCAATTTATAGATCTATACATGCCGATACAATTATTGTGTTTTAATGACTGATACATTAGGTTAAGTCTTTGATTATGTTTTTTGTTGTGTAGACGTTGAAAATGAATTTTTCTATATAAATTATTTCTTGATACATTACATGAAACATTAATGATATTTATAGAAACATTCATGTAGCATTAGTTCATTGATATTTTGAGTTAAATTAGTTTTAATATATGATTCATTAGTTCGTTAAGACTGTTGATACATTGAATTAACTCTATTGATACTTTAATATACTAGTGCTGATACATAAAAGACTTTAGTGATTTCAACACTCACAAAGCTGATACATTACAAAAAATTGTAATACATTACAAACAGTTGATACATTCATGTAAATCATTATTTGATTACTTTAAATATTTTTTTTGTATATATTATAAGATGTACTCGCTATATGTATTAATATGAAAAAAAAATGCACACAGGTATGTGTTGGTATGATTTTCGGACTAATGTGGTTAGACTATGAAGGCAACCTAAGGAAAAAACTAGTGTTCTCGTTGATAGAAGCTTCAATATTGAACATACGTGTCCGATGAGGGAGAAGGTGTTAACTAAAGTCCAAGCAACAGTCAGATTTGTAAGTGGAGTTACTGCTCCCAAATTGGTAAACCATAAACGAATTTATACTCCTAAAAATATAATTGATGATGTTAGAAAATTTTATGAGGTTCAAATATCTTACCAGCAAGCATGGCGTGCTAAAGAACGTGCACTAGCCATGATTAGGGGAAAACCATCTGCAGGATGTAGACGTTTGTCACGATACATACACATGTAAAATATCGTTTATCTATATTCTTATATAAGAATGCTGAAGATTGAGGAAGATGAATTTATGTATCTGTACGTAGCCTTAACACCATTCATTAGGGGTTTCGATTACTGCAGACCAATAGTTGTTGTCGATAGTACACATCTGAGTGGAGCTTACAAAGGGACATTTGTATCAGCAAGCACACTTGGGGCAGGTATATATTTTTTTGTAGTTGTGATGTGTTTGTAAAGGTTACGTATCAAATGATATAATGTGTGTCTGTAATCAGGTTGCATATTCCCATTGGCATATGGTGTTGACACTGAAAATGACTGTTCATGGACATGGTTTTTTGACCAATTCAAAAATGCATTTGGTGAGAGGAAAGATATGTGTGTTGTTTCAGATAGAAATGAGAGTATTATGAAGAGTGTGAGGATTATGTTCCCAAATGTACCTCATTATGCATGCATATGGCATCTTTGAAAGAATGTATGTGACAACTTCAAATGGAGCAGAAAGATCCTAAGTGATCTATTCAACTATATGACCAAGGCATATAGAAAGGAAGATTTTGATAAATTGATGGCTAATGTTGATAGAGTTGATCACAGGGTTAAGGAGTACCTTGAGGATGCAGGGTATGAAAAGTGGTCAAGAATTCATGCAACAGTAAATAGAGGTAGAATGATGACTTTGAACATTGTGGAATATATCAATTGTTGTCTTGTTGAAGCACGACAATTGACTATATTAGAATTCTTGGAAGAAGTTAGAATTCTATTTTGTTCTTGGCATTACAAAAACAGAGAAGTAGCCTCATATACAAATGACATATGAGGAAGAAAATTGTAAGAGGTCTTGATTATAAATGCGGCTAAAAGTTCAAAGATGAAGCTATGTATCATTATATATTATTTTATATTATATATATCTAATTCATTGTATCATTTGGCAGTTTGAACATGATTTATTTGGAAATAATTATATATTTGAATTTTTTTAATGCACGCAGGTTGTTTCTTCATCTGAATTTATTTTCTCGGTTTATGAGTCTGCAAGAAGATACATTGTTTGTCTTGAGCGATAAGTATGTTCTTGTGGTAGATTTCAACTAGATGAGATACCTTGTGCACATGCAATCGTTGTATTGAAAGAAAAGAATGACACAGATATGCATCCATATTGCTCTGATTACTACAAGTCTGATGCATTGGCAAAAACATATGAAATTTCAATGGTACCAATGCTAGATAAGGCAGATTGGTCAGCTCCTAAGAATGTGGTAAATGAAACTGTGTATCAACCTAGATACAGACGATTATCTGGATGACCAAGGAAACGAAGAAGAAAGAATGCAGATGAAAAAATTACGGTGAACACAAATTTTTGTGGACAAAAAGGACACAACAGAAGAACTTGTACTTTCTTCCAAAAGATAAGTGAAATAGTTGTAATGATACTAAGATATTAATATTTTGTTGAATAATTTTTTAACGTAAACAGTTATCACTTTCACTATTCATTACATTTGCAATTTAAACACTTTTGATTTTGATAAAGAAACTTATTAATAACTTGTGTTAAATAAATTTTAAGTTGCACTTTTGATTATAAATACTTTGTTATTATTTGTGTTGAAAAATACATTTGGGTCAATATTTCTTTTATTAAATGAATTATGTAATTCTTATGTTACACTATGAGATATTTTTATTTTTTATAAAAATAGATTATTAGATAATGTAATACACATGATACATGTGTGTTAGCTAATGTATCATGTATTTTTAATTCAAAAACAATTGTTAAGGTTATTGTATAATTTACAATGATTTATTTGATACATATATCAAGTAACTATTTTATAAAATTATTGAATTTTTGTAATTCTTATGTTACGCTATGAGATGTCTTTATTTTTTACAAAAATAGGTTATTGAGTAACGTAACACACATGTATCATGTGCTTTAGCTAATGTATCATATATATTTAATTCAAAATCACTTGTCAAGGATGTAATGTATATTAAGTATCATGTGTGATGATTTATTTAATATATACATTAAATAGCTATTTTACAAGACTATTGGATTTGACAAAATTATGATATTCATTATAAATATGGTATCATGTAAATTTAGTTTTCAAAACTATTTCTTGCTAACTATGTCTGATTAGTAAAACTTTTACTACATTTTATCGTTATTCAACGCTATAATATGTCTGATATTTAACTTTTTCTAAACATAAGTATTTGTTTCATAATGTATAAAAATAAAAAAAGCTTTAGGGAAAATGATAAACTAGCCATAATGTATCAGAACAAGAAAGATAACATTATACATTGTTTATGCATAGATACTACTCTATGTGAACCAGATCTTCTTCTGGTGGTGGTGTGACTACACCCTTAGATTTTGGTGGATCATCATTCTCACTAACGTATCCACACTTAGCCTTCTCGCTGCCATAACTCCAGAGCAATACTTCATATCTTTGGTGTAGGTATTCAGGAAGAAAATCAACAAATGATAGATTGATTTGGTCACTCAGATACTCGGCAAACGCAACAGCATATAACCCATAGTCTCTACAAAAATGCATAGTATAAATTATAAACTTAAATGATACATGATTAAAAATAAAAAAATTACAATACTTATAGGCTATCACTCTTCTGTTATGCAATGTCTTGTGCAAATTCAATCATAAAAGGAACTTGAGGCTCCAAAAGTGAACAAGTAATGTTGTCCTTGTACGCATGATAATAACCAAAATTTGTTCGCTCAGTTTCTTCAAATAATCCACTATCCAGTAGGTAAGAAGGAAGCATTTTAGACAACATTTTTATCTCATGCAGAACTGTTTTTTTTTCCTTGAGTATATTGATGAGTCAAACACTATTCTCACCCTATTTTAGGAACCCTCTTGACAACCACTTCATATAATCATCAATATGTTTTGACGAAACATGATTTGTAATGTCATATCCTTCAAATGGAAAATGGAGACGAGCAACATCCTTCAATTTCTCTTTTTCTTTCTCTCTTGACCCAAAAAAAGTACAATATGGAGATTTAATATTTCTCGAAGGCATTCTATTTCTATTTCTAGGCGCAAGAGTGACTGAATCGCTTCTAATTTCAATCTAGGTTATTAAAATGTCAGTGGATAATTGACTATCACTCAACAAGTATTGGATGCTAATTAAATTCTATGAATTGTAAACATGCAATGGTCTAACTTTAATAGGCCTTTTTCCCAGATCTTTGATAAGTGCATCTATTGCTGCTTGAGTTGATGGTGATATCTTTGTTGATGTGAAAGAATCTTGTATAATATGATATAATAATTTTTTTGGTAAATTTGTATGTAATGAAATTCTGTGTCATAAAGCAAAATTGAAAAGTCTACCGGTGTATCCATTGTTGTTTTATCGGGCAAAACGTAAGGGATGTTGTGTTGAACAGTGTCAACACCATCTTGATCCATGATAGGTTCATTTAATTCTTAGTGCGATTGATGTGCTTCACCATCCTGAATATAGGCATTTTTTATATATCAGATGTATAATCATTAAACAATGTATTGTATATAAAAAAAAAGTGATAATGTATCAACAAAAAAAATAATGTAAAATTTTTTAGGAGTTAATACCTTGTTAGTCTCATTGACTTCGGTATCAGCATGCGTACTTTGATATGTGGAACTGATACCTTGTTAGGATCGTTGAATTCTGAAACATCCTTCTTTTGTTGTTTGTTACTGATAGTATCATCAATCTATATTTAAATTTTTTTTAGTAAAAAGTGTTGATATAACTTTTGTTGATGCGTTATTTAACGTGACGATGAATATAAAAAATAAATATATATATGTTGAATATGATATAAGATCAAATTAAGTTAAATTAATCAACTTAACTTAACATACATGATACATAACAGTGATTATACGTGCATGATACATAACAGTGATTATACGTGCATGATACATAACATTAACTTAATGACAAATTATATACAATGTATCATACATATCTATGGAGTAACATTGACTTGTTGTTCACCCTCGTTTACAGAAACATCAACAACATCCTCAGCTACATCCCCCGCATCGTCAGTGACTTGATGTTCACCCTCGTTATCAGAAACACCAACACCATCCCCAGCTACATCTCCCGCATCGTCAGTGAATTGATGTTCACCCTCGTTACCAGAAACACCAACATCATCCTCAGCTACACCACCCATATCAACATGATCAATCCGTATTTGTGGAGATGTTTGTTTCTCAAATTTAAATGTGCTTGAATTAGTCTCAATCTTGATGTTTTCCTTGCGTCGAGATTGCATTAATTGGGAGTGATTTTTCTTTATCAATATACCAGTTCCTCAAATTTTTTGTCAACTCGTGAATTATAAATACATTTAGGATAAATATAAATTACATTTGAGTAAAAATATCAAAATAATTTACTTATGTAATTTTTCAAATGTTCTTTCAACTCTTCAATATCTGGAATTACATAGTTGACTTTCTGAGAATTTGCAGAACCATGTACATCAGCAGCCGGGGTCGGAGACACATCTGGAATAGAAACATGTACATCCGCAACCAGGGTCAGAGACACATTTGATTGGTCAGGCTGACTGGGTTCTGAAACCTTTGTTTTATGTTTAACCATTTTTTTTCTCTTTTTGGGGGTGGTGGAGGAGATGTATCAAACACTCTAGAAGATCTCTTCAATAACTGTCGGGAGGTTTGGTGTAGAAATCATCAAAATCATATTCGTCATTTGGTTGTACTAAGGGTGGTGAAGAAGGAGGAGCATATTCAACTTCAACTAAGTCAAAAGCTTCAAGTTCCTCTGTTGTTGGGACAATGTTAGAACATGCATTGTGAATATATCACAACACAGAAAATAATTTAAATGTTCAGACAAGACATAATGTATCACAACACAAAAAATAATTAAGACATAGCATAATGTATCACAACACATAAAATAATGATATTAAAAAGACAAACTTGAAACATTTAATTTTCACCGTAAAAAAAGATTGAATTTTACCTCTTAGAAAATGCTAGACATAAGCATTTCAAACTTTGCCTTATCAGACAAAACTCTCCAATTGCATATTCTTGGATGACATTCCGTTCTTTGACAGCGATTTCAGGATTTAACTGTGATGCACATTCGTATATCCATAATTTAAGTGCATACGATAGTCCATATAATCGATACAACTTTTTACAAACATTGAAATCCTGTCTAAGTGAACTGATAGCTTTGAGAATGAAAGCTGCCCCCCCCCCAAGGATAATCTCAATATCTACCATCTTCAACCATTAGAAAATCCACAATAGATATAATTTTACTATCAAGATTAGCCAAGACAAATGTATGAATAAAGAACAATATAGACATTTGGAGTGTATCATGATCATTCTCCAAGTTGTCCATCTTAAACCGTTGGACTAGTTCATTCTTGGTAATAATATTCACTGCACCGAGAAAATATTTTTGGAATAGCATACAAGGAGTTGATTATGAGTTTTGGAAATCATTGGTATTGTCTTTGACTTTAAGTCTAGTTATTATTGCAAATTCATCTATACTAAATTTCAGGATACAACAATTTGAGTGTCTAATATGCAACACATTATGGTTACCTTGTTCCAATTCTAACAACAGCAAACACTTAGTGATTTGGAGCTGAAAATTACATTTAGTAATATCTAAAAAGGGTCCAAATATTGCAGCCCTAAACAGTTGAAATACATTCTCCCCTATAGAGACTTGAAAATCCTTCAGAAAATTGTTGTTAAAATTGACAGCAAACCTTATGGGATGTGTTGGTATCTTTTTTATCTTGTACTTGAGTGGCTGCAATTTGAAAAGAAAATACAATTTTTAATGATATTGAATATACATACTAAATAAAATAACAAATCACTTTCTTATACATGATACCAGTTTTCAAAGATCCATAATACATAAAAGACATTTGATACACATTTAATTCATGTATCATTGAATAGACTAAACACCATAACACACTAAATTGATATGTATCAAACATACTGTCTGATACATGATAACAGTTTTCAAAGACTCGTGATACATAAAAACATCTGGCACACAATTAATTAATGTACCTTGAAATCGACTAAACACTATAATACACTATAACGATATGTATCAAACGTACTATAACTTTCAAAATAATTTTAAGGATGAATAAAAAAAGACATATCCTAAGCAATGTGGATTTGACAATGATGGTTGCTGATATTTTTCTCTTTTTTTGGGTATTTTTGCAACTTTCGAAGAGGATTTCGGAACATCTTTGTTTGGCTCCTTCCTCAAATTCAATGATCATGCAAAGACTTTTTTCTATTTTCTTCCCAATCTTCATCATCAGAATCATCTATCCTTCAATTTGTAACAAGATCTATATATATGAGAGAAGATAACGATGACCAAGAGTAAATATAAAAGTAAAAAAATGACTTTAAGTTCGGATGAAGTAAGAAGAAAAAGAAGAATCAATGAATAGACGGATGTATGATAAGGATTTCAGAAAGTGCAATTTGAATTTTGAAATTAAAAATTGCATATTTATGTTGTTAAGAAACGTGTTTGATTAAGAGAGTAATAATTTGAAATTCAAAATTGATATTGAGTGTAGTTATGAATAAAAAGGATCCAGTTAATTGAGTGTATTTGTGGAGAAAAAAATAGGCATGAAATAGGGGAAACGTGTGTATGAGAGAATGTTATGTATCTACAATATTATGATTACAAAATAAAATAAAAAGAATTTAACTAATTTTTTTAAAAAATAGAGAAAATTAGAAAATAATAAACTTATAATTGTGTATTTAAGTTATTTTTCCATAAATGAATCATCCACTTAGTTCAATGATACCATAACGTAAAATTAACATCCCACACACATTTAAGATGATAAATATCAAGTTATAATCATACTCTTTAAAAATAAACTACTTATAGCATATTATTATCAAGCTATAACATATCAATTAAATAATATATTATTTTAAAAAAAATTAATTCATACTCTTTAAAAATAAACTACTTATGACATATTCTTATCAAGTTATAGCATATCAATTAATAATATATTAATTTAAAAAAATTAATTTATTATTTAAGTAATAATTAATATGTTTAAATAATTACTTTCATTTATTCACTTACCTTTTATAAACCAAACTCTATAATTTTTACTGATTAATCAATTACCTTTTAAAACTTTTAATAAAAATATTAAATTATTATTAATTAAATATTAATTAAACTTCGCATTATATAGTTACCTTTTAAAAAACAAAATCTAAATAATAGGGATTTGATTTTAATTAATTTCCTATTGTACGGTTACCCAATAACTACCCACCCCCATCTTAACCAATACACACTCATCTTCCCCAATACACTCCATCTCTCCCAATCATGCGCGAATATATTTTCATCTTCCCCAAAATCCTGCCTCAATCATCATCTCTTTCCAAAACGCAATAATTTTTTTATCTTACCCCAATCCGGCCTCAATAATCGTCCCCATTAGTGGTATTACAAACAAATGACAACGTTGATCCTTAATAAGAAATTAGTGTTCTTCAAGAAGATTAACTGATAGGGTGGAGAGATAAAGGTAATGTCGCAAATACACAAAAAGATTATCTCATCATTTTTACTATTACAGTTTAATCAGCACTACGACTCAACTTGCTAACATAATCAAACTGCCAAAAAAGGGGATAAAGTAAAGGGCCTTATTGCTGATTTGGATTTTATATTCTGATTTTGGTATGTCCCATTGTCATCTTTTCGAAGGAAGATTGAATCCCAAAACCATACAAATAGCATCTAGCTTTAAAAGCATACTTCACTAGATAGTACCCTATAAAAGCAAAATTTGAGAAAGGCTGCTAGCAGCGAGTTGTTCTTCCTTCTATATACAAGTGATATATTAACCACTCAGTAACTGCTGCTCTTTTTCATTATTAACCAAAGACATGATGGATGCAAGACCCAACTTCTAATCATAACAATACCCAGAAATTTAGGAAATGGATAATGATGCATACAAAATGATATTAATGTATGTGTATGAATATACGCGTTGATGTTGTATATCCTATAATTTTAACTATTACAATAGGTATTGCAACTTTATATTTTATTTTCTGATTTTGATGTATGAATTGACGTATTCATACTAAATGAGTATTGGTTTGTATTTTCAAAAGTCACTGATTTTTTTTTTTGAAATTGAATATGTATTAATATTGTATAAGTTATGTATGAACTGTAACATATAGTTGTATGATTTGTGTATGAATTGAATTAAATGTCCATTGAATGTGTATTAATATTGTATGATTTTTGTATGAACTCTTGTATTTAGTTTGTATGATTTTGCGTATGAATTTAATTGAATGTCAATTTAATATAGCATAGTATATATGATTTTTTCTATGAAATTTTATAGTATATAAAAAGTAATAATTCAGGTCCAAATAGAACAATGGGTAGATCACAACTTGAAAGATGGAAGAGGTTTGCTGACGTGAAATTCAAAAGGACAAAAATAACTTGTAGTAGATGCTGTCAAGTTGGACACAATAGAAAGACATGTTCAAATTATCCAGTGCAAAAACAAAGATTTGTAATGTTATATTTGTTATTATGTTGTTTTGAATGTTAGAAACACGTTTTGTTTTATTGAGTGCAGCTTCTCATTGACATTTATAAAGTTTGATTTCATAAAAAATTGTCATATATATATCATTTGTTTCTGTTACATATGTTAAAATTTAATATGACATTCATAATTCATACAATGTTTATACATTATAAATATACAATGAACTATACTAACATTTATAAAATGTTCATATAGTATTCCTACAATGTTCACATATTATTCATACAATGTTTATACATTATAAATATACATTGAACTATACTGACATTTATAAAATGTTCATATAGTATTCCTACAATGTTCATACAATATTCATACAATGTTCATATATATACCATTTATTTCTATTACTTATATCCAAGTTCAATATGGATTCATAATTCATACAATGTTTATACATTATACGTATACATTGAACTTTACTGTCATACATTAAATGTTCACATATTATTCATACAATGTTTATGCTATGAAAATAATCGTGAAATTTTAGGGGGAAAATGACTTCTATGTTGATAACAATCTGAACATAATCGTGAAAATACTTGTAACGTTGATGCAAATATGTTTGAAAATGCCAATCTGAAAATCTGAAAATAATTGTCAAAATCTGGTAGAGTTTTTTAAGGAATTAATTCAAAAAAATAATATCATTTTAACTAACTAGAGATATTTAAGGCAATGATGATAATTTGAAAATATTTAATATCCCTAAAAACGTGTTAATCATATATTTAACTTTAATTAAACTCCCTAAAAAGTGCAACTATACATATTCAAAACGTGCTACTTACATTAAATGTAACAATTAATAAAGTATCAAAAAATCCATATTTTGTGTTGTCAGTGTGTTAATTATTTACATTAATTATCCATTATTAATAAAATGTTATAGAGTGAGATATTAAACGCTACACAATGAAATTGAAACTCTAACGTTATGACTTGATAATATTAGTGTATAAAATGTTATATACATAATTTACACTTTTATAACACATGTAATTTTTTTTTCCTAAAAGAAAAGGTTATGAGAGGCCCATTTTCCCCCTAATGAGACCGGTCCAATAAAGAGTTTTGTGAAAGTGAGAAAGATAAATAAAGGGCAACTTTCATATATAGCAAATAAAAAATTTATATTTGTATTTTATAGCAAAATTAACATAATTGCGCTCCATAGCAAACATAGAAACTGTATAATTCGCTATACATATACAGTTGAAGCAAATTGTATAAAACGATAAAACAAGAAAGAGAAAGACACTTGGGCAGAAAATTGTATAAAAGCGAAGTGTATAAAACGAATTGTATTATTATAAGTGTATAGAACGATTATATACAATTTGAATTTGTATAAAATGAGAAAGAGAGAAAGACAAAAGAGGCTTGACAAGGAATATTCAATTGAATCGAATTGTATAAAACGAGAAAGAGAAAAATTAGATACAATTTAAAAATTGTATAAAACGAGAAAGAGTGAAAGACAAAAGAAACTGGGCAGGGGAGTATTTTTATTGTATAATTATAAGTGTATAGGATGAAAATATATGTACTTGCATGTGTATATACAATTTTTCTCACGCTTTATACAAACAGAAACACAATTTATACATTTCGCTTCTGTTTGTTTAAGTGAGAAAGACGACGGTAGCGAGCGAAATTTGCGAGCGATATCTGGAAGAGGGGAGAGACAGGAACAAAAATATATGTATTTATATAATTTTCTCTGTTTTATACAATTAGAAACAATTTTTATATACTTGTGTTTGTATAAAAAGTGAGGAAGCGAGCGAGATATTGGAGGAGAGTGGCGAGCGAGATATTTGGAAGAAAGACGTCTGACAATTTTTTATAAACTTTGATATGGAGCACAATTAAATCAAAACCCTAACTACTCTATTTATTTAAGATTATTAGTTTATTATTATAAACAATTTTCCATAAATAAACCTAGGAAAGGTAAAAGCTTACCAGCGAAGTGAACTCCACCAGCAAGTCGAAGAAGGTAAGGACATGGGAAAATTGACAGGGAGAGATCGACGAGACAAGTATTACCACTTAGCAAAAGAATCGAGATACCGTTCAAGGGCTGCATTCAAGCTGATGCAATTAAATTCCAAATTCTCCTTTCTTACTTCATCTCAATCGGTTCTCGATCTTTGTGCTGCTCCCGGAGGTTGGTTGCAAGTCGTTGTCAAAAAAGTACCCGTCGGCAGCCTTGTTATTGGCGTTGATATTGATCCAATCAGACCAATTGCCGGTGCAATTTCTCTACAGGAAGATATTACTACTGCAAAATGCAAATCCACCCTTAAAAGAATAATTGCTCAAAATGGTTGTAGTGGGTTTGATTTGATCCTTCATGATGGCTCTCCTAATATGGGTGGTGCTTGGGCTATGGAAGCTACCATGCAGAATTCTCTCGTCATTGATTCTGTTAAGCTTGCTGCTCAATTTTTGCTTCCTAATGGCACTTTTGTTACCAAGGTATGTGTTTGACTATCACATTTATATGTATGTTGTCATAAAAGTTGTTAATTTTTTATTTGTTTTGTTGGTACTTCACTAGTCTTAATTATTTTAATATATGTACTTATCCTTGCAACTTTCCAACTCTTATTTTAATATATATATATATATATATATATATATATATATATATATATATATATATATATATATATATATATATATATATATATATGGGGATTGATGGAGGTAAGCTTTATTACACTACTTGTTTTTTTATTTTTATCTTCTCAATACTGTTTGTTAGTATTATATTATTCTGATTCTAAAGAAATAATTTGTAGTATTATATTATTATTTTTAATTTGTGTTGCCTTTCCCTCTAAGCTGTTCATATAAAGTTAATGTTTTCTTGTTGATCTTCCTACTGTTATTCCATTCATTTTGATGCGTAAAACATACAAACCAAGCCTACTGATTTTCTATCTACGTTTAGGTTTTTAGATCTCAAGACTACACTGCGGTTCTTTACTGTCTAAGACAGGTATTTCCTTCCTTTCAATATTTCTTTTTACGGATTATATGGATCAAATGAACTATATCACCTTTGCAATTGATTGCCAGCTTTTTGAGAAAGTTGAAGTGGAAAAACCTTTAGCAAGTCGTTCAGAATCTGCCGAAATATATGTTATTGGTTTCAATTATAAGGCCCCTGCTAAGATTGACCCTCGCCTTCTTGATATAAAGCACCTCTTTCAAGGTGGTAAAGAACCTCTCAAGGTACCGAAATTTTGCTTTTCTACTTTCTCTCTCTCTTTATCCTCTTATTGGCACTTGCAGTATAGACCCTCAATGAAATGACCATGTGTATGTATGAATAGGTGGTCAATGTTCTCAGAGCAACGAAGCAGAAGAGACACCGGGATGGGTAAATCATCTATCAATAATGTTTTTTATGCTTATGCACATCATTCACCTTTTGTCCATACCAGAGACTTCATATTGGCTGTTTGTGAAAACAAATGTTGTTCATATATAGACCTCTTCGATGCCTTAAAAACCGAGTCAAAACTGATGAAGTAGTGGATTTTCATCTTGTGTCAGAGGACATACTCTTGTCTTTTGTCACAGTTAAATGACTCGTTTTATTTGGTTTTCTTGTGTTCTAGTTCACTTTGATATGATGATTTGCGTTAAACCTATAACTAGTTTCTACTTGTTATCCATTTTGCATTTAAAAGAGTATATTCTTCTATATCTATTTTGTATACTACTAAAACTAATGTTACAGGTATGAAGATGGGGAGACAGTCTTAATGAAGGTCTGCTCTGCTGCCGATTTTGTTTGGTCTGATATCGAGAGCCTTGGCTCAGTTACTTCGATAATGTTTGATGATCCCGCTTCTTTGCCAATGAGAGATCATCCTCTGACGACAGAAGAGGTATAACCTCTGATGAATGGTGTTTTTTATATTTGTCAGAAGCATTCTTTGTAGTCTTTGTTCCATCTGTTGCCTTACAGTTCAATTTTGGACCAGGTTAGAACACTATGTGAGGACTTGCACGTTCTGGGGGAGCAAGATCTCAAACATCTTTCGAAGTACGGAACAAGAAACTTCTTAGATTTTTGTGTTTGCATTTGAAAGCATGTCTTAGACCTGTTAATGGGATGTAAACTGTTTAGGTTGTTATCTGTCAGTGAGAGGGTACATGATATCTTTATTATCAGTTTTGCATGAATATCCTTTGACTTGTAGGTGGCGTAAGCTTATAAGGAAAGCTTTGGCTCCTTCAGAGACCATTAGTAATCCAAAAGTAGAAATTGAATGTGAGAGAGAAGAGGATGAAGATACAAGACTTGTAAAAGAAATAGAAGAGTTGAAGGAAACTGAATTGAGAAAGACCAAAAGAGAAAAAAGGGATCTAGCTAAAAGACAAGCCAAGGTTAATGGATATGTTTTACCTTTCTCTTTCTAATTCTGTGTTGGTATCCTATTTTCTACTCTTAAGTTCAGAATGCAACCCTGGAATTGTGATACTTGGGTTTAGGATAATCATAGAGAGAACAAAAAACCCGAAATGCAAATTATACTTGTATGTTTTGTTTGTTCTCTTGAATGAATTTAGTTTTATGTTTTCCAGTTTATCTTCTTACTGCTCCCTTAAGCATCTTTGTCAGCAATATTTCTGCCCAGTTTACCTTGTCAAATCACAAACCGACAACTTTGCAGATCAGCTGTAATCTGTATTCCGGTTGCCTTTTTATCACTGTCAAGTGTTCAACTGGTGGGATCTGGTGTACTTCTAAGAGAACTTATTCCGAGCTATTTTCAGCTAAAATATTGTTTGCGTTTTGCTTCTGTTAATCAGCTATATCTTGATTAGCTATGGATTTTGTTTTATCCTTTGCTGTCTATTTGGTCTAATTTTGTTCGAATGCAAATAATTCGTCTTCCAGGTTTTCTAGTTGCTTTGCTTACCCCTACCCATCTTCATGTTGATCTTAATAAAAGGAAGAAGCAGACCTGGGCTCCTTCGTTATTCTGCCTTTCTAAATCAATATTCTGTATTGGTGCTACCGCTTGAACTCTTGTTTCTGAATCTTTTTGTTCTTCGTCATGTAGATGTTGAAACTTTGACCATTGTTTGTGACATAGTTCCTACTGCTTGTTATCATTAGCTTACTTCTCGTTCCTTCTTTAAACTGCAGGACAAAGCACGTGAGGTGTTGCGGATGCAGTCCAATGCTGCTGAAGATGGTTTTGCTGATCCGGAGCTGTTTTCTCTAACATTGATCAAGGTATGCCCACTTCACTCTGCATAGTTTGTTACTTCATAACCCTTATCATCCACCCGTAGCAGATACATTTGTGTTTATAGGTTTGGAAGAGTTTAAAGGGGGTGGGAAGAGGTTTATGGGAACATTTCATTCATGGTTGGTGATGGGAGTAGGGTGAGCTTTTGGGGACATAGGTGGTGTGGGAACAACACATTAAGGGTTTGTTGGGTACAAGGGATAAGAGGGATAACTCATCCCGAGATTAATTTTAGATGAGTTTATTCCATGTTTGTTTGGAATATAATCGAGGGATAACTTATCCCGGGATTAATTTTTCCGGGATTGTTGTGTTATTTTTATCCCACATTGAGATAATCCCGGGGTAACTTGTTCTCCAACCAAATGAGCCCTAAGAATGACATGTCTGAACATGTATATAATTTTATACCAAACGGGGATGCTAGCAGTGGTCGATTGTGGAGTTTACAAGGGGAGATGTGCAGTGGGACTTGAGGTTTAGGAATCTTTAAAGATTTCTGGGATAATGTAGATCACCTCCTTTTTACATTGTGGGATAGCGTTCTTCTTTTGGGAAATTCTGAGGTGGTCTGTACTTGGGTGGGTGATGTCGGGACTATGAAAGAAACTATGTTTAGTTGCGTTTTCTCTAAAAATGGAGCAGGGCATGAGATGTTGGTGTGCTAGCACTCACGTGGGTTGTTTGGAGAGGGAGTAATATGAGAGATTTTTACAGAGTAGAGAAAGATCTTGAGGTGTAGCATATTATGAGGTCCTATAATATTGCACGTTTTTTTTTTCATAAAACCATTTTGTTGGTAAGGTTTCTGCCTTTTTATGTAATTTTTTTACGGGCATATTTTTTGCCCTATATGAAATTTATAACTTGATAAAAAGCAGAACAATAAATTGTTTTTAATGCATTATATCCAAAATAGAGCATAGACCTGTTTTTACATGTTGGCCTATATTTCATTTAGTGGTCTAAATGAATTAAATCATCATTTACTTTGTCTTTTAAAATACTACTTTGCTGTTAAGCTGAGTATCTGGCCCATTTAATTCAGTGCAAGAGAGATGTAGTACTTGTTGACGACAATGAATTTGATGATGGAACTGCTGAAGTAAATAGCGAAGCACACGGAAATGACCTGGAAGCCCCGGAGAATGCATCTACCGATATGGACTCCGAAGAAGATCGCTTTAGGTAACCAGACAGTTAACTAGAACTGTATCAAAACCGATTATTTGACTTTGTACCACTATCGGAACTTGTTCATTAAAATTTTCAGACGTGACGATGAAATAGAGGGGTTGCTTGAGGACCACGTCAAAAGGTATATGGCTCGAAGGGAAAGTAAAACAAAGCGATCCAAAATTTCCTACTTGCATGATTGTAACCTCTTGGAGGTATAGTAATTTTTAATTGTGTGTACAGTCTAGATTGAAAATCTATTCGTTGATGGGTCAAATTTTGGGCAAAAAACCTAATCAGGCGAACCAATGATTGGATTTAGCTCAAAATTGACCCATAAGAACTAGATGTAGTGTATCCTTGTTTCACTTTTTCTGTATCTCGATGTCCAGCGTGGTGAGGAAGATGGTATGACTCATTCTGCTCAAGACTCTGACAGTGATAAGGGAGAGGATCAAGTGAATCCTCTAATCATACATCTAGAAACCGCTCCATCTCAAGAGGAGGTTGTAAAAACGTGGTTTACTCAAGATGTTTTTGTTGAGCCAGAAGAGCAAGAGATGTTGGACAAGTATAACAGCGAAGATGAAATGCTAGTAGTAGATGAAATCACCCCAATATCCAAGACACAGACAACTGGCGAATTGCTTGCTCCAATCCTGTCAAAGAAAAGAATGGATGGTTTGCTCCAAGTCCCATCATCTGAGACACCAAATGATTTTGAGATTGTTCCTGTACCACCTACAGATTCAAGTGATTCGTCGTCTGATGAATCAGGTGTTGATATCGACAGAAAGGCTGAAATATTGTCTGTAGCAAAGAAATTGATTTTGAAAAAGCAGAGAGAGGCAATGATGGATGATGGTTACAACAAGTATATGTTTGACGACGAGGGGTTGCCAAAGTGGCTTGTTGACGAGGAGAAGAGGCATCGACAGCTGATAATGCCGGTGACGAAAGAGGAGATTGGTGCAATGAGAGCTCAGTTTAAAGAAATCAATGCCCGTCCTGCAAAGAAGGTAGCAGAAGCCAAAGCACGAAAGAAAAGGGCTGCTCAGAGAAAGCTGGAAAAGATTCGGAAGAAAGCTAACTCGATATCAGACCAAGCAGATGTATCGGATCACTCAAAGAGTAGAATGATTGAACAGCTATACATGAAGGCACCACCTAAAAGAGAAGAAAGGGAATACGTAGTGGCAAAGAAGGGTGTTCAGGTGAACGTTGGCAGGGGGAAAGTTCTTGTTGATCGACGAATGAAGAAAGATGCAAAAAGGCATGGAATGAGCAAGCAAGGCCTGAAGAAGGGAGGACGAGATCGAAAACCTTAAGCAACAGGCAAGAATGGGAACACAAAACTTGTCTTACCGGACATAAGTTAAATTAGTTATTTTATGCAAAGCCAACATCGACTTGCAGATATTATTGTAAGGTGTTAAGTAGGGGTAATGAGTTAAATGCCCAAGTGTGGTTTTTTATATGTGTGTGTTTAGAAGGTAATGAATGAGTTATTAATTTTATAAGGTGTTTAGTAGGTAATGAGTTATTGTGACATTCATATGAAGCATATTTGCTATGTTGCTGAAAGAATATGTAATTTTATTGTTTGCTTTGAATCGAATTTGCTTGTCTTTTGGTTAACAAAGATGTATTTACTTTTCTTCTCGAATATATATAAAATAATGCATATAATAAACGAGAAACAAAAATAGATTACGAAATGAGAATATAATGCTAGCAGTTAAGTTAATTTTTTTTCCACAGAAACATTAACTAACATAATAAGCGCAGACATATTTATTGCAAATGAACTCAAATGCAGTGATACTCTAACCAGTTTCTCAACTAAAGTTCAATTACAACTCCACAAAAGCAAATGCAACAGCACAATACCTAAAAGAAATCATAAACACACAACATTAGTGAAAATAAATGATAGACACATATCTATATCCCACGCATAGCAAAGGGACACAGCCATTATTCATTTTACGACATACAACAACACCAGTGTCAAACCCTAATCATAAGCTCTGACGCAGTTGGGGTGGACCGCCTCAACCACAACATTGCAGGTTGGGCACCGAACTATGTTGTCAGAGTTGAGTAGGCGACGAACATTCCTCCATGACATTGTTCCCCATGAGCAGGTTGAGGTAACAACGCGTGTGCAAGGTGTGACGGCACGGCTGTGTAATGGCTAACCACTCTCGAGGCAAGTGGGGGTAGTTGCAACAAACAGAACGGTTATTTGGAAGTGTAACATGCAGCTCCAAGGGGATGTCATACGGGGCCAATGGGAGATGTTGGGCAGAGGGGAGATGTCGAACAGATTTTAAAACCCCCGGAGATAGTTAATAAAATAACAAATCTTCGAGAAAAAATTGAAGAAGAAATATGTTCTGATTTTCCTAATGCCTTTTGGAATCGAAAGAAACATATTGTTTCTTTACCATATATTGAGGGATTCAATGAACGGGCCATTACCACTAAGCCAAGACCTCTTCAAATGAATCATGAAATGATGGAATTTTTTAAAGAAGAGACTAATACTCTTTTAAAAAATAAAATCATTAGAGTTTCTAAATCTCCTTGGAGTTGCTCTGCTTTTTATGTCAATAAAAACTCTGAGAAAGAAAGAGGTGCACCTAGACTTGTAATTAATTACAAGCCTCTAAATTCCGTTTTAAAATGGATTAGGTCTCCCACACCTAATAAACGAGACCTTTTAAAAAGGACTTTTAATGCTAATGTATTTAGCAAATTTAATATGAAATCAGGGTATTGGCAAATTCAGATTTCTGAAAAAGACAAATACAAAACAACTTTTAATGTTCCATTTGGACAATTTGAATGGAACGTAATGCCTTTTGGGCTTAAAAACGCCCCTTCTGAATTTCAAAACATCATGAATTCCATTTTCAATGATTATTCTTTTATGTCAATCGTTTACATTGATGATGTGCTAATTTTTTCAGAGAACACAGATTCTCATTTTAAACACCTTAACACATTCTTTAATGTTATCAAAACCAACGGTCTTGTTATCAGTGCTAAGAAGATGGTTTTGTTCCAAACAAAAATAAGATTCTTAGGACATGATCTTTTCGAAGGTTCGTATAAACCTATTTGCAGGGCCTTAGAGTTCTCTTCCAAATTCCCTGATGAAATTCTTGATAAATCCCAACTCCAAAGATTTCTAGGAAGTTTAAACTATGTTGCTGATTTTATTCCTAAAGTTAGACATGTTTGTGAACCTTATATAAAAGACTTAGGAAAAATCCAGTCCCTTGGAGTTCTGAACAAACCCAAGCGGTTCTTCAAGTTAAAACTCCTGTTCAAACAATTCCTTGTTTGGGAATCCCAAATCCCAATGCTTTCATGGTTGTTGAAACTGATGCTTCTGATGCAGGTTATGGAGGTATCCTTAAACAAAAAGTAAATCTTGAATCTACAGAGCAATTAGTTCGTTTCACATAAGAAATCTGGAATTCCTCACAAAAAAATTATTCAACTGTTAAAAAAAAATCTTATCTATTGTGCTTTGTATCACAAAATTTCAAGATGATCTTATTAACAATTTTTTTTATTAAGAACAGATTGTAAGTCTGCAAAAGAAATTTTACAAAAAGTTGTTAAAAACATTGTTTCAAAACAAATCTTTGCTAGATGGCAAGCTGTACTATCTAGTTTTGATTTTGATATTGATTTTATCAAAGGAAAAAATAATTCTTTACCAGATTTCCTAACCCGTGAATTTTTGCAGGGTAAGCATGAGACCGTTTAAGCCAATTGTTAAAGGACATAAGAATTCTCCAAAACAAAGAATGGCTAGACCATTCGAACTTCCTCCTCTCACTCCAATGAAAGCAGAATCTTCTACAAGGCCTGTTTTATCATTTCAAAACAAATATACAACTCTAGCTGAATACCCTAAGTTACCAACTACTTCTCAACAAAAGCTTTTAAAGCCTAATTGTCCTCCACAACCACAGAAAATTAATCTGAGACCACCCACAATTGTCGCTCCTGAAGCTTCTTCCAGCTCTTTACAAACCAAAGCAGCTTATGCTATGAAAACCCCTGAGTCTTTTGGCCAAGCCGTTAGTCCTGAATTAACAAAAACAATTCCTTCTAAACCAATTCCAAAAGAAGAATCTTTGGAATTTCAGATTTCACAGGTGTTACCTTTGATGGTACTCAACAAAGAATTTTCTCACATGGATATTAATTCATTAACAAAACCATGTTACACAGATTTCAATTATGTGGATACAGACAATCCATTAAATAAGAGGTACGGTCCGTCGATCCCTCTATGGTAAGTTGATCAATATATGGTCCATCGATTCTCCTATGTACATCCATACTCAGAACCTAGAAAATCAGGTACTAAAACATTCCCTAAACAAATTGATGGTTCACCAATACAGTGTGTCGGTCAATCGACGTACCATCGTCTGCTCTCGTGGTTCCACGCTTCATCAGATTTCCCTGATCTTTTCCATAGACTGAACTACACATCAATAGTCACAAACTATAGTGCATCGATAAATCGATGGGACCGTTGATAGCCTTCGTAAATCATCTTCTAAAATTTTTAAGTTGCCTTCTGCACTTTAAGCATTGACATCATCCCTGCAAAACAAAATGCAATACTTGTTAAAACTACTGAAAAAAGGCTCAAGACATGCACACCACATAGGTAAAGTTCTATGAAAATATTGTGGTACCGTGATATATCAAATACCTCAAATTAAATTTGTTGTTTGTCCTTAAGCGACACGCTTTGACTAAAAACAACATTTGTACAAAAATATACACTTTTAAGCTCTAGGAATCACGTGGATATGAATCCTAACTCTTTATTTGATATAGTGCAGGCTTACTCTCTCAAGCTAGACAAGATAACTTATGCGGATCACATAATGACAGAAACTCACCATCCAATAGAAACCTCTACTATTTTCCCTCTCACAAAGGTACCAACTTTCCGATAACGCAAATAGTGGCCCCACTTAAAATAGAAATCCTCATTTTTGACACAGTATTTATGCATTTTTTGGGTACAAGGATCTTTTTTTCAATAATTGCGCTCAAGAAAAATTTCAAACACACTTAGTACTCTTAGACATAGGCTTGCCCTTATTTTCACTGCTTATGTTCACTAGGATAGACTCTAGGATCACGGTAGTACTTTTTTTGCTTGTAACGTAGGCTCAAGGTCCGGCGTGGCACATAATGGTAAATTTTTAGTTCCTTCTTTTGCCCTTCTCTAAAATACCGCTAAGCTTCCTGCCTCTTTTCATTACCTTTGGCTTCTTATTTCTCTTCTCTTTTCTTCTTTTCCTTTCCCCCTTTTTTGATGTGACTTTTACTTCTTTTGCATTTTTTTATTAAAACACTTTTCTCTCTTTTCTATTATTTTTTTCCTTTTCAATCATTTCATAATTTCAACAAGTCACATCTTTCGCTCATTTAAGCTTTTGTTTTCAACATCAAACTATTTTCATACACATTTTTGGGTCCTCGCTCATTGTAGCCACCGTCAAATCATGACTTTTCCATGAGTTGAGGGACACAATACCTGAAGTCAGGTCAAGGCCAAGACGAGGTCACTTACTGCATAGATACCCTCAACTAAGGATTTTGGCCTAAGTCAAGGTGCACATGTCCAAGGAGGGACTAAGGCCAAAACATTAGACCCTGGGAAAATGAGTTGGTGAATCAAAAAATTTTGTCTCTTACACACTCAACATATTTTGATCAAAAGGGACAATTCTATTATTTGGTTAACTTCTTTTAGGCTAGATATGGAATATTTCGAACAAGGGCCTATGATCACTTCCTAGTTTCTTACACAAATTCCCTTCGTTGGTCTCACTGGGCTTGTTCTTGTTAGGTTCCAACTAGTTAACACTCAAATCTCCTCACACTCTCTTGTCACATCATTACACTGTAAGATTATAATCTTTCCCAGTGATGGTTTTCGTATAATGTCATGCATTGGCTGCCTCTTTATTTCATGATTAGAGACATCATATTGAACTTATTTTCACCTATACATGCAATCACTATCCATGAAGGGGTATAACTTTTATCACCCATCATGCTTCATTTTCATGTTTCTATACAAGTACAAACTAATACATGCCGGTTCAATAGAAAATGAAGCACTCTCTTGGGGAAAAGGAACACAGACAAGAAAACCCATGAGAGGATTGCGAGTTTGGCTACTCGGACTTCGCCCTCGCACTTACTTTCCGTTTACCCCACCCCAACAAAAAACATGAAATTGTCCCCAATAAATAATAAATCATAGATACAGGGTTGTAGGTGAATCAAAATATAGTACAAAGCCCCGAATAACTCTCAACATGTAGGTGGATCCGGTTTCCATGTACCCGCATGATTATCACTTAGGTCACCCTCAGTAGTGACGAAATCAACTTTCTCATCATCACTGGTGCTCCTATCACCAATCACCAATATATATATGGATGCTACAATAGCCATCTCTAATGCTCTCCTTTGGCATATATCCTCGTCAACGAAAGAGGCCCTCCTAGCCTGATATACCTCCGTCCTCTCTCTTTTTAACTCACATGACTCATCACCGACCTTTATAGTGCGGCTGGATCGGTTTCTCTTTGAACAACTTTGTTGCTCAGAATGTGGCTCAGCAAGGATCTTGAACAAGGCCTCAAACACTATTTCCTCTGCTTAACTAAGTGAGAGCACTCTCTGGATCAGACCCCCTCATCTTTAAGATGGCATCGACGTTGGATCTTATGTTGGCCAACTCAGTCAGGATGGTAGTGAGGTCTTTGATGGGGGCTGGCCATGCTTGAACTCGTAGCTCCAAGGCATCGAGGCATTTGTGGACCGCTTGAATCTTCTTCTCGAACTCCTTGGACACCCTGTTCTCTATGTGGTCCTCTGACTCAGAATTTGATATCTGAATCCAAGGTTGAATGTAGTGAAACAGGGTGGACTTTTTTCCTTTAACTTCTGGAATCGAGCTAGAGGGACTAGTGTTACAGATGGTGACATGGATCGGGTCGAACTAGGGGCCCTGGTGGCTGCATCTGAAGAAGAAGTCGGAGTAGGGTCAGCATGATCTAGTGCGGCAGGGTCAACTCCATGAGCTAACTCTACAGTGTCCACTAAAATCTCGCTCAGTGGTAGAACATTAATCTTGAGCCCTCTACGTGATGCCACTACATCATCCACATGCTAGATGAACCTTATATCAACTATCACCATTGATCGCTGGGGTGTATCACACTGCCAAATTGGACCTTCCGTGGATCGTCTCTATAAGTACCCGAGCAAAGTCTATCTGCAGTCCCTCCTACAGAGTTGCTTCCATCACCACCCTATCCCATGTAAGTACATTATCAGCTTTCGCGGGAGATAACTTGTGTCGGATGAGCAACCAGAAAAACTTTGCTACAAAAGTAAGGGTAGCCTTCTTGATCAGCCCTCGGGGATGCATCACCCAATCTTCCCTCATACCATCAATCGCAAGATATTGATCTAGCCATTTCTTTTTCGCCTCATGATACTCAACACTGCTACAAAACTAGCCATTCTATACTACCTCCCACTTGTAGTCAAACTCTAATGTATTGTGAGTCCTCCTGAGCCAGTGTTGGCGCCATATAGGAAGCAGCAGATGGTGGATTCAGAGATCTCAACTCGGCATCCCTGGACTACTGTAGAGGAAAGTGGCTCTCGTTTTGGCAGGTTTTGCCCGCCTTTCTGTTTAACCTTAAAGAGTAGCTACATAGGAAGCATAAAACTCCCGAACAATTTCCTCACTATTAGTGGCCAAATCCCGAGCGATCCAGTCAAATTTTGTAAGATTAAACAGTCTTTGAACCTCGAGGATTGAGCATAAACTCACATGGGAAAATGAAGCTCTTAAGTAACCAACCGAGTCATCATCCCCTTTGTATTTAACATCCTTGAATCTTCATTAAACTACTAGTGCCCTTTCATACATCATCAGTTCGGTTTTTTTGCAGCTGGACTTGGGTCGTCCTGGTGGGGTGCATGAGAAACCTACTAACTAGTGGCCTCACTAGACAAGGCTTCTTCTTTATTTTCTCTCGACCTTGTTTCTCCCTAAGAATTAGAACTAGAGGCAGTTGCAGTCTTCAAAACCAGAGGCTTGGGACGACCAAGAGCCGCATGCGGAGTGACCTTATGAATATGTAGCTGCCTCGGTCTGTGAACTGGTAAGTATGTGCTCCTGATCAGACTGGGAGACAGTGACTGCGTCGGCAGTCACATTCTGGGGGGTCCATTGTGACCCGTGCGGCTGTAGGCGATGTTGTTGAATCTTGATGGACATAGGATGCATTTGGTTCTTTATTGGAGTCTTCTTCCATCATCCGACGAGACGGGGCAACTGACTTGTGTTTTCTCCTCTTTGCATAGAAAACGTCCTTCGTGGGAGCCATCAGAACCTATAATGTACTTTTAGCGTCAGGGTAGCATAACGACATAGTTGAAAACCTACAGACAAATGAAATGTTCAAATGTAAAACAAAGAATACTGCTGCAGGGGCAGATCCACGGATACCATCGACGGTCTGTACACCGTGTCCATCGTCTGACACTTAGAATTATTCAAGGATGTGTGGAAAACAGACTTCTCTAATAGAAATGACGGACGTGCAGTAGGTAAAATCAGGTTCTGTGAATTAAACGACGGACGTGAAGAAAAGTCTTTCGATCAATGAGTGACCATATTCCAGTTCCATTGTTTTGTACTTGATCATTTGTTTTTAGAAGTATCAATCGATAGACCTCATCAAAGGACCATTGATCAATTGATGGTCCATCGATAGGGTCTCGTCCAGTTGGCTTGAGATAGAATTCAGACCTTTTACAACGTCCAATTTTTGTTTCTTTGGTGACTCCTTTTTTTCATTAATAGGTTTTACAAATACTTATTAACACACTAACAGTAGATTGTCATTACCAGGGTTCCGATTTCATACAATTATTAGCCCATTTTGGTAAAAATAAGGAACTCTAAGTCGGAACTTGATGACACGTAGACGCACTCTACATATTAGACAGACCAATATGCTACACAACCACACTTTATCATTATGAGGAAAGTAACTACGTACTATTTGCATGAATATTAAGTTAATTTTGTCTGAAGGTCAAGACCCACATCGAAATTTAACTAAAAAAACTATGAATAAAAATTTAAAGTTAATGAAAATTAAAATACCTTTAGTGTGGAGTGGTGTGGCTTAGAAACATGACGTTATATCCTACTCTTCCGAGCCCCATCACTGACCTATTTTGAATAGAATAAAAGAGAGTTTGGAAGGGAAAGAGTGTTTGGGAATTATGGGGGATTGATGGGACAAATTGGAAAGATGGAAAGTTTATTTATGAACTGAAATATGGGGGGAATGAAGGGTTATAATGGTTAAGGATGGTATTATGAAAGAAAATGTAAAGAGGGAATGAAGTTGAAGAGTATGTCTTTTATAATTACTGGCTGGGTCGGGTCAAATAAGTTTCATAGTTGGACCTACGAAACGTCGACTAACCTTAACTCAATAAACAATTTGTCAATTCGGACCGTCGATCACTTTAGACTATGAATTTTTTTTGAAACATACCTGCAATCTAAGGACTCCATCGACTGTTCATCGATGGGTTCCGTAGACCTTTGCACCAGACAATTTTCTCCATATTTTTTCTTATATTCTCAGCATATGTAACCCCCATTAGGCCATCTATTTTGTTTTTTTCACGACACTTTTGAGACACAGACCCTATATTAATTTCTAGCCTACACTAGCATATAAGAAAAAATTAAATAATGAGATTAACAAAACAAAACTACGACTATTGCTACTAGGTAAAAAGCTATAACCTATCGTTTGCCAAAGGATATGCCTTGCGTTACCTCCCAAGAAGCACTTGATTTAACGTCGCGGCACGACACAAGCCCCTTGATTAGTCATACTTCATAGAGATGATAGGCCTGAACCACTTCATGAACACTATTCGCATGCTCAAGATAGAGCTTTATCCTTTGCCCGTTGACTATGGACTTAGCATCTTCCTGATTCTCATACTCAACCTCTCAATGTGCGAACACTATAGTGATGAGGAATGAACCTGTCCACTTGGACTTGACTTTTCTCGAAAAGAAGTGTAGCCTAGAGTTGAATAGAATCACCAAATCATCAACCACAAATTCTCGCTTATCAATCCTTTGGTCGTGATACTTCTTCATTTTCTCTTTGTATATGGTTGGACTTTCATAAGACTTTAGGCGAAACTCATCAAGCTCATTGATCCTATAATGTCTTTCTTTTGTTTCTTCAGTCCAATCCAACTTTAGTCTTCTCGTTGCCCACATCTTTTTATCCTCTAGCCAATCCTTCCCATATAAATGTTTGTATACAGACACACCAATGAAAGTATTGTATGGAGTGTGGTAGGCCCATATAGAATCGTCAAACATCTTTAACCAAATCCGTTCTATTAGCATTCATATTTTTCTGCAAAATTTGCTTGATCACAAAATTGGACACATCAACTTGCCCACTAGTCTGTGGATGGTAGAACACCATATTTCTCCAATAATCGTTTGAAAAATTTATTACAAAAGGGAGAGCCACCATCACTAATAATGTGCCTAGGTGTGCCAAATCGTGAGATGATATTCCCTTTCAAGAATGCGGTGACACTCTTTCCTTCATTGTTAGGAACCACAACTCCTTCCACCCATTATGAAACATAGTTAACTGCCACAAGAACATACTTCATCCCATGAGAACTCATAAATAGTCCTATAAAGTTAATGCCATATATCAAATAACTCAATAACAAGAAATATTCAAGGGAAGTTATTGCCTCTTCGAAATTCCACCATCTCTTTGGCACTGATCACATGATTTGAAAAAATTGTGAGCATCTAGTTGAATGGTGGGACAATAATACCCACAATGCTAGATTTAATGCGTAGTCCGGATACTACTATGGTGCCCACCCAAAGGTGAGGAGTGACATGCCTCCAAAACACTCAACATCTCAACCTTAGGTACACAATGGTGAATAATCCCATTGGCACAACTCCCGTTTAAGTAAAGCTCATTCTAAAAGAAATTTTTGACATCATGCATGAATTTCTTCCTCTAATCAAAAGTCAAGTCCGTCGGAACCACATTACGTGCCAGATAGTTTGAAAATCAAGCGAACCATTAGATAGATTCTGAGAAGTGACCAATACATTTTCATCAAAGAACGCATCATCAATTCCTATCTCTTCTCCCAATTCCCCCATAGCTTCATCCTCCAATCTAGACAAGTGATCAGCTTCATCCTCAAAATCAAACTGTTGCAGTAATAATAACCATCTGATTAACCTTGGTTTCACATTCTTCTTTACAATCGAATAACTTAAAGGAGAATGGTCGGTATGCACTATTACCCTCTTGTCAAGAAAATAGGAGCAAAATTTCTCACCATAAGAAGTTTCTTTTCGGTTACTGTGTAGTTCTTTTGATCTTATTTAGGGATTTAATACAAAAGAAAATTGAGTGAAGGATATTATCTCTTCTCTTTCTTAGTACCATACCAATTGCAACCCACTCGCATTGCATATTACCTCAATTAGCTCACTCCAATCTGGTGAAATAATAATGGGCGCGAACACCAACTTCTCTTTCAACTCTCCAAATGCCTTCAAACATAATTCATCAAAATAGAACTTACATTTCTTCTCAAGAAGTTCGCATAAAGGAAGTGAAATTTCCAAAAATCCTTGATAAACCTCGATAAAATCTAGCATGTCCAAGAAAACTTTTCACACTCTTTACAGAGATGGATGGAGGAAACATCTCTATCACTTCCACTTTTTCTCGATCAACCTCCATTTCCTTCTCCGAAATGCGGTGGACTAACACTTTACCTTATTTCACTATAAAGTGTCATTTCTCCAACTTTAGCACCAAATTACAATCCTCACATCTTTTGAGCACGTCAACCAAATTACTAAACACCAATGAAAAGAGTTGCAAACCACAAAAAATTCATCCATGAAAACCTCAATGGTTTCCTCCATCATATCAGAGAATATCGACATCACACAATGCTTGATGGTTGACAGTGCATTGTATAACCCAAAAGACATTCTTTTGAAGGCAAACGTCCCATAAGGGCAAGTGAATGTTGTATTTTCTCGATCCTAAGAGGCAGTAGAGATTTGATTGTAGCCCCAATAGCCATAAAGAAGTCAATATCACTCTTTGCCTGCAAGTCTGTCTAACATCTAATGAATAAAGGGCATGGGGAAACAGTCCATTTCTTTCCAAGCATTGAACTTTTTATAGTCCATGCGAAATCTGTATCGGTCACTGGCAGCATTAGAACAAGCTCGTTCCTCTCAATAGGTACCACTTTCATCCCACCTATTTTAGGCACACAGTAAACAGGACACACCCAATTGTTGTCCACTATAGGATAAATGACTGCAACAACCAACCAACTGATGATCTCCTTTTTCACTACCACTTGCATAGGTTGATTCAACATTCTTTGGAGCTTAATACTAGGTTTGTGATAGGGCATGAGTTGGATTTTGTGGGAACAAATACCGGAAGGATACCAATAATATCCGCAATAGTCGAAACAATGGAATCATGAACATCTTCAACACTGCCACTAAGTACTCAACTTGTGGCGCATTCAATCTTCTACAATAATCACTAGCAAAGTATAATCAATTCCCTATAACACATAATTCATATGATGTTGTAGAACCTTGAGCTCAAATTTTTGAGCTGGAGAGTCGGATGCATAATATCGACTTAAACATCTTCAGTTTTGATCAATATTCAATTCGTTCAAGTGCAGCCACTAAAGAATTATATAGCTTGGGGTTTCTTGTCACTCCTTGAGCTACCCCCAAGATGCGGACCAAGGAGCACAAATGCTCCCAAAATAACCGTGTTGGCATGATCATGAGCAAACTAAAGATAATAAACTAAATGCGAAAGCTAAAATCAGAATTTATACTAAGAAGATAGGGAATACCCATATTTATCACTTAGATATTTAAAAATAATGAGTTTACTACAATGGAAATATTAACTCAATACTAAGCTTAAAGTAACTATATCTTAAATAACACTCGAACTTACTAGAAATGCTTGGACAAGCCCCAGCTAACTGTAGAAAAAATTGAAACTAAATGACTAAAAGACAGAAATAAAATCATGACTTTTGTCCTTAGAGAATGAGGACTAACCACTAAATCTGCTGAACTGGAGATCAGAAAATTGATCTAAGCGTGATCTGGATGCTGAGAACTGGAACCTACATCATGAGAAGATGTAGCGCACATATGCGTCAGTACTTCAATGTACTAAGAATGTAGGATAGAGCAAAGCTGAAACAAAAAATAACTAAATAAGAACAAAAGCAAGTATAGTAATTTGAAGATGATATACTAAATACGAAGCTAACTGGATGCAATGACCAAATTTGTGACATGCTGAAACTCAATAATAACTGACTATAAATATGGTCAATGCATTGGAGATTCTGCCTGAATTGGGGAGCTACTAATAACCGACAATAAAACCACATGAGCTAAATGTAGAGTCTGATATATACGTACTATTGAGACGAACGAATATACCATTCTAGACGTATAAAAGCATGTTGGCGTGATCACTAAACTGATTGCCCACAGAAAGGACTTACAACCTACTTGGCTAGTGGTTCTGGGACTAATTGGGTACGCTGAACCCTAGTCCATTTCGGTATTATGCTAATCCTAATAAATTATGTAATTAACTGATTATGACTAAGTTTCTGTCAATATGGATAACTAAAAACTTAACATGCAAACTGAAAATGCAACAATCAATCAGATAATGATGCATTTATAAATGAGGCATGTATATATGTGAACTACCTCAAACATCTGACCTAGCATGTGTATTTGAAGAACTAAATAAATACATAGATAGGGTTCTGAAATTCATGCGAGAAATGGAATAATAACATGGAAATTTGATTTGGAATATACAACTAATAAATTCATGAAGTTCTATTGAGATTTTGGGGCTGGAATTGCTTGAACCTTACTGCATTCTTGAACTAGGGTGCTTGACTTTGTAATTCTTTCTTGCTTCTAATTTTTTATGTTATGATTTTATGATCTTACTTAGGTATGTTTTTGTTATGTGTCTAGGCTTAAACTAACTAAAATCTGATGATTTTGGGTCAAAACGACAAATCTTAGGGTTAAAACGAAGTGGGAAAAGACCAAAAGAACCCACAGTTAGTCGGATCAAATGACGACCCGGACAGACAGTCCTTCGTTGAATTGATGGTCCGTTGTTTGGGTCCGTAGTTTTGGTCAATTAGACAATCCTTTTCTAAAATGGATCTTTTCTAAAATGGATGTAATTTTTACTCGGAGGTCTGATTTTAGAAATATCGGTGGCTATGGAAAGATAATTAAATTATATATCATTTGATAGGTCATGGGCCACCTAATTCATTTTTTTCTAAGAGTTATGATCGTTTGAAGTTGACTCAACTGTACTTTCCCCTAACTATCTACTAATTTCCCTCTACGGCTATACCTATGGTTAGTAGGAAGTACAACCATAGGTACAAATAACTGAAAATGCAAGTACAAACTGAGGGAATATGCATGATTCTAAGGCTGAATGGAGGAATGTCTGAAAACTTAAAAGGAACTATTACCTCAAGCTGGAGCAGAATCAGAATGAAAAAGATGAGATACGGGGTGTTACATCTCCCAAGCCTTACTTCTTATAAATGGATAGAGGCATGGGATTTATGCTCGAACCAAGATCACATAGTGGCTTAGCAAAGTGTAGCAACCCGATCATACATGGAATAGTGAAGGCGCCAGGAAATTCCTTCTTCTATACAAGAAAGCTTGTAGAAATAGCACTACAATACTGCATTCTATCATCATCCTTAAAACTCACCGATCACTTCTTTGTCACCATATCCTTCATAAACTTAGAATAACCAGACATTTGCTCCAAAACTTCTATCAACGGAACGTTTATGGAAAGAAGTTTCAACATAGTGATATAACTCTGATATTTAGCATCTTTCGTCTTCTTCATTAACCTTTGTGGAAATGGTTGTGGAGGTCTAAGAACGGGAAACACTTTCTGAGATACCTCTACTTAGTTTTTCGTTTTGTCCACTAACTCTCGACAAGCTTCTAATACATCTTCATCCATTCTCATATCACCTTTTACTACTAACCGTATAGATAGATCAATGGTCTATGTACCTGCTCCAGTAGTAATTGCCATTCGATGCCAATCATTTTGAGGAATCTGGATAGTGTTACTAGGAAGAGTGCCTGGTCTGTGTGGGTTCATAGTATTAGACTACTGAGCCATCTGTAACTCAAGATGTTTAATATAAATCGCATTGTCATTCAACGTTATTAAGTTCACCTCTCATCTCCTAGATATTCTCATCACTCGCAATAAACCTCCGCATAATCTTCTTCATCATATCCACAACTCGGACCATACTACCTAAACCTTCCCTAGGAGAAACTTCCCGATTTTTAGGGGGATTATATGGCCACTCCGATAATTCCTATTAGCATAATTATTCTATTTGACGTTTTTGTAGTGGTTGTAGTTACATATCAACTATATTGACCCTCTCGATTGTAGTTACCATAATTTCGTCCTTGGTTTTCTTGACCTTTGAGCCTTGGGCATTTGGTCGGATACCCCCCGTCTGACCATTAAGTGTATAAGCATCCTCTTAATAATAGTAGTTATCTGCTGGCGGCAGTGGTTTAGTCGAATAGTTCACGCCTCACTAACATTTTGAAAACCAACCCTAGCTCAATTCTCATTTGCGCCATCTTTTGGGGGATCTCATCTTCAACTGGATTGTTTGTATCTAGAACTATAATGGTGTTTCTACCATATTTTGACTTTCTAGAGATCCAAGCCTTATTATTGTGATATATCTTCTCAAACTTCTTTGAAAATCTCAATATATGTGCTTTCTTCATCAGATCCACCCGCAATACTATCGAGCACTACTTTGTGTTATCATCTTGATCCTATTAGAAGTACTCTTTCAGTGACATATTGTCAATGCAGTAGTTTGGGACGCCTCTCACGGACACATTAAATTTGTCCCAAGAGCTACTCACCAACTCTCCAGGTAATGTCACAAAGTTGTCACATTATCCTTGTGTTTGAACTTCTTGGATACTGATAGTACTTCATTACTAACTCATCTTTCAACTGATCCAATGTATAGATTGAGTTGTAGGGAAGATCAGTAAACTATATAGCGACATCTCACATCAGTGATAGAGGAAACACTCAAAACCGAATGACATTTATATCAAAGTATTGTCTACCCAATGAAATTTTGCACACAGACCTCAGTTTGGCTATATGAGCATGTGGGTCGTCTAATAGCTATCATGTAAACAAGCCCCTCGCGGTGAGAATCTGCTTTAAGCTACTCTTCACCATGAATATATGCACATGGGATACGAAGGTAGGACATGAGGTCCATCAAAATATGTCATGTTCATGTTGTCCTTATAGTAATACTGAAGTTGTGGGGCTGGAGGATTCATCCTCAAGGCATCTCCTAGTTGATTATCAAGATAAACTTGGTTTTGTTCTTCAGCTGGTAATGAAGGCTGATGTCCTGCCCCATCACCTAGATTCCCTGTGTTAGGGTTCACTAGAGACTCTTTGTTTTGCATTCTTCTCAATGTGCGATTTAGTTCAGGATTATATGGAATGAGTAGGCCGCCTCGCTTCTGTGTACTTTGCGTACACTAGATCAATACCTAAGAGAAACAAAAACAAAAACAAAAACAAAAAGTAAAATAAGGAAACAATTTATTAAATTTCAATAATATTCTTAAATTTAATCTCAATGCCACATTTCCTAGAAGCGGCGCCATAATTTGATAAGCTCAAATTACACCTCCCTAAAGAAGTATTAGTGGTCCTAATCAAGTAGAAAACCCAACTAGTAGGTTGGGGCCGATCCCACAACGAAAATGACATAGACTTAACTTTAATTAAAAAATATGTCCATTTAGTCAACGTCTTTCCAAAAACAAGTAAATAAAAATGGGGTTTTTGTTAAACAAGTTCATTAAACAGTATAAGTTCACTAGTAAACGAAAGTAAATTTTTAATTGTTATCAAGTTGTGAGAATAAGTAAGGTATATGTGTTACACACAGTTACATAATGTCGTATTCCTAGCAATAGCAATTCTTACTAGTGTTTTACATGCAAAGTTGAAAGTTAAGTAAATCTAGATCCTTGGTTTGGCATCTTGAGAATTTCACCCCGCACCTTGGTTCGGTTACTTGTTTTTAAGTTACTAAACCATACCTTTATCTTATATTAGACATCATAATCAATATATGAGTTAGTTATTACTTCACACCAATTGACACTAGTCTATTGGATAGTATCACACTAAATTAATGTTGATAATTCTTTTCCTATTATTACCTCCTTGGTATTGCAAGTAGGAACAAAGATAGTTCTAACATGTGCACTGGTTAAAAAGACCTAAGCGAAAGAAGTATCAGTGCATGCAAAATCACTATTTGAGAATTGCTAATTGTTAGGATTTCTTTATTAATTACCCATGGTTCCCACGACACTATTTGTGCATTTAGTCACCCATGCAAGAAATATCACAATCCATAGTTTCGAATGAAAATCATGAACTTAGTTACCAATAAAAAGAAACCTAGAAATTCAAATTTAAATTGCAAGAAAATCCCTTCAAATAAATCTGGAAATTAATTAATTGACAAAGTTTGCAACAAAAAATCTCGAACAAAAAATAGAAAGATAATAATTGTGGCTAACCTTCAAAAATGATTCTTTAATACCCTTTATATAGAAAACATAGTCCTAAAGAAAAAGAAATTGAAATAAGGAATTTTCGTCCATTTATGCGGCTTAAATAGGTGACCACACTGGCGGACAACCGATCAATTGACATTCCATCAACAGCCTCCTCAGTTAGGACTAAGGACTATTTTTCTCTATTGTATAGAACGTTCTATGAATCAAATGGCGGATATGTAGTACGATCCGTCAATCTATCTACGGTCCGTCGATGCTCCTCCCTAACTTTATACTTGTAACACCTCTAAAATAACTTAAGCAAAAATAGATCCTAAAGTGTATTTCATTAATTCTTGAAGTCCTAAAGTAGTTTAAAATAACTTTTTGAGGCACTTTTTAAAGATTGGGTTAAGTTTGAAGTTAAACGTCAATGGACGACCAAGACGTTCAACGACTAGTCACCTATGTGCCTTATGGGTTTTGATGTTCTTATGTGTATTTCATGATTTTGTGAGGTCCTTAAGTGGTTAATAATAGTGCTTTTATTCATCATGTTTAGTTTGGTTGAGTTTGGAGGTCAAACGTCCAAGAACGTCTGATGACATCTGAAAGTTAGCCTTTGGACGTCCTTGTAAGTTTTTGTGTGCCTTATCATATTTTGGGTGTTATTTTGTGGTGAATTTTATTGAAGATGTTCCTAATACCAAGATGTGAGTGTTTATCCTTTTAACATCGAGGTATAATCCCTCATAGAGCCCACAAGGGGCCCTTGAGAAGTACCCCAACTTCATGAGGTTGACTGCTTGGCAGTGGCAATCAACGACCTCCAAATGATGGACAGTTGATGCGTGGGGTCGATGGGTCCATGTATCCTGTAGGTATTGAAGTCACATACTTAATCAATAGACACCAAACGATAGGGCGTCCTCCAGTAAACGATCCATAGATGGTAGGGCATCGATGGTGTCTACGATTTGCCATATTCACTGTCTTGGCTTGGGGTGTTTTAAGAAATTCACCCCTTGTATTATAAATTAGAAGGAAGGTTATTTTAGGTGTGTATGTGTATTTTAAGAGTATTTCAGTCATTAAACACTCATTTAGACCCTAGCACCTAAATCAAAACCCTTTCCCTTTCAAATATTCTCCAAAAACTTCATGAGAACAAGATGAAGATGGAGCTTTATGATGGATATTCAATGGCATTTCTTCTTCAATTATAATTGAAATCACCTAATAAGGTATAGGAGTTCTTCATCAAAGTCTTTCTATCACATGAGAGTCAATTTCAAGTGATTTCAAAGTTGTTTAAAAAAGATGAAAATGTCCAATTTCTACTGTAAGTCATGGTTCTTACATGAAACATTTTCAAAAGTTAAGATATATTATTATTGTTGTATAATTGATGTTTTCAAATGAAAATATACATGAACCCTTGATCTTGTCAAATATCTATATTTGACTATAATGTCGGTGAATTGATCATACCTTGTTAAGGGTGAATTCTTGGGTATATTACTTCAGGATATTGATTTGTGTATGGATCATGTTTGAATTTTCAATAAGGTGCCTCAATTTTATCATATCTATATTGTATATTTTGGAGATCATGTTTTAATTTTCAATAAGATGCCTCAATTTTGTTATATCTATATTGTATATTTTGCATTGTCGATTTGGAAATATGTGTATGGTTATGGGTAAGACATTTTGTGACTTGATTTGGTTGAAATGACTATGTATTTTGATGATGATGATGGAAAGTTGGTAAGTTGACTTGATCTCCCTATATCATGTAGAATTGGTATAGATTAGTATTGATTTGTATGGTCCACTTATAGTGGCGGTGTTTATGTAGTGATTATGAGGTGAACATGGTCTTGTTGGCATAATTACTATGTACATTGTAGTAGTATCCTATTAGAGCTTGTATGAAGGTAAACTGAGAATTTGTTGATGTGAAGTAATGTAGTCATGTCAAAGATGTTATGGATTGTACGAACATGTGGTTGAAGCATGATATGACACATGTGTTAATTGTGAGAATGTACTGTGAGGTAATTTATTAGTGCTTGTATGATCATGTAGGAATGCTTATGCTATGATTCTTCCTAAATGGATGATATATGATGAGGTTGTATATGAAGGTTTTGATATGGTATCATGTGTGGTGGAATTAGTGTCCCTACATTTTATTTGAATGATATGGATCATGTGATATGAGAAAGTAGTGTCTGGATTAGTTAGACCTAAGTCTCTTCTGTATGCGTGAATGATATGTGAACATGTGAACTCTTTACTAGGTAGGCTCAATCAACCATTTTATTGTATTTATGACCTTGAAATGTATCAAGAAGGTCATAATGTGGAACCTTTTAGAGTGAAGCTATGATATCCTTGAATTCGAAAGTTTTAATGGTATCCTTCTTGTGTGTATGGTGGACATAGGGGTGGTAGGCTGGTACGACCATGAAATCATCATTAGGAAAGTCATTGAGCTATTCTCTTAAACATTATAGGTAGCCCTAGTGGACCCTTGTAACATTCTTGAAAATGTACGTGTCTAGTGAAGAGTCTATTAGGCTTTAAGAATATGTATTGGGGTACATAGGCATCCCAAGGACCAATATTGAGTAATATAGGGCATGTTAAAAAATATTGGCTTAAGGGTGTTAGCAAATTTGTATGTATTATCAAGTAACTTAAAATACACATTGATGTTCAAATGCTCCAATCCAAGCTTTTTTAGGAGATGTACCTGCAATGAAGACCCTAATCTAAAACTTTTAATTTCTGTAGCATACCATATTAGGTAAGAGGCATCCACGTGTCAAGCCTAGGTACCATAGCACATGATCATTTAAAATGATAATGTAGATTAAGCAATGCCCAAGGATATAGTGAGGATTCTTTGGACAAGAAGTGAGCTTTCCAAGTGCAACTACATAGTGCATGGGTAGGTAAGTGCATCACAAGACATATGCTACAAGTCGAGAGACCAAGCGACCAAGCCCAACCGATTGGGTTAGGGCGGTTAGGGAGATGGCATGCGTCGGGTCAAGCCACGTGGGGCTTAACATCCTAACCAATCTTAGTCTCTAACTAACTTACCTAACTAGATAATTAACCAAGGACTAATTAAAATGAACTAATAGTGTGCCAAAAATCCTAAGACCTAACCGAGTGACACTAGCCGAGTAGCTAACTATAGAAACATCCTACTACCTAACCTAGGATGGTCCAAAGGGGTTTCTTATGGTCCTAGTAACTTAGCGGTACTTTAGTAATTATCCTAGATCATTAAATTATTTAAATTATCAACTTAATTAATTAATTTAAATTCATTGTAAAACCCGAGACCCCAAGCAATTTTTTTGAATTTGGCTATGTCAAATGCTCTTCTATTTTTAGTCAATTTAGGAGGGATGTTTTGGTAGTGACCTATTTGATTTATTTAATTAATTTAATCAGACTATGTTGAATTGGTCAATATTCAGTTTCTAAGATTTAGACTCACGTTTATCCAGCAGAAACTCACTACTCTAAAACAATGAACAAACGTAAGAAAAATAGAAAAATACTTTCGGTTCTCCTTAGGTGATTTCAAGAAAATTCTTAAAGATTTTCGTTTAAAGTAAAGGGTGATCTTCATAGAATCAATTCTTGTCACGACCTAATTTCTCGAGCCATGAAGGCACCTACTATAACCCATCAGTAGGTAAGCCAAACCACAACCCAGAACCACACATAATGGGTGTGAGGGTAGAAACTAAACAAGACTAAGAAAAATTACTATAACAACATAAGCAAACCAAAACATAAATACAATAAAGGATCCCTCCCAGAACCTGGAAGTCACTAATACAGAGCTACAAACAAAACGAGTACAAGTCCCAACAGTGGACCACCGAAACTAGATTGTCTCGAAAAGTAAAAGACAAGTCTTTATATAAACAGATGGAGACTGAAATAGTACAAAACGCTGTGTGCTCACCCCTGTCTCTAGACTAGAAATGCTCCAAACTCGATCAACGCTGACTACTGGTGCTCGGACCTGCATCACGAAAATAGATGCAGAGCGTAGCATGAGTACCAAATAACAGGTACCCAGTAGGCATCATAGGCCGATTGAACTAGAAAAGTAAAGCACTATGAAAAGACGGAATCACAAAACTAGAGGTCAAGAACAGAAGGTTAAGTAACACAATAATGCACACGAGTGTATAAAGATCTAACTAAATTAATATAAATAAGCTAACTGCACCTAACTGGACCTACCATAAGCCCAGAAGGTACACTCGTGCACAAGTTTAAATAAAAACCCGAACGGACCCCCATAAGCCCGACGAGTACACAAAATAACTATAACTTAAGGAGAATAAAACTCGAGGCCAAAGAACACCGAACCAAAAAGTAGAATCTGACGGTACGGAGGTCGGGCCTTGAACCGGACGCTCACCAGAATTACACAAGTAGCCAATTGCAAAATATAAGTAACCGAGGCCGGACCTCTAACCGGATGCTCTACATACTTGAGGCCGGACCTCTAACCGGATGCTCTACATAAGTATGTGGATGGTCGAGGCCGAACCTTAAATCCGGATACACGACAAAGATGTCGATATAGCTGCTGAAAGAGTCTTTATCTATCCATAATCATGAAAACCCATGGAACACCATCTAGACTTAGCCAATCAATGTAAGACCTTAAAGTCGAATAGAAACTCAACTTTGAATCACGGAGCGGAATTCATTGTCACTGACGTAACTCGAGAAGCCGTAACATCGAAAATAAGAGTAACTATCGCTAGAGCAAGCTCATCGTCTAGCTAAATACCAAACTATCAGACTCAAGTCTGCTACATCAGTCTACAAGGATTTAAGCCGGCCGAGCGACGTCGGGGCTAAACTAAGTCCTACCGACTTTGAATCATGCATTTCTAAGGAAAACCCTAGTCAAACCTAAACTAAGGCCCAACATACTTCTGATAACCAGTATTCAAACATACAAGTAATTCATATAGCAAATAAGGTCAATTAATAACAATAAACATGCTCACAGTTACCCGATAATTCTCAGAAAAAGGCCGAAAATATGATTTTTAACACCTATGCATGATCCAATAACTACCCAACCCAAATCCCAACTAATCAACATGCATTCGCATGTTCGAGTTCAATCTAAGAAGAGAAACCATAGCCTACCTGAACGCAGATCACGCGCGCTCCAAAATTCACTCCCCGGATCTTTTACTTTCTAAAAGGCCTCGAAACGTTGATACACTATCAGAAATAGAGTCACAACGTTATTACAGTCATTTAAACACTAAAATCGCAAGAAACGGAGACGGGTCAATTTCACGGTCAAAATGGAAAAAGTGGGATCCGCGTTGAGAAATCCCGAATTAACCCCAAATAAAAGTCCTAAATAACTCTCGGAACTTGTATACCCGAATGGAAAACAATTCAGGACTCAAGATAGTCCCAACATGAACATGCAACAAAAAAACCCAAATCCTAAGCTAAAAATCAGCAACAATGGCAGCAGCTACTTACCAGATTTTACCAAAAATGAAGCTCCAACAGCCAAAACCAATCACACCACGACGATCCAAACGAAAACCCCCACAATATAGGCTCTTGAATCACTTGATTCGGACCTAAAATGGCCAAGAAATCACCTTCTAAAATTTCCCAAAACTTGTGCTCGAAAATGAGCTATGACAGCATTTAAAACCCAAAATTTACCTCAAATCGTGTCCCCAAATCAGATTCGAAGCTCACCAATGCGTTGCCCTCAAAAAATCTCACAACTTAGACTTTTGAATCGCCCAATTCGGAGTTGTATCGCTCAAGATATCAAGATTTCAAAGTAAGACAGAAAGCTGAAAGTTGGGTTTTTATAAGGGCTGCACCAGATTCAGCTTTGCCTACTTTCTTTAAAGTCTCCGACGGGTGCTCGGAATCCGTTCGGAACCTGATAAAAATAAAATAGATATGCTACCCTACCAAAGTCGACATTCCGGACTCAAAGGCGCAATCGAAATTTTCATCAGAGGTCATCTCGATAAAATGTGGGTCCCACTTCCATTGGCCATTTTAAGTCAAAAACCATAAAAGGGCTCGGAAAAATATCAAAAACCTCAAAACCCGAAAGAAGGGTCAAACTAGACCAAACTCGACATTCAGGAGCTAACCGCGCTGACGGAATTCTCATCCAAGCGCGTTTACTCAGAATGTTGACTAAAGTCAAACTTAGCCTTTAAACTTAAAGTTAAAACGCCTAATCCCACCAACTCATACTGAAAACTTTGGGAGTCATGTCGACAATGCTACTAGACTAAAATGACCCTTCCGGAACTGATGGAATCGTCAGAATTGGATTCTGATGTCATCTTCTTGAACTTTTGATCGAAAATGATCGTTCAAGGTTCATAAGCTTCAAAAATACTAAAGCTCACACAATAACAAAACGAATGACCAGGTGACCGATCTGTCAGTCCCAGCAAGTCATAAATGACTTGGAATCGCTGTAGGAACGCTCTAAACGATGCTCGGAAGATAAAACACTAAAATGACAAGAAGGGTCATTACAATATCCACTACTAAAAAGAACTTTCGTCCGCGAAAGTAAGGGTCAAGAAGTACCTGAAGGCTCAAACAAGCCAGGAAACTGCTCTCGCATCTCCTGCTCGGTCTCCCAGGTAGCCTCCTCGACTGAACGATGCCTCCAACGGACCTTAACAATAGGAATGGCTCTCGAGCGCAATTTCCTCACATCTCTGGCTAGGATGGCAACTGGCTCTTCTACAAATGTCAAATGATCATCCAACTCAATTGCATCATACTGGAGCACATGGGACTCATCAGGAATATATCGACGTAGCATCGAGACATGGAAAACTGGATGGATGGCTGAAAATGCTGGAGGTAGGGCCAACTCATAAGCAACCTCCCCAACTGTCCGAAGTATCTCAAAAGGCCCAATATACCTGGGGCTAAGCTTACCCCGTCTCCCAAATCTCATCACACCCTTCATGGGCGACACACGGAGAAATACCCGATCACCAACAGAGAATCTCAAAGGTCGACGCCTCCGATTCGCATAACTCTGGTGCCTACTCTGAGCTGTCATGAGTCTATCCTGAATCACTCTCACCTGCTCCAAAGCCTCCTGAATCAAATCTGTACCTCGCGACCTAGGCTCTGTAGACTCGAACCAGCCCACTGGAGTGCGACAACGCCTACCATACAAGGCCTCAAACGGGGCCATCTGAATGCTAGAATGGTAGCTGTTGTTATATGCAAATTCCGCCAAAGGCAAGAACTGGTCCCATTGACCACCAAACTCCAAAACACAAGCCCGTAGCATGTCCTCAAGGACCTGAATAGTGCGCTCTGACTGACCATCAGTCTGCGGGTGGAAAGCTGTGCTCAGGTCAACCGGGTGCCCAACTCATCCTGAAAGGTCCTCCAAAAGCTAGACGTGAACTGAGAACCCCGATCTGATATAATAGAAACTGGCACCCCATGAAGTCGAACCACCTCCCGAATGTAGATACGAGCCAACCTCTCGGCACTAAATGAAGATTGAACGGGAAGGAAATGTGCTGACTTGGTCAATCGATCAACGATGACCCAAATACTATCAAATCCTCTAGAAGTCCTCGGTATACCAACCACAAAATCCATAGTAATGCGGTCCCACTTCCACTCCGAAATGGGTAATCCCTGAAATTCACCACCAGGCCTCAAATGTTCAGCCTTTACCTGCTGGCAGCACAAGCAACGAGAAACAAAGTCAGCAATATCTCGTCTCATGCCACTCCACCAGTAATGTTGTCTCAAATCACGATACATCTTCGCTGTACCCGGATGGATAGAATATCTAGACTCATGAGCCTCCGAAAGTATCAACTGTATCAAATCTCCAACTCTCGGGACACAAATGCGACCAGCGAATCTCAACACTCCATCAGGATCTAAGGTAGCCTGATCACCATTACCCGCTAACACTCGATCTCTAAGAGACCCCAGGGCCTTATCCTCAAATTGACAACCACGGATCCTATCATACAAAGAAGACTGAACTCCCATATAAGCCAAGACGCGTCTAGAATCTGATATATCTAATCGAACCATGCTATTGGCTAAAAACTGAATGTCCAAAGCCAAGGGTCTTTCACCTGCAGATAAGAAGGCTAGACTACCCATACTCACCGCCTTTCGGCTCAAGGCGTCTGCTACCACGTTTGCCTTGCCCGGATTATAGAGAATGGAGAGATCATAATCCTTCAGGAGCTCAATCCAACGACGCTGCCTCGAATTAAGGTCCCTCTGGCTCATGATGCACTGAAGACTCTTGTGGTCAGTATAGATCTCAAATCGAACTCCATACAAGTAGTGCCTCCAAATCTTAAGCGCGAAAACTACCGCTGCCAACTCCAAGTCATGGGTGGGGTAGTTGCGCTCATGGACCTTAAGCTGCCTCGACGCATACGCAATAACCCGGCCCTGCTGCATCAATACACAACCCACACCAACACCAGAGGCATCACAATAAATCGTGAAACCCTCGCCCTCAATCGAAAGAGTCAATATAGGAGCGCTAGTAAGCAACTCCTTGAGCTTCAGAAAGCTCATCTCACACTCCTCCGACCACACAAAGGGAATATCCTAGCGAGTCAACCGAGTCAAAGGAGCTGCAATAGTAGAAAAGCCCTCAACAAAACGCCTGTAGTAACTCGCTAACTCGACAAAGCTACGAACCTCAGTAACAGAAGTGGGTCTGTCCCAATCACGAATAGCTTCAATCTTCGTCGGATCTACCCTAATACCCTCCTTGGACACCACGTGCCCCAAGAATGCTACAGATGCAAGCCAAAACTCGCATTTTGAGAACTTGGCATAAAGCTGCTGATCTCTCAAAGTCTGAAGCACTATCCTCAAATGCTGCTCATGCTCATTCCGGCTCCGCGAGTATAGCAATATGTCATCAATGAAGATGATAACAAATGAATCAAGGTATGGCCTGAACACACGTGTCATCAAGTCCATAAAGGCGGCTGGGGCATTAGTCAACACAAAAGACATCACAAGGAACTCATAATGGCCGTAACGAGTCCTAAATGCAGTCTTAGGGATGTCTGCTGCTCTAATCCTCAGCTGATGGTACCCGGACCTCAAATCAATCTTAGAAAATATGACGGCACCCTGAAGCTGATCAAACAAATCATCTATACGAGGCATACCGTCACCTTGTTCAGCTGCCTGTAGTCAATGCACATCCTCAAAGTCCCATCCTTCTTTTTCACAAATAGAACAGGAGCACCCCAAGGCGACACACTCGGACGAATGAACCCCTTTTCTAAGAGGTCCTCTAACTGAACACTGAGCTCTCTGAGCTCTGCAGGAGCCATCCGATAAGGCGGAATAGAAATAGGACGAGTGCCAGGCTCCAAATCTATAGCAAAATCAATGTCACGCTCTGGGGGTAGGCCAGGTAGATCTGTAGGGAACACATCTGCATACTCTCTAACCACAGGAACTGAGTCAACTGAAGGGCCCTCCCTACTCACATCTCTGAGGTGGGCCAAATACGCTAAACACCCAGAAGCAACCAAACGCCTAGCTCGAATAAAATAGATTATCCCCATCGGTGTGTGACTATAAGTAGCCTGCCACAATATCGGGGGAACACCAGGCATGGATAAGGTAACAGTCTTGGCATAGCAATCCAAGACCACATGATATGGGGATAACCAGTCCATGCCCAAAATCACATCAAAATCAATCATATCTAGCATAATAAGATCAGCTCTAGTATCATAACCCTGGATAGTCACTAAGCAAGATCGCAATACTTGATCCACTACTAAGAACTCACCTATCGGGGTCGAAACATGAACCGGCTCTGCCAAAGACTCGGACCTCATACCCAATCGGGGAGCAAAATAAATAGATACATACGAGAATGTGGACCCTGGATCAAATAATACTGTAGCAGGCTAATGGCACAAGAAGTGCGTACCTGAGATGACATCGTCAGATGCCTCAGCCGCCGCTCTTGTCGGGGCAGCGTAGAAATGACCCTGAGCACCTCTACCTGGTGCACCCGGTCTACCACCTGACCTGCCTCCCCGAGCTCCACCCCTGGTACCCTGTCGACTCTCTCGATTGTCCTGAATCTGACCACCTCCTCTAGCAGAAGAAGACACGGCTGAAACTGGTTTAGAAGTAGGTGGAGCTGGTACAATCGCCCCCCGACCTCGCCGGGGGCATTCTCTAGACCAATGGTCAAGAGCACCACAATCATAACACCCCGAAGTTGAACGCTCTGTAGTAACCCGACCGCGGCATGAAGGAAAAGAATTTGATCCCCTCGAATTCTGGCCTGTACTAGGACCACTCTGCTGATATTGGCCTCCCTCAGAAACAGGTAATGCCGCCTGAACAGGCCGACTGGTCTGACCCTGCTGGAACCTCTGACGTGGCCTATCATATGAGTCCCTCCCCCTAGTCTGCGACTCGCTATAGCTGCCCTGGTAGCGTGCCCTCTTATCGCTGCCCCCTTGGGCCTCACGATGAATATGCTCCATGGATCGGGCATGATCGACCACATCAAGAAAAGAACGGCCAGCTGAAACCATATGCTCTGTGTCAACCCTCAAACGGTATCGCAATCCACGTACAAAACAACGAACTCTCTCTCCCTCTGTGGGCAGGATCATAGTAGCATGGCGAGACAACTCATGGAACCTCGCCTCATACTCTGAAACGGTCATAGATCCCTGCTCCAATCTAGAGAACTGATCACGAAGCCTGTCTCTGACGCTCCGTGGCATGAACTGGGCCAAGAAAGCCTCTGAGAACTCACTCCAAGATATAGGAGGAGATCTAACTGGCCTAGACTCTCGATACGCGCGCCACCACTGCCTGGCTGGCCCACGGAACTGATGAGCGGTAAAGTCAGCTCCTCTCGACTCCAAAAGGCCTAATGACTGTAACTGCTCCTGGCAAGTGAGCTGGAACTCGTGAGCGTCCTCTCCAATCGCCCCTGAGAATATAGGCGGTGCCAACCTCTGAAATACCCCAAGCATCGTCTGATCCCGCAGTGGCATCTCTCTAACCTCTAAGTCTGGTGGGGCGGCCACATGAACTGGTGGCGGCTGATCTTGCAGCGCTGGTGCTGGTACTGCTGGTGCTGGTGCCTATCGCATATCCCCAATAGTTGCTAATATCTGAGTCAAGAGGGAATGAAGATCAGGTGCTGCAACTGGTGTGGGTGGTGGCTGGGCTGGCCCCGGCCCCACTGGCTGTGGTGGTACATGCGCTGCATGAGGCTCCTCCTCCATATCCCGGGCACGTGCTGCAGCCCTACCTCGACCTCGTGGTCGACGTCTACCCCAAGCTGAGGCTCCGGGTGCATCTCCCCCGAACGCACCGCCTCGCGTGCGAGCCATCCTGTAATAGAGTGAAACAACTGAGATTTTAAGAAACAAACAAGACACACGCGACACGAATTTGAAACAAAATGGATATTTTCCTAAATACATCCTGTAGCCTCCTGAAGATAAGTTACAGACGTCTCCGCACCGATCCGCAGGACTCTACTAGACGTTAGCTCTGTAAAAGTGAGACCGTTGAACCTAGGGCTCTGATACCAACTTGTCACGACCCAATTTCTCGAGCCATGAAGGCACCTACTATAACCCATCAATAGGTAAGCCAAACCACAACCCAGAACCACACATAATGGGTGTGAGGGTAGAAACTAAACAAGACTAAGAAAAATTACTATAACAACATAAGCAAACCATAACATAAATACAATAAAGGATCCCTCCCAGAACCTGAAAGTCACTAATACAGAGCTACCAACAAAACGAGTACAAGTCCCAACAGTGGACCACCGAAACTAGACTGTCTCGAAAAGTAAAAGACAAGTCTTTATATAAACAGATGGAGAATGAAATAGTACAAAACGCTGTGTGCTCACCCCTGTCTCCAGACTAGAAATGCTCCAAACTCGATCAAATCTGACTACTGGTGCTCGGACCTGCATCACGAAAATAGATGCAGAGCGTAGCATGAGTACCAAATAACAGGTACCCAGTAGGCATCATAGGCCGACTGAACTAGAAAAGTAAAGCACTATGAAAAGACGGAATCACAAAACTAGAGGACAAGAACAGAAGGCTAAGTAACACAATAATGCACACGAGTGTATAAAGATCTAACTAAATTAATATAAATAAGCTAACTACACCTAACTGGACCTACCATAAGCCCAGAAGGTACACTCGTGCACAAGTTTAAATAAAAACCCGAACGGACCCCTATAAGCCCGACGAGTACACAAAATAACTATAACTTAAGGAGAATAAAACTCGAGGCCAAAGAACACCAAACCAAAAAGTAGAATATGACGGTACGGAGGTCGGGCCTTGAACCGGACGCTCACCAGAAATACACAAGTAGCCAATTGCAAAATATAAGTAACCGAGGCCGGACCTCTAACCGGATGCTCTACATACTTGAGGCCGGACCTCTAACCGGATGCTCTACATAAGTATGTGGATGGTCGAGGCCGGACCTTAAATCCGGATACCCGACAAAGATGTCGATATAGCTGCTGAAAGAGTCTTTATCTATCCATAATCATATAAACCCATGGATTACCATCTAGACTTAGCCAATCAATGTAAGACCTTAAAGTCGAATAGAAACTCAACTATGAATCACGGAGCGGAATTCATTGTCACTGACGTAACTCGAGAAGCCGTAACATCGAAAAATTAGAGTAACTATCGCTAGAGCAAGCTCATCGTCTAGATAAATACCAAACTATCAGACTCAAGTCTGCTACATCAGTCTACAAGGATTTAAGCCGGCCGAGCGACGTCGGGGCTAAACTAAGTCCTACCGACTTTGAATCATGCATTTCTAAGGAAAACCCTAGTCAAACCTAAACTAAGGCCCAACATACTTCTGATAACCAGTATTCAAACATACAAGTAATTCATATAGCAAATAAGGTCAATTAATAACAATAAACATGCTCACAGTTACCCGATAATTCTAAGAAAAAGGCCGAAAATATGATTTTAAACACCTATGCATGATCCAATAACTACCCAACCCAAATCCCAACTAATCAACATGCATTCACATGTTCGAGTTCAATCTAAGAAGAGAAACCATAGCCACCTGAACGCAGATCACGCGCGCTCCAAAATTCACTCCCCGGATCTTTTACTTTCTAAAAGGCCTCGAAACGTTGATACACTATCAAAAATAGAGTCACAATGTTATTACAGTCATTTAAACACTAAAATCGCAAGAAACGGAGACGGGTCAATTTCACGGTCAAAATGGAAAAAGTGGGATACGCGTTGAGAAATCCCGAATTAACCCCAAATAAAAGCCCTAAATAACTCTCGGAACTTGTATACCCGAATGGAACACAATTCAGGACTCAAGACAGTCCCAACATGAACATGCAACAAAAAAACCCAAATCCTAAGCTAAAAATCAGCAACAATGGCAGCAGCTACTTACCAGATTTTATAAAAAATGAAGCTACAACAGCCAAAACCAATCACACCACGACGATCCTCACGAAAAACCCCACAATATAGGCCTTTGAATCACTTGATTTGGACCTAAAATGGCCAAGAAATCACCTTCTAAAATTTCCCAAAACTTGTGCTCGAAAATGAGCTATGACAGCATTTAAAACCCAAAATTTACCTCAAATCGTGTCCCCAAATCTGATTCCAAGCTCACCAATGCGTTTCCCTCGAAAAAATCTCACAACTTAGCCTTTTGAATCGCCCAATTCGGAGTTGTATCGCTCAAGATATCAAGATTTTAAAGTAAGACAGAAAGCTGAAAGTTGGGTTTTTATAAGGGCTGCACCAGATTCAGCTTTGCCTACTTTCTTTAAAGTCTCCGACGGGTGCTCGGAATCCGTTCGTAACCTGATAAAAATAAAATAGATATGCTACCCTACCAAAGTCGACATTCTGGACTCAAAGGCGCAGTCGAAATTTTCATCAGAGGTCATCTCGATAAAATGTGGGTCCCACTTCCATTGGCCATTTTAAGTCAAAAACCACAAAAGGGTTCGGAAAAATATCAAAAACCTCAAAACCCGAAAGAAGGGTCAAACTAGACCAAACTCGACATTCCGGAGCTAACCGCGCTGACGGAATTCTCATCCGAGCGCGTTTACTCAGAATGTTGACTAAAGTCAAACTTAGCCTTTAAACTTAAAGTTAAAACGCCTAATCCCACCAACTCACACTGAAAACTTTGGGAGTCATGTCGACACTGCCACTAGACTAAAATGACCCTTCCGGAACTGATGGAATCGTCAGAATTGGATTCTGATGTCATCTTCTTGAACTTTTGATCGAAAATGATCGTTCAAGGTTCATAAGCTTCAAAAATACTAAAGCTCACACAATAACAAAACGAATGACCAGGTGACCGATCTGTCAGTCCCAGCAAGTCATAAATGACTTGGAATCGCTGTAGGAATGCTCTAAACGATGCACAAAAGATAAAACACTAAAATGACAAGAAGGGTCATTACAATTCTACAGTAAGGTATGGGTTTCTCTCTTGTATTCCTTTGCACAGGATTCTTTCCAAATGTTTTAAATTCAAGAAAACCAAAACTAGGGTTGTTTCCTATGAAATTGTCAAATGTTCATCTCCCTAGTTCTCCCTATTTTTCTGATTCTAGTAGTATGTATAATGCAAATATCGGCATGTTGTTGGTATGTGGTGCAAACTGATCATTATGTGTAGGTTTTTGTGATTTGATAATGTCGAATAAGACCTATAGGTTAGATCCGTATGATTAGAGTATCATTTACCTGAGATTAGACACGTTGAAATGCCTAATTGTGTTTGAGAAGATGAAATTGTTATAAGTCATTTATGAAATTCAGTTTACAGTTGAAAAGAATGAAGGTTTTTATTACTGTGTGTGTTTACAGTAGAATGTTTGCAAGTATTCGAAATGCAATGTTTATAAGAAGAAATAAGAATGAGAATCAAAGCTAGTTAATGAATCTTCAATGCCAAATAAATTTTATAGCTTGGCCAAACTAAGCACTAAATTGTTCTTATAAGCTAATAAAATGTTAAAAGTTTTCTTGCTTAAAATGATGAGATTGTTATAGTATATGCATGAAGTTCATTGACTTGGCTAGTTATAATATCATGAAAAGTGTTTAGTGAATGTTTGGTTTATGCCAATAAATTGGCCAACAGTATTATTTCCAAAATACGTAATAGAATTTGCCAAAGTCTAAGTCAAACCAATCTTATGTGGCCAATGTAAATTATGATGTTTCTTGTAAGGCCAAAAAATACATCTTCAAGATTGACTTGACAAGGTGTAACTCAATAAACTCATAACCTAGGGTATGACAATGATTGAGAAAATTCCCAACATACCCTATCTAAATAAACTTGTGAACATTGTAGCACATTGAATAAATCCTTATAACATTCATAAAGAATGGTAGAAGACAACCAAAAAACGTTGAACAAGATAAGGTGACTAATGAAATAACTAAAATCTTATGAGTAATAAAATTGGCCTAGAATAGGGTGTTAAAGCAAGTGATACAAGTATCACTATAAACAATCATGTTAAACATACTCAACTAAGAGGTTGTTAGAAATCGTGAAACAAGCCTTATTCAGCCTCATTCACACGATAATGATAATGAAAGATTTATGTTCACATTCATCAAGTAAAGAAAGGTATTACAAGTCATCAATTGAGCTAAGCATACCTCATACTAGAAGCAAGCTTCGATAGTGTATGAGTCAATTTTAAAAGTTGTAATGTATAAAAAATGAGCTAAGCACCGATAGGCTAGCAAGGAGATTCTACAAACACATGTAAGCCTATGAGATAATACCACCAAGGTGGATAAGGTTCTCAAATTTCTCCTAGTTATTGAAATATGTTGTTAGCATAGGTTAATAGCTAGTGGATCCACCTATGAAAGCTAGGAAGTATTCGGTTTCACTTTGTCCGGTGAGCCACCTCTTTTGAGTGTAGGGAAGACACTAGATTACATGTTAGCTCACATGATTTTTGTCAATTAAATTCTAAAGATTTCATTAAGAAAGAAAGAAATAGGAAGATGAGGGGTGTTCAGATAGGAATACTAAAGGGTGAGGTTAGACTAATTAATGATGTAAGTCATTCTCAGTCATTGCACAAAAAGATCCCAATGCAAGTCTTAAAAGAATATCCTAAGTCAACCTAGTATGTTCAAAGTGAACATGAGATCAAATAAGAAGAAATGTAAGTTCAAACTTAACTAAGTAAGCAAAAACATAAGTATATCAAATCATCAATGTTTGATAAAAAATGATGTTTTAACAGTTATTGGCTTATACCAATAAAGGGAGAAAAATATAATGACTCATCAATTTGAGTGTGAATATATGCCCCAACATCTTTATATTATGAAAATGATTAAATAATGGGCATGCCAATAACTATTGGCTTATAAAGATTTCATGCCCAATTCAACAATAATGGAAAGAACAACTTGTGAGCAGGGTAGTCAAATCATTTTCTTAGTCTTTTGGAATACTTACTTAATTCAGTGTAGCAACGGGACTACAATGAATCATTGCACTCATAAGTAAAACATAGAATCCAACTAGATCATTGAACTACAAAACAAAAAGAAGAAATGACTAAAAAATAAACAAAGTCTGGAAGAAGGAGCTGTTAGCCGAAGTGGAGCAAAATATTAAATTTTCTTGAGTTGCTCTAAAATTATTTTGATGATTCTAAGGTCTTATTTTCATATATAAAATTACTTTTGTTCTTTAAATGCATGAAAATATTTCATATTCATAGCATGATTCAGAAATAACGAATTCCGAAAGTGAGGTGACTTCACTTTCCAAAAATGACATGTTCTATAGGAAGAGATTTCCTTGATCATGCATAGTCCTTATGTGTTTATGTTCATATACCCGTACATAGTACAAGTGTGTACTGACCCATATACAATTACTATTTTTATAGGTGCAGGTCCTTGAAGAAGATTGAAGATCAGTTGAAGCTGTTTGGACTAGTACCTCCAGACTTTGGTAGGTCCTCTTGAGTTCGAGGATGCCTACGCTTTATTTTCTAGATTTAGTAGATTCGACATAGCTAGTAGATGTTGTCCCTAGCTCTTCCTTTCAAAATTTTGCTAAAGCTTTTGTATTAAGGCTGATTTGGCAACTATTAATGATATTATGAATTGTTCATTTCAATTGTTCAGTATGTTAATAGATGGTTGTTTATTTTGAGTTGTTAGTATAACACTCTTATGCAAGAATTATTTTAAGAGTAAGTACACTTCAGTAAATTTTAAAAGGTTTTAAATTTTCCGCAAAATTTAACTTTGTGATTATGATGAAAGCTAAGAAGAGGCTTGTTTGCAACCTCTGAGAGGTTAACGACGCCGGTCTTATCTAGATTGTTGGTCCCGCGTATGACAAACTTTGTATCAGAGAACGAGGTTAAATTACCTAGGAACTATGGCTCAAAATAACCACGTTGTGTACTTTCTAGATTATGGTTGTGAAGTGCACCACAACCATGACATAGAGACTTAGTGATGTTAAGAATCTTCCCTTCTTCTACTCTTTATCGTGCTTTGTAGAGTTTTGCCATTTTGTGTAATCCTAGCATCTAACTTCCTTCTTGTGTGTGGGTGTGGAAAATGAACAAAAGATGAAACGTAGGTAGGAGAGTTGGAGAAAGAGCTGCTGGGGGAAACAAAGCTCCTCCTCAAGCCCCAGCTGCTGGAGTATAGTGCCTGTCAACCCAGCTGTGTTGACGGATGGAAAAGGGAGAGCATCACTGGTTCATATGGACCAAGCCATCATTGCTCAGGCATAGACTATCACAACCTACAACACTAGAGAGGTTGCTCCCAGGGATAACCCACATGCTAGCACCAAGGATAGCAGACTGAGAGATTTCACCAGGATCTTTGGATACATTACTTTTATGGTGTACATGTTGATGTATTTACTGAACATAAAAGTCTTCAGTATGTTTTTACACATGGAGAATTGAATCTTCGTCAGAGAATATGGCTAGAGCTGCTAAAGGATTATGACATGAGTGTCCACTGTCACCCATGTAAGGCCAATAAAGTGGCCGATGCTTTGAGACGATTGAGCATAGGGAGTGTGTCTCATATTAATGATGAGAAGAAGGAGCTGGTTAAAGAGGTACACCAATTGGCTAGGTTATATGTACGACTAGTAGATAAACCAAGTTGGAGTGTTTCAGTTCATTCAAGTTCTGAATCCTTATTTGTTTTAGATGTTAAAGCTAAGCAACATCTCGACGTAGTACTCATTGAGTTGAAAGACTCAGTGTTGAGTAAGTTGAATGAATCTTTTTCCTGGGGGGGGATGGTGTGCTTAGATACCAAGGAAGATTGTGTGTGCCCAATATTGATAATATGTGACCTAATAATATTACAGAGGCTCATTGATCAAAGTATTCCATTCATTCAGGTTCCACCAAGATGTATAATGATCTCAAGGAGATATATTGGTGAGAAGGTATGAAGCAAGATATTTCTATGTTTGTGGAGGAGTGCCCCAATTGACAACAGGTTAAGGCCGAACACCTTAAGCCTGGAGGTCTTACCCAGCCGATTGAGATCCCAACATGGAAGTGGGAGGCTATTAATATGGACTTTGTGGTTGGTCTTCCCAGGACCAAGAAACTACATGATTCCATTTGGGTCATTATTGACAGGATGACTAAGTCTGCACACTTTATTCTTGTGAATTCTACTTGCAAGGCTGAAGATTATGCCAAGTTGTATATTGATGAGATAGTGAGGTGGCATGGGATACCTTTATCTATCATTTAGGATAAGGGAGCCCCATTCACTTCTCACTTTTGGAGATCTTTCCAAAAGAGCTTGGGTACACCGGTGCAACTAAGTACTGCTTTTCCTCTTCATACGTATGGACAAGCAGAGCATACCATTTAGACAAATGAAGACATGATCAAAGAATGTGTTATTGACTTCAAGGGGAGTTCAAATGATCACTTGCCACTGATTGAGTTCTCTTATAATAATGGCTACCATTTGAATATTGGGTTGGCACCTTTTGAAGCACTGTATGGCAAGAGATGTAGGCCCCCAGTTGGGTGGTTTGAGGTAGGAGAGTGTTCCATCCTTTTCCCTAATATCATAAATGAGGCTATGAAAAAGGTGATAATTATCAGGGATAGATTAGCTAATGCTTACAGTCGTCAAAAATCCTATGCTGATAGCAGGAATAGGCCTCTTGAATTAGAGGAAGGTGATCAATTCTACCCGAAGATATCACCTATGAAAGGGCTGATGAGGTTTGCTAAGAAAGAGAAGTTGAGTCTAAGTTATATAGGTCCTTATGAGGTCTTACTACATGTATGGAATGTTTCCTATGAATTGAAGTTACCTAATGACTTGGCTTCTATTCATCTAGTGTTTCATGTTTATATGCTTTAAAAGTGTCTAGGTGGTTCAGCATCCATCCTGCCTGTTGAGGGTTTAGGAGTCGATGAGAACCTTTCTTATGAAGAGGTTCCATTTGAAATTTTAGATCGCCAACTGAAGCAGCTGATGAACAAGGAGGTTGCCACCGTAAAGGTGTTATGAAACTCCCGTTACCCTTACTTGTTCAGTTCATGAGGTTAGATATACTCTTCCTAAGTCTGATTTTGTTTATGAATCTCTAAAATTTATTGCATTAGTCGGTTTTGGAGTTTTAAGTCCATAAATGTGTGTTTTATTCTTGAACTATATGAGTTAATATGAGTTCATGGTTGCATTCATGTTGCTGTTTTTGTATAGCGTTGACACGATTTTTGTGTTGCATGAGTTGTGATGTGCATTGATTTAAAGTGATATTGAGAAGGAAGTTCCTCAATCTCATTTATGAAGCTTCATAAAAGCTTTGAGTGATTTGAATCATCTATAATAAGTTGTGAATTAGATATTCACAAAGAGTAAAGTTTCAAGTATGTTAATGTGTTTTTCGAAAATACTCTCTTTGATTTAAAATGATGTGTAGTGTCATTCGGGGACGAATGTTCCTTGGGAGGGGATAATGTAACAATCAAGAAAATGTACTTGTCTAGTGAAGTGTCTATTATGTTTTAAGAATATGTATTAGGGTACATAGGTATCCCAGTGCCCAATATTGAGTAATATTGGTTATGTTAGAGAACATTGGCTTAAGGGTGTTAGCATATTTCTATGTATTAACAAGTAACTTAAAATACACATTGATATTCAAATGCTCCAATCCAAGCATGTTTAGGAATTGTACCTTCAATGAATACCCTAAGAAAAAAAATTTAATTTTTGTATCTTACACACATTAGGTACGAGGCGTCCAAGTGTCAAGCCTAGGTACCATAGCACGTGATCATTTAAAATGATCATGTAGATTAAGAAGTGCCCAAGGACCTAATGAGGATTCTTGGGACAAGGAGTGAACTTTCAAAGTGCAATTACAGAGTGCACAACTAGGAAAGTTCACTACAACACATGATTAAGCACATGTGCTACCGGCCGAGAGACCAAGCGACCAAGCCCAACCGATTCGGTTAGGGCGTTAGGGGGCCAGCACACGTCGGGTCAAGCCACGTTGGGCAGAGATTCCTCACCAATCCTAGGATCTAGATAACCTACCTATGTAGATAACTAACCTAGGACTGACTAAAATGAACTAACTAGTGTGCCCGAAATCCTAAGACCTAACCGGATGAAACTAGCCGAGTAGCTAACTAAAGAAACATCCTAGTACCTAACCTAAGATGGTCCAAAGGGGTTGGTTATGGTCCTAGTGACTTAGGGGTAATTTATTTTTTACCCTTCGTCACTTAATTAATTAAATTAGAAACTTAATTAATTAATTCAAATTCATGGTCAAACTCGAGACACTTAACAATTTTTCAAATTTTGGCCAAGTCAAATGCTCTCTTATTTTTAGTCAATTTAGGAGGAGCGTTTGGTAATTAGCTAATTGATTTATTTAATTAAGTCAATTATCCTAAGTTGAATTGATCAATATTCAGTTTCTAAGACTAAAACTCACATTTATCCAATAGAAACTCACGATTTAAAAACAACAAACAAACGTAAGAAAAATAGAAAAATAGCTTCGGTTCTCCTTAGGCAATTTCAAGGCAATTCTTCAAGATTTTCGTGCAATGTACAGGGTGATCTTCGTAGATTTAATTCTACAGTAAGGCATAGGTTTATCATTTGGATTCATTTCCATATGAAGATTTTCAAACATTTTCAATTCAAGAAAACCGAAACCAGGGTTGTTCCAGATGAAATTGTAGAATGTTCATCTCGATAGTTCTCCCTATTTCCGATTCTAGTAGTATTTATAATGCAAAACTCGACCATGTTGTTGGTATGTGATGCTAACTGATCATTATGTGTAGGTTTCTGTGATTTGATAATGTCGAATGAGACCTATAGGTTAGATCCGTATGATTAGAGTATCATTTTCATGACATAGGAAACATTGAAATGATTAATTATGTTCTAGAATATTAAATTGTTATAAGTCGTTTATGAAATTCAGTTTATTGTTGACAAGAATAAAGGTGCCAATTACTATGTGTGTTTACAGTAGATATGTTTGTAAGTGTTTGGAATACAATTTTTCCAAGAAGAAATAATAATGAAAAACAAAACTACTTAATGAATCTTCAATGCCAAATTAATTTTATAGCTTGACCAAACTAAGGATTTAATTATTCTTATAAGCTAATCAAATTTTAAAAGTTGTTTTTCTTAAAATGATGAGATTACTATGGTATATACATGAAGTGAATTTACTTGTCTAGTGAAAATATCATGACAAGTTTTTAGTGAAAGTTTTGTTTTTGCCAAGAAATTGTCCAGCAATATTATTTCAAAAATATGTAATAGAATTGGTCAATGACTAAGTCATACCAATCCGATGTGACCAATGTAAATTATGATGTTTCTTGTAAGTCCAAATACATGTTAAAGATTGACTTGACAAGATATAAATCATTGAACTCATAACCTAGGGTATGCCAATGATTGGGACAAGTCCCAACATACCTTATCTAAATGAACTTGTGAACATAATAGCACATTGAATAAGTCCTTATAACTTACATAAAGAATGGTACAAGACTACCAAATAACATTGAAAAAGATAAGGTGGGTAATGAAATAACTAAAAGCTTCTGAGTTATGAAATTGACCTGGAATGGGGTGCTAAAGGAAGTGAGAAAATTCTCACTTGAACGTAGACAATTATTTTAAAGATACTCACATAAGAAGGTATTAGTAATTGTGAGACAATTCTTATTCACACCATAATGATAATGTAATATTTAAGTTCAAATTCATCAAGTAAATAAAGGAACGACAAGTCATCCATTGAGTAAGCATATCTCCTACTAGAAGCAAGCTTCCATAGTGTATAAGTCAACTCTAAAAGTTGTAAAGTATAATAAATTGAGCTTAGCACAGATAGTCAAGAAGTGAGATTGTGCAAACACATGTAAGCCTCATGAGTTGAGACTACCACAAAGGTGGATAAGGGTCTCCAAATTCTCCTAGTCTTTGAACTTTGTCGTCAGCATATGTTACTAGCTAGTGGATCCATCTAAGAAACCAAGGATGTAATTTTTTTCACTTTGGACGGTGAACCACCTCTTCTCAGTGTGGGGAAGACACTAGATTTCATGTTAGCTCACATGATCTTTGTCGGTTAGATGCTAAAGATTTTTTCATGAACGTAAGAAACAAAAAAAGAAAGAACTAGGAAGATGAGGGGTGTCAGGATAGGATGACCAATAGGTGAGGTTACACTAAGTAATGATGTAAGTGATTCTTAGTCATTACACAAAGTAGGATAGGATGACCAATGGGTGAGTTTAGACTAAGTAATGATGTAAGTGATTCTTTGTCATTGCACAGAATGATCCAATGGATGTCTTAAAAGAATACCTTTAGTTAGCCTAGAATGTTCAAAGTGCACATGAGATCAAAGAAGAAGAAATGTAAGTTCAAAGTGAACTAAGTAAGAAAAAGCATAAGTATATCAAATCATCAGTGTTTGATAATAATGAAGTTTTAACATTTATTGGCTTATGCCAATAAAGGGAGCAAAATATAATGACTCATCAATTTGACTATGAATATATTCCCCAACATCTTTATACTAATCAAATGATCAAATAATGGGAATTGCCGATAAATATTGGTTTATAAAGACTTCATGCCAAATTTAACAATAATGGAAAGAACAACTTGTGAGTAGGGTAGTCAATTCATTTCCTTAGTCTTTTGGATTACTTAATTAATTCATTGTAGCAATGGGACTACAATAAATAATCGCACTCGTAAGAAAAATATAGGATCATAAGAGATAATTGAACTACACAACAAAAAGAATAAAAGACTAATAAATAAACTAAGTCTGGGATAAGGAGCTCTCGACCTAAGGGCAGCAAAATATTAAATTTTGCTTGAGTTGTTCGAAAATTATGTTCAGGATTCCAAGGTCTTATGTTCATATATAAAATGAGTTGTGTTCATTAAATGCATTAAATTTTTCATATTCATAACATGATTCATAAACAATGAATTAGGAAAGTGAAGTGACTTCACTTTCAAAAAATGGCATGTTGCTATAGGAACAACTTTCGTTGACCATGCATATTCCTTATTTTTTTTAGATGCATACACCCATACTTAGTACAAGTGTGTACTAACCTATATAAAATTACCATTTTTATAGGTGCAGGTCTTTGAAGAAGATTGAAGATCAGTTGAAGCTGTTTGGACTAGTACCTCCAGACTTTAGTAGATCCTCTTGAGTTCGAGGATGCCTACATCTTATTTTCTAGCTTTAGTAGATTAGACATAGATGGTTGTTTATTTTGAGCTGTTAGTATATCACTCTTATGCAAGAATTATATGAATTCTAATTACATTTGAGCAAATTTAAAAAGTTTTAAATTTTCCGTTAAATTTAACTATGTGATTATGATGAAAGCTAAGAAGATGCTTGTCTGTGATCTCTGAGAGGTTAATGACACCGGTCTCATCTTGGGTCTAGGACCCGGTGTGACAAGCCTCTTTTGTATAATGTCTTATTATTTGGTTGTAAACTAGATATGTTAGCTCTTCATGTGCTCCTTTATTGAATTACTCTATGAGAACAAAGTCTAGAACCAACTAAGTATTCTTGGTGAATAGCTTTAGTTAAGATAGAGGCTAGAGTACAAACAAACCCTTGATATTCCTTAAACATGTGTCTACATGGGATGTGTCCTAGTTCTACCTTTAGAAAGTAGAACACCCTCTATCGGAGTAGGTTATGACCCTGGATTCCATGCCTAGCTAGTATGGTCTATGTCAGTTATTGCCTAACCTCATCATGTGGGATATGTTCTAGTATTAGATGAATTCTACAATGTATAGGTAGTGGAATGGTACGTTATGTAGACATTTCACGAGTAGGTTTTTAAAATGCTAGGATGTAGGTCCCCTAGGGATTTTTTATGACCATTATGTGAAGTCGTTAGTTGAAAGAATTATCCGTACCCACTGAAGCTTTAAGGGTTGCTTAGGTATGCTTCAAGATGGTTTATTGATGGTTTTTTCATATTTTACTCAAGTGAATCTTAGACTAACCATATATGGTGAGTAAATGTATTGTAATAGAATAATATTAGCTTAGGTATTCATAAGGATCATTTGGGTTTGCTTGAAGAGGGTGTATGGGAGGTCTCTTCTTCTCTTAAGTAAGGAAGTCTTAGGATAAGTTTTTGTGAGAGGTTTGTATGATTGGATTCTTACTGCAAAGTTGAAGGTAGTCACTGTAATGTTAGATAAGCTTACAGTGAAGTGGTTTCATATTAGATAAATTACTTGTATCATGTCTTATATATTTAGCATATGTTAAATGTTGTTCTTATACTTATCTTAAGATGTTTTAATAAAAAAGAGCATGTTTCATATAAATGTCCCTTTTCATTGTTTTTGCATGGCTTCCATAGTGCATCTAATGTGCTAACCCCGTCTTTTCCCTTTTTGACTAAAGTGTTCAAAATTTGAAGTCTTGACATGTTATGGATTATGGATATGTTTCCAAGGGTTGAAGATGAAGTATTGATGAGTCCTCACGGGTTGAAGATGAAATATTGGTGAGTCCTCACTAATTCGAGGAAAAGATCCACATGTTCCTTTATGTCTTAGTCTTTATTTTAAGTCTTGTGTGGGCTTAGTCCTAATATTGTACATTCAATGTATTAGATGGGCAATGAGACATTGAAAAAGTGTTATGGTTTAATGAAATCTTCGCTTGCATATTAATGAAAGTGTTCTTTGTGTGTTAAGAAATTTTTTAATTTTTAAATATTTGGAGTATATTATGCAATGAATGAGATTTAAGGGCTTCTACAAGACCTCTGAGAGGTCAAGTACGCCGTGTGACAACCTACGAATTCCCTAAGTTATATGGTGAACTTTTGGGTCATTACAATACTTAGAATCTTAAAAAGTCAAGTATTAGAACCTTTTCAAGGGTTAGAAATTAAATTCTTGATGAACATTGTTGAATGTATCTGTTGAATTTCTTGTGGGTTGTGTTGTTGGATTTCTTGCGATTCAATTAATGTTTTGGGTGTATTTTTCGGTTAGAATATATTATTTATTGTGGGTACAAATTATTATAAGTGATTGAGGAAAGCTCCATTTATGTTTAAAAGGGCTTATATTTGAAAAACGAGCAACAAAAATCTTCAAACACCGGGGCACATGGGTGGGGAATCGCTCTAGCCAGCGGGCCAAAGGTCATGGTCAGATGTTTGCCCTCTTGGACCCTTTCTTTATCAGAGTACCAGGGATTCCAATCCTTACCATTTCTTCCCCACCTTTTTGTACATGATCCTTAGCTATATATATATATATATATATATATATATATATATATATATATATATATATATATATATATATATATATATTCTAGTTAATTCCAAAACGCTACCGTACATCTATACATCATGAAATTGTCAATTAATATGAGATCACTAACCTTGTATCGATAATTCAATTTAACAAAAGTTAAGATCAAAGTCAAGAGAAGTAAGAGTCGAGTCAAGACAAGTTATTAATGTTTTTCAAAAGTCTTTTCCAAATGTTTTACCTTTGTTTTTTATGACTATAAGTTCATGTTGAGTAAAGATTAAAGAGAAAAGATTAAATTTCATCTGTTCAAAAGTATACGGGGACTTTGTATTCCCAGTGTTTTAAAAGTGATTTTAAAATTTAAACAAGAAAGGAAACCTTTATTCTAAAAAGCCTTCGGGCTAGTTTTTCAGAGAAGATTAATCGTTTTTGTAATGAATCAAGAACGGAAAGTTGATTTCCAAGATTGCCTTTGAGCTGAGTATTTGAGCAATTATCTCAAATCTGAGAAAAAAATATGTTTTTGAACATAAGATCTAATAATTTATTTTAGCTGTAGTATTGACCATTGATATTGAAAAGAGTCCAGATCGATATTGGATAGAGTCCAGAGAATTCACAACCCCTATCAACCATGTAGTCATCATGGGTAGAAAAGGATCATACTTTTTAGATGATTCCTTTAGTGTTTTTTTTACATATACTAGTGGATCTGTAAGACCCCGAAGATGACCAAGGTTAACTAGAGCCTAAAATGTTGGTATTAATGTTCTAATATCCTTAATATGTCTAATATATGGTGTATAGGCAATAGCTAATGTTTTAGGGGTGTTGGAAGTCAAAGGTCAAGGGACGACCAAGACGTTCAACGACTAAGTCACCTAAATGTCTAAAATGTGGTTCTATGTGTTTACATGTATTTAATGGTGTTTAAAGGTTATTATTTGAGTAAATATAGCATGTATAGTCAGTGATTAAAGTTTCGTGAAGTTTTGAGGTCAAACGACCAAGAACGTCCATGACATACGAAAGATATGCTTTGAGTCGACCTTGTACATCTAAGCGTGTATCGTTAAGTTTTATGTGTTCCTTTCGAATGAAATTCATGTGAGAGGCGTTAAACTTATATACATTCTTATTTGGGTTTGAAATGTTATGGAAATTATCACCATGGACCATCTAAGGGTCCTTGAGGAAGGACCCCAATATTAGTTTGCAGTCAACGACCCATCGTGGAAGTGACGCCCCTTCAAAGGGTCCTGTCAAGAGGTACTTAGCCAATAGTGAATATAGGAAGCTTGGACAGCTACTTTAGCGAACGACAGAGGGCTGTGCCGCCCCATCGTGTCAGTGACGGCCCGTCAAGGGCAGGCGTCGCACACAAATGCCTTCCTGCCAGGTTGCTGCGAAGTTAGGGGTGAATTGGTAAATTCACCCCACTTCTAAATTAATTCATGGACGGTTTATTAAGATTTTTTTAGGTATTTTAATTAAAAATATAAAGGGTAATCACATGGAAGCCTCATTCTTAAAAATCATAAACCCAAAACTCTTAGAAAATATAACAAAATCTCCATTGAAGTCCAACTTGAAGAGGCAGCTTGGTGAGGGATCTTTCTATCGAAATTCTTCATAAAAGTGAAGAACTATAATCCTTGAGGTATGGATTTTGATCCTTGAAACTCGTTTCATCAAGGAGCCCAATCGTCAACATGTTTTTCAAATGTTTTCTAAAGTGAATTGTCCAATTTCATGATTCTACCATGGGTTCTTGCATAAATGATGTCTAAACACAGAATTATGACATAATTGATATTGTATTGATGATTTCAATCTAAATTACCTATGAACCCATGTAAATTGATGAACCCTAATTTTTAATTATAATATGGGTTACTTGATATTAAGTTAATATTGTTGAATTGTTATGTAGTTTCTTTTGGGCTTTCTAATGATATATGAAATTTATTCAATTGTTATCTAATTGATCTTAGACTGTTTAACCTATATTTAATTGGTAGAGATTTCATTGGGTTTTATGATTATTGCTTGAAATGTTTTCGTATGGTCTTAGTTAAGAGCCTTGTGATGTTGAAGTAGACGATTTAGCATTGAATTGAAGTTTGAATAACAGAATGAAGGTATCTTGCCCGGATTTCTTTAATTTGATACTAATTATACTTCAATTCTATTGTGATTGGTATGGTCCACTTACGGTGGCGGTTTATGTGTTTTACTTGCAATTGACGTGGCCTTGTCGGCGTTACTTTATGTAATATTATGAGCATGACTTTATTGTCAACAACTTGAAGTTATGTGGATATTGTGTAGTTTTATTATGTGAAGTATGACATTATCTATCTATATGTGAAGTTATATAGTCATCTATGTATTCTTCTAGTTATGTTGTCTTAAGTGATCATATTAGACTTTTACTTGACATTATAAGTATAGTGGTAGGTTAAATCTTGGTTATTCCTATTTGACTTTATGAGTCTATTTGGAGTATATTAGTGATGTTAAGATTTTATATATGATGACTTTAAGATGTTAGGTTATTTTAGAGGTGTTTGTAGAATGACTTGTATTATGTGTTAAAAGTGAAGTATGTGATGTCTTGTCTTCATTGACTTGTGTCACTTGCTTGATGTATATATGATTATGATTATGTGATGTCTTGATTTATGGATTTAGATCTCTTAGTCTTGAATGTATGAATGACATGTGACATTAAATGATGTCATGACAGTCTCTTGTGTGCAAATCTTGACTTAAGGGTAAGGTTAAGATTGTTTGAAGTGTAAGTCGTAATGGTATCCTTAAAAGTAAAGGAATGATGGAATTAAGGTTAGTTGGCTGGAACGGCATCATATTAATCCTTAGGAAATTCATCATGATATTCTTGTCGCCATTGTGAGGTATTCCTAGTGGACCTTCATTGGTAGGGTAAATGTTATTGGGTTATGAACTAGTTATGGAACCCTTTTATAGGAATCTAATGTATGAATTACTCTATGAGAAATAAGGCTAGGACCGAGTGAGTATGGTAAGGGAAAGTAGTTCTAGTTAAGTATGAGACTAAAATACAAAGAAGCCCTTCATGTTCCTTAACCATGTGCCTACATGGGATGTGTCCAAGTTCTACTATTGATAAGTAGAACAACCTCATCGGAGTAGGATAGAACTCCGGATTCCATGTCTTGCTATCATGGTTTATGTTTCTTATTGCCTATTATCATAATATGGAATACCTATTATCATTTGAGGAGTTTAGGTGGTAGTAAGGGACGCTATCTAGACATTGCACAATAGACTATGAAGGTGTTATGTGGAGTTCCTAGGTATTGTCGTAGACCACTATTTGAATGTCCTTTATGTAATGTATGAGTCTTAATGAACTAATGACTTATGTTAAGGATTATGCAAATAAATGAGTACCTAATCTAAAGTGACTTAATGGATTGCTTAGCTAAAGTGTGGAGAGGACATAAGGGATGATATCTTTATGTCTTATCTTTTGAAGTCTTGACTATGACTCTAGTTAGGGAAGTTGGTTGATTTTGTGGACATGATCTAAGCCTTAGGTAGTCTTAAGGACTATTTAGGTAATGTCGAAGAGGTCACTATGGACGTTATCTTCTTGATTTACTTAAGTAGGTCTTTTGATAGCCTTTGGGAAGATAATGTCATATCATCTATGTGTTAGTGATTTATGTGAGCATGATTCTATCTTAGGGAGCCTATTGAATCTTTTAAGTGTGTGTGTAAGGGATTGTATGGGCGGTCGCTTATAACTCACTCAAGTGAGATGAGACTTAGAGTTCACCTTTGGTAGAAGAATCTTACCTTGATGCTTATGATTGCTTTGTAAGTATGTATGTGAATCATTAAAGGTAATCTTAAGGGTCGTTTTTGGCACATCTAGAGAGAGTGTATGGGAGGTCTCTCTTTGTGTGACTTAAGTAAATCTTAGGATGAATTTAAGTGAGGAAATTACATGCTAGAAGTATCTTATTTGTTTCTAAATTGATTTATTATGTTATTATTATTATAATATGATTTTTAAATAAAAAGATGCATATTTCTAATAAAGTCCATTTTCATGATTTTAATGCATAAGACATACTTAGTACATGTGGTTGTACTAATTCCATGCTTTTATCTATATAGTTCTTGGTAGGTTAGGAGCTTTGAGAAGTTAAGACTCATGTGGTTGTACTAATTCCATGCTTTTATCTATATATTTCTTGGTAGGTTAGGACCTTTGAGAAGTTAAGACTTGGACTTAGAATATCGTTCAAGAGAAGATGAAGCATGTCCTCACTTGACTCGAGGGCATATTTATGTATTTTATGTTTTCATTCAAAAGTATTGTAATTGACTAAGTATTTCTATATTCACATTTTGAAGAATAGTCTGTGTCCCAGGTGTTGTTGTGTCTTAAGATGATGAGATTGAGACATAGTATTTCCTATTACTTTTATATGAAAGAGATTTTGAAGACTATATTCTGTTTTGTGAAAAGTTTTAATTTTGCCCTAATTTTCACTATGTATATGCAATGAATGATATGAAAGAGGCTTTTCTAAGAAATCTTAGAGTTCGACAACGCCGTTCAATAATCCGAGATTTCGCCCCAACATTTAGGGTGTGGTTTTGGGCTGTTTATACCACGACGAGGTGTACGATGACCCTGGAAGCGTGAAGCAAAATAATACATCCTCACAATTCCTTTTAACTGATGGTTGTTTATTAGTGAAACTGCTATAGAAGTAATTGTTTTCATATATACATATTTATTTGTATTTTTCCATTTATTTAAGAGTTGAGTTGTATCATTAGAGTTGAGTTGTATCATTGCATGCACACATAGGTGGCATCATATTTTAAAAACTTTTCTTTGTATAGCACTTGTTTTGATATGATTTACAGTAAAATGAGTTTCGTTATGTTCAGTTGAAATGACCGTTGTATGTTTTTAGATTCTTATAATTCTTAAATTGTGTTAAAAATTCAAGCTAGCAAACTCGTACATTTAATGTACTGATGTTAGTTCATGGGCATCTTATTATGATGCAGATACATGTAACTAGGATCGGTATCCAGCTCATCATTGATCTAATGAGCATTTTTCAGTCTGTTTGTGAGTCTCCTTGAATTATGGAGGACTCCTCTGTTATTATTTACTAAAAGATCTTTCATTTTTAGGCTGATCGAGGGTTTTGTCCTGACATACATCTCACTTCTATTAGATGTTTCAATGACAATCGGATGTTAGTTCTTTAGTCTTTCCTTTATCATTATTTTATGTTAAGACTTCAATATTACTTAATAGAAAGTTTAGTGTTATTTCATTCTACATTATTTCATAGATTTATCTTTATTAAGATAGTATTTCTCTTAATAAGTAAGTAAGGCAAGGGATCGCTTGGTGCCAGCAATTTCTCGAGTGCGTCCATGCCCATGGTATAAGCTCGGGGAATGAAAAAGAGCATGAGGGTTCTCAAGACGTGATTACCAGCTTATTTAATGTCTGTCATGCAAATGTTTATAATTTTCTTGGTCCCGAATATACCTTGTCATTTGTGATAACATACGAGGCGATAAGGTTTGATATTCTTCTGGATATGTTATAAGATACATTTGATGTCTCTACTCATAACTGTGAATCTATTGTCTCTAATAGATTCGGTAGAAATAGTCTCATTTCCTTATCACATAGATTCCCTCATGTTTATCTTGTCGAGTTTTATATGACATTTTTATACCATTCCTTGTATTGATTTATTTAATTCATGTTATGCTTCTATTTGTTTTAGAATGTGAGTAGTAAAGTTTCATATTCCAAATGAGCCTATCCTAAACAAGGAAGGAGGAAATTCTTTATTGAAAGAATAGTATTTTTCTTGTATTAAAGATAGAAAGGTGATTCCTAAGGGTAGAATAGACCATTTAGTTTGGGCGAGCGATATGATTTTAAAACCCCTACTGTTGAGTCCATCCAAGTTTTAATTAACTGCAAATGTGTTTCCTGATAACCAACAAAACATACCTCAAAGAAAATTTAAAACTTTGCTATGAACCTTACTTTAAAAACCGAACCTATCTCGATTCTTCTTTACCGAAAAACTCTAGTACAACTTAAGGAATTGAAAGTTAAATTTAAAGATTTATCGAATATCAGTTTCATCTGACCTATTATTAGGTACCCCATTTTTACTTGTTCAAAAGAATGATGGCTCGCTTCGTATGTGTATCAACTTGTGTCAAGGTTAGCACTAAGAATAAGTTCTCTCCCATGAGTAGATAATTTGTTTTACCAACTAAAAGGAGCAATTCACTTGTCTATGATTAACCTCTGGGGCTTACGACCTATTAAGGATTATGGAGGATGATATTCCAAAATCTTTTTGAACAAGGTAGGTCATTATGAGTTTTTTATAATGTACTTTATTGTGACTAATGGTCAGGTAGCTTTTATGGATTCGATGAATATGGTGTTTACGCAATACCTTGACATGTAAGTGATTATGTCTACTGATGATGTATAGATAAATTCATTGAGTGTAGACGAGCATACCGATCATTTGAAGAATGTATTTCAAAAATTGAAGGACTAATAACTCTTTGAAAAGTTTAGTAACTTTTAGTTTTGGTTAACACTCGTGGCATTTCATAGTCAAATTTTTTCCTAGAAAGGATATTGATGTAATTCCTAAAAAGAAGAATGTGGTAAAGGGTTCTCCTAGACCTCTATTCCCTTAGAATATTAGACATTTATTCCATTTAACCGGTTACTATAGATGGTTTGTGTAAGTATTTTCAATGATTGCCCCAATATTGACGACATTCACCATAAAGAAAGCAATATTCTCATAGTCCTAATCTTGTGAAAAGAGTGTTCAGAAACTTAACGATAAACTTACTTCCATTGAACTGTTTAAAATATCGAAAACAATTGATGGGTTTATTATTTCTAGTGATACTTGAAAAATTTTATTAGGAGGTTTCCTCATGCAAAATGGTAAATTTATTGCCTATGAATAAAGGCAACTTAAAGTGCACGAAAAGAACTATCCTACCCATGATTTAGAATATGTGATGATTCTGTTTGCTTTGAAAATTTGGAGGCAATACTTAAATGGATTTCATGTTGATGTCCTCACCAATAATGAAAAAATTTGACTATATATATAAACAAAAGGATCTAAATCATTGACAAACAAGGTAACTTGGGTTACTAAAGTATTATGATGTGATTGTCCTCTATCAACCGGGTAAAGAAAATATAGTGGTAAATGTTCTTAGTCTATTGTCAATGGGTAGTGTTACTCATGTAAATGATAGTAAAAAGGAATCAGTTCAAGATGTCATCGATTGACCCAAATTCATATCCCATTTTTAGACTTCACCAAAGGTGGTGGTGAGTTTCAAAATGGTTCATAATTGTTATTTGTAGCGGATGTGAAAGACAAGAAAGTTGTTGATCGGAGGTTTGTATAATTGAAACAGGCGGTGCCTAAAAAGTCCAATGGTGAGACGGTGTGCTACGTTCTCAAGGTCGTTTGTGTGTTCCCATTGTTGATGATTCGATAGAACTGATATTACCAAAAGCCCAAAGTTCACAATCTACCAATCACCTAGGAACCACCAAGATGTATCATTACTTAGGGTAGGTCAATTGGGTGAATTTGATGAAGAGTGATATCAAAATAATGGGTAAGTGTCAAATTTGCAAACAAGTTAAGGTTGAGCATAAAAAATTGGGAAGTTTGTCCCAAGAGATCATTATTCCTACTTGGAAGTGGAAACATAAAATATGAACTTTTTTATTTAATATGAACTTTTTTATTTACCCCACATTTGGTGGAAATATGACTCAATATGAGTTATAGATATCGTGTCATGAAATTACTCATTTAATTCCTGTCAAGGTTTGTTATTCGATGAAAGACTCTGATAAGTTATACTTGAAGAACTTCAACTCTTAACATATAAACAACTCATAAATTTCTAAATTGAAAAACAAAATTGGTGTGTGGTTGGACTAAACCAACACGAAAATATCTCACATACCTTGATAGGGGATTACACTCGACTTAATCCACTCGAAGTTCTTCGCGTTCTTGGCAAAATCTTGATCTTTCACCCTTCCGCTTATTCATTCCTCTTTTCTCCCAAGCCCTAATCATGAATGTGGTTTTCCAAAACATACTTAAGGCTTATTTTTACACCAATAGAACCTTAAAATGGGTTAGGAAATACATGGGTGAAAAGAATAGTTTGTCCTTAAATCTGGAATTAAACTTTCCTCACTCCAACAACCCAACTTCTGATAGTCATATCCTCCTCATACAACATCAAAAATGCGCATACTCGGAGACTTCTTTCCAACCGTATCATGAACTACCTCTAACTCTTCCTAAGGTAGAAGTTATAGCCACTTGAAAATAATGAAAACTTACTTCTTAAACATAGATTTTTTTTCTAGATTTTCCCCTTCCTTTCCTAAAGTAAATATTTTTAATTTCTTACCTTTTCTTAGTTATTTAAGTGACGAGATGTTACAATATTTCCGCATTTGGAACATTCATCCTCAAAGTAAATTTCTTTTACTAAGCTAATAATAATAACCTCAAGTTTAACACTAAGAAATGAAAAGAAAGTAATATTATGCTTATTCATAGCTTACAAAGAACAAAGAAGAGAATTTGTACTTTGATTTGCGTTCTCTCCTTATTCTAAGAGATGTGGATATAATTTTTCATTTATTTTTTGTATTGTTATTACTCGTAAAACTAACGTCAAAAGCAGGGATACACTTTTCAATCCAACAAAATAATAATGAATTGCAAAAATTCTTCTCATTTTTGTTTCATGAAAAATAATAGTGAAAATAATTTGTTTGAGACTAATAATCCCTACTTTATCATTATTGTTTATATATAGATCTAGTTAGTAACTAAGGAATATAAATTAAACAACTGAAAATTATGGCTAATTAAATTTATCTTCACTTATTAAATAAGACACAACACATAATAAAATATTCATTTCAATTAAATAATTTATTATACAAAACTATGCGAGAACATATGACATAGTTGCATAAAGTTTCATGTATAAATAAAGAAACAAGATAAAATTTAACCGTACATAAAGAGAATAATAACCACAAAATTCTTATGGCACATTGATTATAACTGCCACAAATATTTTGTAAGTTATATTAGTTGGGATTGTTCGTGTGATGTGTATTTTGAATGTAGCTAAAAGGAAGAAAAATGTTTTAGCATATATAATATGTCTTTCATTGTAATGTTGGAAGTGAGGAAATGGATTTTTGTTTCTCTTTTTTCCTTTTTTCCTGTATTTTCATTCCAAAAAAAGGGTCTGAAAGAAAAAAAAAGGCTTAGTAGGCGTTGAAAATGATTGCCTTCTTTTTTTATAATAAAATTAAATTCCTTCGTCATATAAATTATTACGAATGTCAAATACAACATGTCCTTTAGGATGTGAAGTGAAAATTACATTATCTCTTTGCAATGTACAAACTGATGGATATGTTTATCATTTTTTCTCCATATTTTTAAGCTCAAAATCTCAATTTGAGTAATACCTTCTTGACAACAAATAGAATATGTCAAGTTAGATGATATTATCCTTTTTAAATATTTTTCTATACTAAAGGAAGTATCAAGATGTCTATGTTCTTTATTAATTCTCTTGATTGTTTTTCTTTTTACTTCTTTGATGTATTCATTCTATGACTAGAAAATTTTTTAAGATCTGGCCAAATTCCTATTGCATATCATGCCACAAAAACTAAAACAAAAATATTGGTGAATATATGAAAACTAAAGAGAGCATATCAAAGTGACACAAAACAAATATAATATTAAGTAAACAATAGAAAAACTTGATGACAAGATAACAAACTAAATTTCAGATGGTAACTATGAACGATAAAATGATCCCTAATTAAATCATATTACTAATGGTATGCCCTTTCCGCCTGCGAAAAAACAGGTATAACATCTTTGGTGTCACGACCCAAGACTAAAGCATGCACATGGCCTACACTCGAAACCATTGCTGGACCCCAAGAGAACCCTCATCCTAGTTGACTACAAGCTGAAGACAAACTCAAGCAAAAAAGGCTTAAAAAAATTAATAAAATTCAATGAACCCAATATTTCAATTCTTTAGCTCAAATGAAAAACTGATAATAATATAATTTATCCAACTCGCCATAAAATAGGCAACTTAATTCTGTAATGTAATTAAAAAAATAAATGAAAAACTTCTGAAACTTTACTGTCCATTTATGAAGCCTGTATCTGACAAAGATTGAAGTCGAGAAAAGACACACGACATCCTAACAAAATTGAAAAGTAAATGAAATCCTCCAGATGCAAGAAGCTTACCATACTTAACTCGAACTCCATGTGCCAGTAACGAAGCTCATGTTGATGATATGAAATACATTAATATCCATCATGAAAGGATGCAGGACAAATAGCTTTGTACGTGTAATGTACACGCATGTAAGGGAAATTCTAAAGCATAATATAAGCTTCAACATGATTAAAAAAAAAAAGGAAACACCCTTACCTTTTCTTAAACTTACTCAACTCAAGGAATACTGAAAACTTCTTTAAACTAGTAAAATTGGTGAACTCAAAAGAACTCTAAGGATAAGATACTCAACTCAGAGATTAGATACTCAACTCAAAGATAGGATATTGACTTTGGCGCTCAACTCTTGATACTCAACTCAATTTAAAGCAACATTACACAAGCAATATATGGAAAACTATTAATATACAAATCAACTAAACATATTGAATATTTCAATAACAAATCAATTAATAAAAAAAAATACAATTCAACTTTGTGGGAGTCTCTCTAAGCGGCAACAATCACTATTGTAACACTCTGAAAGTCTAACACGTGTCCTAGAGCCTTACATAGGTGTAAAAAGGTTTAGACACTGTTTTAAGATCATATATATAATTTATGTATGTCAATTAGGATTATTAAGAACCAACAAGGCAAGAAACATCAGAGAGGTTCGGAAGATAGTCTAATTAAACTTGTGAAGAGTCTTTAGGTTTCGAAAAGGTTTGGGAGTGATGTATGAGGTCTGAAACTTATAAAATGACTTTACATAGGTAAATTCCATGTATATAGAGTAAAAATGTCCAGGTACAACCCCTCAAGGGTTGCCTTAGGGGTCAACGAAATGACCCCAAACTTGGCTTGGCATGCTGCCAAGGCAGCAACTAAATTAGACATAGAAGAAACAAGTCCGCGTCGCGGACTTGGGTGGATTTTTGTAAAATCTCATTTTCATGGACTCTACTATCTCAAAAAATAATTTAGAAAATTCATGCGGGACTAGCTCCGCGTCGCTGACTTGTTCCCCGACTAAAATCTAAAATTTGGATTTTAAATTTTACTTCATTAAATTCTCAACTTAAGTGAGGGGTCTTTTGAGTATTTCATAGGGGGTCTATACATAGATTTCCAATCAGTTTTTCCTCACATTTACTCGCTCAAACTAAATTCCCAAATCAAAACCCAAAAGCTCTCACCTCTCTATGGCTTCTCTCTCTAATTATCCTCCATTGAAGGAAGAAGAAGACCAATATCTCTAGGTTTTCACTTGAATTTTGTGGATTAGTATTCATTAAGGTATGTGTTCTTCACTCTTGGATTTCCTTTCCCCTAGAGGTCCTCTCAAATTTAATTTTTTAAAACACCCAATTCCAAGAGTTTTTCTATTCTAATGGATTTTCTTCTATACATTAAATTGATGATAAATTGTTATTGATAATGACAACTTAAGTTTATATTGTTGTTCAATTGATTCAATTTCTTTTAGATCGTGTTCCTTTACCACAAATTCCCCCAATCTTGGATCTTGCTTATGGATTGATGGGAATTGAAGAAGGTATTGAATATTAGACTTGTTCTATCCATTCTAATTCGTTCATGGACTGTAAATGGTATTGTATTGTTTGGATTGGATCTATTTGTTGAAGAATTCATGATGAAACTTATTTCCCTAACCCTAGGTTATGAATTGAAGTTAACTGGGATAGTGATGATGAAATTGGTGTCATTATTGTGTTAATTTTTATTGTGTGATTATATTTCACCCATGAATTAGTCGAGTTTGAGGATTGATGGTAAGATGTTGATGATTGCTTGTGAAGGATATTTGGTAAGTCTTGTGATCTGAACTCTTTACTTCAATGGTTAGTTGTGACTAAGTGATGATTTTGTATTGAAGTCTACCTTATATTAAGATTTATATGGTTGGTATGTTTTGAATTGAAATGTCTTGACTATGTTTTGTGAGGTTTTATATAATATTTAAATGTTATAAGAATGTTGATGACTTACTAATGTGCCATATTATGAATGACTATGTAAATGTGCTAACCTCACATGTATGAATTGTAATGGAAGGAAAACACTCAAGCAATTCTTATTGAGCTATGCTGATCATGATTATATGATGGGTAGACCCTATGATCTAAACTAACATATGATCATTAATAAAGGCATTAATACCTTTCAAAAGAGATGTTAGCTTACCACAAAGAGAACTTGACAATGAGAGGTGTCGACTTTCCATAGAGAAAGATTCACCCTATAGTTCCACATGAGGTGCTGACTCCCCTATGAGGGCTACTCGACCTATGTATTCTCATGAGATGAGGCTTCAATTTCCATGTGCAAAATAGAGAGTTCATACCTATTTCTTAGTTCTTTAAATTATGTTTCCTCCATAGGAAGACTAGCAAGTGGATCCACCTAGGAAGCTATGTATATGTTTGGTTCTACTTTGGCCGGTAGACAATCTTTAGTCGGTATAAGTTTTTACAAAACAGGATTCCACACTTAGCTTTTGTGGTCTATGTCGGATCATACAAGTGTTCCTTAAACTAAAATTAAGTAATGAAAGACAAACTAACTAGAGTGACTTAAGAGGTCTCACTTAGACTAGGTAGGGGTATGGGACTCTACCTATGTCTTACACTAGTTTGCCTTGAGCGAAGCTTTAGGAAGTTTTTCTAATATATGTATGTGCTTATAAATGTAAATGAAACTATGTGATGTTGAGTAATCTTATGAACATGTACTTTGTCTTTATTGCTAAATTATTATATTATATACTCTTGATGATATGTTATGTAGAGTTGGACATTTGTTATGGTTCTTGCTAGGTTTACTAGATATAGTAGGGTTATGGGGCTTTGCTTAGTTATTGCACAAGTGGACTTAAAGAGGTACATGAATAATGGTCTTGCTTTTGTTATGTTGTAATGAACTTTTATTTCATGCTTGTAATGCTATGTCATAATGACATAGTTGTGTTTGATTATGGGTTCAAGTATTTTTATATGCATGTGACTTGATATGACTTAAGTTGGTTTGGTCTTGTAAAGTACATGGTATTGACATGATGAATATGTATCAATGACTTGTATTAGGTTGTTGAATGTGCATAAGGCTCTCCAAATAAAGAGTAGCATGTTTTAAATGAAATGTCCTCTTTAGCATGACTTCACTTGTTTCATGTTTATATACTCACTCTTAGTAAAACTGTGCACTAACCCATCTTTTAGGTTTACTACAATTGTAGGATCAGTCCGTTGATCTTAATAGAAGGCCATTAGAAGACTATTTGGATACCTATCTTCCATGTTCGGTAGGTACTCACTTCCAAAGAATGACGCCATCATCTACCTATTGGATGTTGTTTATTCTTAATGACAGTTTGTTCATCCTCTTTCATTTTTGTACTATAATTGTAAAGCCTATATGTGGCTATAATTGTTGATGTAAGGGATAGGCCCAAATTTTTATACTCTCATCTAGATGGTTTAATATGAGACAATGTTATAGACTTCTTATGAGATTATGATCATATACTATGTATGTGAAATAAGTAGAAGACTATGTAATATTCTTATACGAAGGGTCTATGTATACTCGATATTAATATATAATACGTGTATGCGATAGGTTTATGTAAACCTCAAGATACATATAGAAAAGTTTTAAAAATTTGCCGCAGTTTTAACCTATGAATGTAATGATGTAATCTAAGAGACTAGTCTTAGTCCTCTTCAAGGACAACGATGTTGGTTACGTCTAGGTGGTGCTCCTCGGATGTGACAAACTTGGTATCAGAGAATGAGGTTGAATATCTTTAGGAACGACATCTCATTACACAACGTATATGTAGGTTCTTATTCATAATTTTGAAGCGCGCCGTACTTATTAATGAGGAACTATGTGATTCTTAGGAAACTCTCATCTTCTTGTAATCCTATGTCGTGCCTCTAGAGCCTATTTTATGATTGCTTTCACCTAAACCTTTTATGGTGGTTATAGGTATGAATACTCGAAAATCAGCTGCAAGAAGAGCCGAGGAAGGCATCCCTAATATTGGAGCACAACACAACCAAGTGCCTCCACTTGAAAAAGTTGTTAAGGATGATCAAGTTCTAGTTTCTCCTCCTCCTTTGGCAGATGGGAATATAAGGGCAGATTTTTTCTAAATATCCCAAGCTATTACTACCCAAGAAAAACCATTACAACTCCAGCACAAGCTATGACGACCCAATATAATCGGGAGGTGGCACCATGAGGAAACCAACAAGTTCGCAACATGCCCTCCCGTTTGAGGGATTTCACTAGGATGAATCCCCCTACTTTCTATGGGTCCAATGTTGAGGAAGGCCCTGGAGTGCATAGATGAAGACTACAAGATTTTCTATGCTATGGGGTTGACTTAAAGATGTGGCCAAAACATGATATGTCAAATAGAGGGATAATATAACTTTACGGGGTAGAGCATTTACATAGGAGATCTTCAAGAAGGCTTTCCTTCATCGCTTCTTCCCTATAGAGAAGAGGGAATCCAAAGTGTAAGAATTCATAAAATACGTCAAGGAGGTATGAGTGTACTTGGATACTCCTTGAATTTTACTAAATTTTCAATGTATGGTCCTTATTTGGTTTACGATCCTAGATATGACATGAGCCGCTTTGTGATGGGAGTGTCGAATGACTTGAATGAATAATGTTGTTCCTCTATGCTACATGACAATATGGACATTTCTCATCGAATAGTTCAGGGTCAACAAGTGGAACATACAAGGATAAATAAAAAGAGTTAGAGATGGTCAAAGGGCAAGCTCTTTTGATGCTGGTTCTTCAAAGGGTAGGCTTGATATAAAAGAAAAGCCTAGGTTCAATAAGAGGTTCTCTAATCATGTTCCGTCTAAGTTCCCTAAAGCTAGTAATTTTTAGGTGTCTAAACATAGGTCCCAAACGGGAATGAGTGGAAACTAACCTAATAAGAAGCCTACTTGTACAAAGTGTGGAAATGGTCATTTCTATTAAGGCTTAGTTAAAATGAGCAATTGTTTTAGTTGTTTAAAAAGTTGGCATAAAATTCAAGATTGCCCAAATTTGAAGGGAAAGAAAAGGGTAGTGGTCAAGCTCAAGCAACTGGTTCTAATTATGCTCCAATGAAGAACCACTTTTATTATCTTCCCTCTAGAGATGACCAAGAGAATTCTCTAGATGTCGTGACGGGTATGTTGGAAGACTTTTCTATTGATGTAAATTTTTTACTTTATCCCGGTTCTAACTTGTCATTTCTTACTCCTCTAGTAGCTATAAAGTTTGACATTTGTCCTTATATCTTGAATAAACCTTTTATGGTGGCTACCCAGGTGGGTGAGTCGGTTGTTGCTAAGAGAGTGTAGAAATTATCCTATAATGTTGCCCAATAGAATTACTCATGTGGAGTTAATAGAACTCCATATGGTTGATTTTGATGTTATTTTGGGTATGGGTTCGTTTCATGCTTGTTTCGTTTCCATTGATTATAAAACGAGGGTGGTGAAGTTTAACTTTCTAAATGAACTCTTCTTAGAGTGGAAGGGGCAAATTCTGTTCCTAGAGGTCATATTGTTTATTGGTTGAAAGCTTGTAAAATGATCTCTAAAGGGTGTTTATACCATATAATAAGTGTCCTGATTTAGAATCCCAAATTCCTCCCATCAAGTCATTCCACATACTGAGGAAATTTCTGGAGGTCTTTCCTAATGATCTTCCAAGTACTCCTTCCTAAAGGGAGATTGATTTGGTATCGACATGCTACCCGATACGAATCTCATATCAATTCGTCCTTATCGAATGGCTCAACCGAATTGAAAGAGGTGAAGGCTCAACTTAATGATCGACTAGACAAGTGTTTCATTCGGCCTAGTATTTCTCTATGGGGTGCTCATGTATTGTCTGTGAAGAAGAAGGATGGGTCCCTTAGTGCACGACCAGAGTCTAGACCCCAAACGAAACCGGCGTCCTTGACCTAGCAGAGGTCGTAGACAAGCCTACATACGTCATCATTACTTCATCTAGGTTAATTGTAGCGGAAAAATTGAATTTTTTTTACTTAGACTTCATAGTGAGAAATATTGAACTCACATAACACTATGTACATAAACTCATAAGCATTCACAACAACCATCTAATACCAATATAATCAAATGAATGACATTTTCAATATATGTATAAAATATAGAGTTGCCAAAATGGCACCAATACAGTATCTCAAATAACTGGGACACAAACACTAGTGGAACATACTCCACTAGCTAATGCCTACGTCTAATGCTAGAATAAAATAGTAAGCATCCTTGAAAGCATGAGGACCTACAAAATCTGGATGAAAGCTCCACGTCCGGGTAACTTCAGCGTCGATTAATAAGCTGTAGCGTCTAGCTGCACCTGCACCTAAAAGTAGAGAGTTGTGGGTGATCAGTACACACTTGTACTAAGTATGGGTGTATGCAGGCACACACCAACGACATGCATGAATAAGAAGATCTCTCTCCTAACCATATGAATTATGGAAGTCAAGTCAGTGGATTTGCCAAAATTGGATTAGGAAAGTCATGCTATGAGTGTAACATGCATCACCATACGTATTATATTGCACACAACACATAACATATTGCATATAACACATAAGATATTGCATATCAATGGTTCATATGACATATGACCTTGGAATCATGGACTTAACATTAGGACTTCAAAAAATGAGGGCTCAACATATGGGACCTTAACTAGGGAGGATTCTTTAGCAAACAGAGAGTTCGCTTCATTCATTCATACGTACTTCATTATCATTCGTTCGTAACCTAGTGTAAGCACCAACCATACCTAGGATGTAATTTCAGACTTTTATCGGGTTCACTGTTCAATGACCAAGAATGACCTAGTTTCATTACTTTAGTCTAGCTCACCTCTTGATTATCCTATCCTAACAACTTTGATATCGTTCATTTCATTATGTGCATTATTTGAGGCAGGCCTTATTCTTTCTTTGGAAACATTAACCATAACCGACATAGATCATGTGAGCATCATGAAATCTAGTATTTAACCCCACACCATAAAGAGGTGGAACCATCGGTCAAAGTAAACCAAAACATACTAGCGTATATAGGGAGTCGAACCCTGCTAGATTCCTATATTGGCAGTATAGGTTCAAAGACTGGGAGATATAAGGATACCCATACCCATCTGGATGGAAAATCTCATCTCTTGAGAATTACACGAACCTCTGCCTTCCCGAAAGAAGAAACCACAACTCATATCTAGCCTATCGATGCGCAGTATAAAGTTCCATTACATTAATCTCATACATCATAGAAGCTGGCTTCTAGAATGAGGACATCAAAGCTCATTAGATGATTTCTCATCTCATTATTAGTATTAAGTATTCATTCAATTTTAATACTTTTATCAGAGTGTTCATAGACACTGGTCTCTTCATTAACATTACACTCTCATAGGGGAGTATGTTTTGGTAACATTTACTTAGACTCTTTTGAGATTGCTCTCATGTTTCACATTGGCTTCTTATCATGTTGTAACAACCTCGATTAGTCTTAGCACATTTGTCATTCATAATTACTCACCTTTTTTTGAATGTTCATTTCATCACATGCCAATGTAATTGGCATGTTAGTGTGTTTCACACTCTTACTTAATCCTTTTGGGTTCTAATTCTTCCTCGAATAACATCTTAGGTTCAATTTATAACGTATGCTGGAGTTATGAGTCCACACACACAAGCCATGAGATTTCATTCATAATTTATTTATGTGATTCATATTGCTCAAGGTTATGTGATACAAGTCTTATGCATCTTTTAAGTATGCCAAAATCACAATTTTATTCCTATAGGCAACTTTCATTAACGATTTAATCACGTAAGACTTATGTGTCAATACAGCATTTGGTCAAGTTGACCCAGTTTTGAATCCCTTTAACAACACTTAGATATTCCTAAATTTTTAAGTATTGTATCACTCGGCTTGGGGGATCCAGGTTCAATCCCCATTGATCATGTTAATATTTTTTTCTTTTCACATTTCATTTCGGTAGTTGTTAAGGGGCGCGAGATCGATTCCCTACGACCCCATACTCTTCCCTTAATAATTTTTGCCCAACTTAGTTTATCATTATTCTCTACTGGTCGAGGGGTTGTGGGATCGATTCACCACATCCCTTTTTTTTATATTTTCTCTTCTCCTTTGCTACCTACCCAGAGGGCGTGAGTTCGAATCCCACCCCTCTCATTTATTTATTAACATTTTAAGTAGAAGTGTCTTGCTAAGGGCACACGGGTTCGAATCCCGTGCGCCTCTCTTCTTTTTAATTACATGCTTGGGGGATCCTCCATGTCTTGGGATCGAAACGCCACAAAAACATATTTTTTCCCCTTTTTCTGCATAGTTTTACTGGAACCTCAGCCCCAGTTTGAGCCCTACTTAGGACACTCCTTTTAATTAATTTGTTATGTATGCCTTAGTGAGGTCTTGGGTTTGATCCTTGAAGACCTCAAATATTTTTTTAATGTTAAGACGCCTGTAATTTCAAGAAACCATATGTATCTGATTTACAGATTCTGGAACTTTGTTAAACCTTTTTATGCAGCAATTTGCGAGCCTTTTGAGCACCACTGTCCTAGTCGTTCATTGGGGTTCTTAAGACAAGTTAGAAGTATGATTTAGTCATCATTTTTAACTAGAATTGATAACATTTCAATGATGTGAACATCGCGTTTTAAGAACATCTAATTTCACACTAAAATCATGAGTGATTTCTATGCTATTTACATGCTCAAATTGAGACTCAATGTCATGGTTACAATCTTGCACACATACATACGTCTATATATTCATATTTTGAAAGACACATTACATAAAAACATAAGCATGAACACATAATCAAAACAAGATCATCACCACACACAATATCCCTAAATTCTACCAGCAAGCACAACAAACCTAAGATCATAGGGAGCTAGTGATAGGGACAAGCAACGGGGAACAACCTTAGTTTTTGAGTAGATTCATCTGAGCCTTAATGGTCTCTTGGGAAAGGGACCAAGAGGGAAGAAAACCCATACCTGAAGTTGTTCAAAATTAATTCAACGTCCTTCCTATTTCCCCACTAAGCCAATGCCTCACCACCGAAACTATCAGCAAAATCCGTTGAGAAATAGATTTTCAGTTTTCGTTTTCAATCTTTTTTTAGCGTTCAAGTTCTGGATGAACTTTCTGTTTTTCATTTTTTGTTTTGTTTGTTCTCTTGTTTACATAGAGTTGAGCGTGAACGTGAGAGAGAGATGATGATAAACGTGTGGGTGTGGTAGCTTAGGATTAGGAGATTAGGGAGAGACTTAGTCAAATTAGGATTAATTATTATAATTTATAAATTAAAATCTGATTTCTCCTTTTTCTTAAATAGGAAATTAAACATTAATTAATTAAATTAATTCACCAAATAAAATAATCAAATTAAATCATTGCTCCCACCTAGGTCGAACACATGTGGAGGAAGATTTCACTCAAAGGGACAAATTCGGACCTTTCTACCCAATTTTCCCCTCCACCATATTAATTAATTATTAATTTTATATTTTGGGTAACTACAATTACCCTTAGCCTGAAAAATTACCATTTTACCCCCAGACCCTCCAAACTTAAGATTACCCCTTTTAAAGTCAGGTTAAGACTCATCCGGGTAGATATTTTTATTGGGGTGCCCTACATTGCTTGATTCAACCTTTGCAAGCTCTACTAAAACAACAAGGTTGTTGGCTTGGCTGTTGCAAGGGTTCAGTAATTTGGTTCTATGCGCATCAATTCGTGTGAACCTGGTCTAATCGTACGCATTTAAGACACATTAAGCATCACATAGCATAACCATTTTTAGGGTTGTTACATTATCCCCCATTTGGAATATTCATCCCCGAATGACGCTTCTTATAATCTAGCACAACGCCTTTGCTATCATATCAAAGGTTATAAATAGAGTCAAGCAATAACAACCATGAACAGAAAAGAGATAAGGTAACTTAGACTTAAGAGTAGGATGTCTAACCTGAAGAGATGAAAAGATGAGGATAGTGGGGTCTCATATAGACCTCGGCCTCCCGCGTAGCACCCCCAACAAGATGATTCTTCCACAATACCTTCATTGTGGCAATCTTCTTGTTCCTCTATCGCTTGATCTGTCTATATAAAATCATACCAAGTAGCTCCTCATAGGAAAGGTCTTCATTAACCCCCAAAGCTTCAACAGGTAGAATGGCTGCTGGATCACCTAGGCACTTCTTTAACATAGATACATGAAAGATAGGATGAAAAGAAGCGAGCTCCGCAGGCAATGCCAACTCATAGGCCACCTCACCCACACGTTGTATGATCTCATATGGCCCAACATAACTCGGACTCAACTTCCCCTTCCTGCCAAACCTCATTTATAGGTGATATCTTCAAATAAACTTGGTCACCAACATCAAACTCTAAGGGTCGTTTTCTGTTGTCTGCATAACACTTCTGCCGACTGTAAGTAGTAGCCAACCTGTCCCTAATAACCCTGACCTTCTCTAAGGCCTCATGAATGAACCATGGACCCAAAATGGATGACTCTCCAACCTTGAACCACCCAACTGGATACCTACACCACCTACATTACTGTACCTCAAAAGGTGCCATCCAAATGCTGGAGTGATAACTGCTATTATACGATAACTTTATCAAAGGCAGATGGCCTTCCCAACTACCTATGACGTCAATCACACGCGCTCTCAATATGTTCTCCAATGTTTGAATGTTGTGCTCTGCTTTCCCATCAGTCTGAGGATGAAAGGCAGTACTAAGCTTTACCTACGTGTCTAAGATCTTCTGGAAGGATCTCCAGAAATGTGAATTGAACTGAGCTCCTCTATCTGAAATGACAGACAAATGAATCCCATGACATCTCATTATATAATAAATGTTAAGTCTCGCATAATCCTTAGATCTTTAAGTAGACTTCATGGGGATAAATTGGGCAGAATTACTCATCCTGTCCACAATAACCCATATGAAGTCATGTTGTCTCCTAGTCTTTGGAAGACCAACCACGAAGTCCATATTGATGGACTCCCACTTCTAAGTCGGAACCTCGATCATCTGAGTAAGACCACCAGGCTGAAGATGTTCTGCCTTAAACTGTTGACAATTAGAACACTTGGACACATATTCAGCAATGTCCTTCTTCATGCCATCCCACCAATAGATCTGCTTAAGGTCATTATACATCTAAGTGGAACCCAGATGTATCGAATATTTTGAACCATTGGCTTATTCAATAATCTTTGTCTGCAAATCATCCACATCTGGTATACACAGCCTTTCCTGGTACCTAAGTATGTTGTCACCTCCAAAAGCAAAATACTAATTCATCTTTACCAACACTAAGTCCTTCAACTCTATCAACATAGGATCAACATGCTGACCCTTCTTGACTTCAACTACCAAGGATGATAAACTGAAACACCCCTACTAGTAGACTCAACCAACCGCACACCCTGTCTGGCATGTTTGTTTGCATCTTTCACATACCCCTTCTAATCCTCAATGTGTGATGTACTCCCCATGATCACCCAGCTCAAAGCATCAGCTACAACATTAGCCTTACCTGGATTGTAGTGAACTGTCATGTCATAGTCCTTCAATAGCTCCAACAATCTACACTGACGTAGGTTCAACTCCCTCTGCGTTAACATGTAATGGAGACTCATGTGGTTTGTGAACGAATCCACATGCTCTCCATACAAGTAGTGCCTCCACAGTTCCAGTGCAAACACCACAGCTGCCAACTGAAGGTCATGAGTGGGATAATTCTTTTCATGAACCTTGAGCTGTCTGGACGAATAAGCTATCACCTTACCACCCTGCATAAAAACACAACCCAAACAAACCCTAGATGAATCATAATAAACATTTCAATTTTCACCACACTTAGGCAAAGTAAGCACTGGGCGTGAAGTGAGTCTGTCCTTGAGCTCCTTGAAACTCTTCCCGCAAGTCTCTGCCCATTCAAACTTGAATTTCTTCTTTGTCAATGCTGTGATTGGGGTAGCAATGGAACAGACATCCTCCACCAACCTGCGATAATAGCTAGCCAATACTAATAAGCTACGGATATCGGTGGGTGTAAGAGGTTTTGGCTAGGTATTGACAGCCTCAATCATCCTGGGGTCTACCTCCGCATCTTTGTCGAACACAACATGACCCAGGAAGGTCATGATCTAAGCCAGAATTCACACTTGCTTAATTTGGCATAAATTTGATATTGTCTAAGTACCTGCAAGGTTAGTCTCAAATGTTTTTCATGCTCTTCCTTGGTCCTATAGTAGATGACAATGTCATCAATGAATACTATGACCAAAGATTCAACATATTCATGGAAGACCATTTTCATGAGATTCATAAATGCAGCTGATACATTAGTGAGACCAAATGACATGACTAGGAACTCATAATGACTATAACGGGTATGAAAGGCTGTCTTTAGGATATCTTCATCCCTAACCCTAAGATGATGATACCCTTAACAAAGATCATTCTTCGATAATAAATTAGACCTTTAAACCTGATCGAACAAGTCATATATTCTAGGAAGTGGATACTTATTCTTGATGGTTACTTTGTTGAGGTACCGATAATCAATACACATTGTAAGGGTTCCATCTTTCTTTTTAAAAACAACACTGAAGCACTCTAAGGGGATATGCTTGGCTGAATAAAACCCTCATAACTGAAATCTTTGAACTGCAGCTTCAACCCTTTGAGTTCAGCTCGATCCATTCTATAAGGAGTAACCGAAATTTGTTTATTGTCGGGTTCTAAGACGATACCAAAGTCAATCTATCAAGGGGGAGGAACTCCAGGCAAATCATCAGGAAACACATCTAGGAACAGATTCACTAGAGGCATTGAGTCTATGGAAGGAATGCCATGATCTAAATCATTGACACTCACAAAATGACATAGTGATCCCTTGGACATCATTTTATTGTCTTTAAGGTTCGAAATGAAGGGGTTAGGACGACTCGAGTTGTACCCCTCCATGACCAGCTCTACTTCATTAGGGAAACAAAATCTCAGAACCGTACTACGATAATCCACATAATTATAGCAACTATGAAGCCAGTCCATGCCAAGAATGATGTCAAAATCATTCATAGGTAACTCAACCATTTCTGGACATATCGTCCTACAACATAAAACTATTAGGTAATCCTTTTACACTCTATCAACTCTTACATTTTCTGCTGAAGGTGTACTAAACGCTATAGGATCATGAAAAATTTCAGGCAATATCTGAAAAAGTGAGAGCAATTAAAGGTGTTACAAAGGAAAGCGTAGACCCTTGATTAAGTAAGGCATAAACAGAAGTTGAAAATAACCTGCATAATACCTATTCCCACATCAGCGGACTTCTCCTGATACTCCTTTCCCTTGAAGGCATAAAATCTGTTCGTCTTAGGAGGCTTGGCTTCAACTTCACCCTGTGGATTACGCCTAGACTGAGTATTACCTCCAGCCTAACCCATGTTTTGTGTGGGTAGTCTTTGACCATGTGCTCGCTCTTCCCACAACCAAAGCAGGCATCAGTGCCCTATATGCACTCTCCACTGTGTGTACAGCCACACTCCATTCTAGGATGCTGCACATCACCTCCATTTCCCTTCTTGGCCTACGGTCTACCTCTTTTAGGTGTTTCACTCCTTTGAGAATAAGAGTTCCCTGAACTCTGATGCCCCTTTTTAAATCTGGGCTGCTCATGGATGCCGAAGTTGTTCCTACCACCACCACTACAAAGACGTTCCTGAACTGCAAGTTTAGGACTCCTTACCTCACGGACCCCCCTCTTTCTCCTTCTGTCCTCTACCTGCTGGACATGTACCATCAACCTAGAGAGGTCAACGCTATCGTGGTGCATCACAACATGACACTCCTCCTATTGATGTCCTGAGACTACTGTGAGTAACCTACTCATCTCATCCCCCATGTTAGATTCAAGGAAAGTGGAATACCTGGACAATTTATCAAACTTCAGGGAATACTTCCTGACTGTCATTGATCCTTGTTCAAGGTTGACGAACTCCTCAACCTTGGACTCCTTCATCTCCCTGGGGAAGAATATATCAATGAAGGCTTTCATATACACCTCCAACGTTACCAGACCTCCGGACAAAGTTCGGCTATCCTGACACATCTTGCACTAAGATTGTACAACATCCTTGAGATGGTAGGAAGCCAGCTCAGCCTTTTCTGTATCTGTGGCCCCCATAGACTCTAAAATATTATGAATCGTATCAATAAACTCCTGAATATACTCTAATTTCTTGGACCCTGTGAAAATTGGAGGATTCATCATCGTGAAGTTCCGTAGTTTGCTTTCCGTTCTACGTGCTGGTGGGTTCTCTTGCTGAACATCCTGTATGTTGGACTGGGCCGTCATAGACTTGGCCTGCATAGTGATGGCTTGAGCCAAAGCGGTCCACACCTCTGCGTCATTCAACCCATCTGGGTTAACTGGCATGACCAGTCGTTCAGCAGGAGCTTGGGGTGGAACTTGGTTATCCCCAGCAGCTGCATCCCCTCTTCCTCGACCAGCGTTCCTTCTTGTGTTCATTTTCTGAAAAAGATAAGAATTGATGTAAGATACACTCATAACACCAAGAAATCAGTCAATAGAGAAGGCACACTAAGATCTGAAGAAAAGAATCTTTCATAGGCATCAGGCAGTCTCTAACTAAGGATAGTGGTGTACTTTACTAAAATGACTTAGACACTACTCGATATGGTTTATGTGAAATTATTATCCTCAAAACTTAACCTATCGCTCTGATACCAACTTTGTCACGATCAGAAACTATACCCCAGATGAGACCAGCGTCATTCACCTCTAAGAGGTTGCAGACAAACCTACGTATGTCATCGTTACTTCATCTAGGTTAATTTTGTAAAAAAAAATTTAAATTTTATTTACATAGACTTCATAGTGAGAAATATTGAACTCACTTTACACTATCTACAAAAACTCATAAGAATTCACAACCACCATATAATACAAAGATAATCAAATGAAAGACAATAAATATATGTATAAAATGGCACCAATACAATATCTGAAATAACTTGGAAAGAAACACTAGTGGAACAAACTCCACTAGCTAATCCCTACGTCTAATGCTAGAATAAAATAGTAAGCATCCTCGAAAGATTTAGGACCTACGCAGTCCAAATGAAAGCTCCGCGTCTGTATAACTTCAGTGTTGATTCGAAAGCTCTAGCGTGCAGCTGCACCTGCACCTAACAGTAAAGAATTATAGGGTATTAGTACACACTTATATTAAGTATGGGTATATACAATCACACACCAACGACATGCATGATTAAGAAGATCTCTCTCCTAACGATATGAATTGTGGAAAGCCAAGTTAGTGGACTTGCCAAAATCAAATTAGGAAAGTCATGTTATGCGAGTAACATGCATCACCATACATATCATATTGCATGTAGCACATAATACATTTCATATCATTAATTCATATTCCATAAGACCTTTGAATCATGGACTTGTAATTAGGACATTCCAAAATGAGGGCTCAACATATGGGACCTTATCTAGGGAGCCTTCTTTAGAAAACACAGAGTTCGCTTCATTCATTCATACATACTTCATTTTCATTTGTTCGTAAGCTAGTGTAAACACATGTCATACATAGGATGTAGTTTAAGATTTTCATTGGGTTCATTGTGCAATGACCAAGAATGTCCTACTGTCATTCCTTAAGTCTAGATCACTTCTTTATCATCCTATCCTGAAACCTTTGGTATCTTTCATTTCATTATCTACCTTATTTGAGACTGGCCTTATTCTTTCTTTGCAAACTTTGACATTAACCGACATAGATTATGTGAGCATCATGAAATCAAGTGTTTAACCCCACAACCAAAAGAGGTGGAATCACCGGCCAAAGTGAACCAAATCATGCTACAGTATATAGGGAGTCGAACCGTGCTAGAACCCTATATTGGCAGTATAGGTTCAAAGACTAGGAGATATAAGGAGAACCACACCCGTCGGAACGGACACTCTAATCTCATGAGAATTACACGAACCTCTGCCTTCCCAAAAGAACGAATCACAACTCATAGCTAGCCTATCGATGCTCAGTATAAAGTTCCATTATATTCATCTCATACATCATAGAATTTGGATTCTAGCATGAGGGCATTATAGATTATTAGATGATTTCTTATCTCAGCGTTAGTATTAGGTAGGCATTAACTTGTGATATTTTCATTAGAGTGTTCATTGGGACTTGTCTCTTCATTGACATTAAACTCTCATAGGCGAGTACGTTTTAGTAACATTTACTTAGGATCATTTGAGATTGCTTCCATGATTCACATTGGCCTTTTATTATGTTTTCACCACCTACATTAGTGTTAGCACATTTTTCCTTCATAATTACTCACCCCTACTTTTTTTATTGTTGATTTCATCACATGCCATTGTTATTGGCATGTTATTGTGTTTCATACTCTTACTTAACTCTTTTGGGTTCTAATAATTCCTCACATAACCTCTTAGGTTCACTTTATAACGTATGCTAGACTTATAAGTCAACACACAGAAGCCATGAGACTTCATTCATAATTTATTTAAGTGATTAATATTGCTCAAGATTATGTGATGCAGGACTTATACATCTTGTAAGTATGCGAAATTCTCAATTTGATTCATATAGAAAACTTTTTTTGAATATGTAATCACGTAAGACTTATGTGTCAAAATGAATTTTGGGCAAGGGGACCCTGTTTGAAATCCCTTGAAATCCAATTTTTTTAAATCTTGTGTGACTCGGCTTGGGGGATCCAGGTTCGATCCCCATTGCTTATGTTAATTTTTTTTCTTTTCACATTTCATTTCAGAAGTTTCTGAGGGGTGTGGGATCAATTCCCCACGATCCCAGAATTTTCCCTTAATAATATTTCCCCTCCTTAGCTTCTCATTTTCGCTGCTGGTCGAGGGGTTGTGGAATCGATTCCCCACAACCCCATTGTTTTTTTATATTTTCTCTTCTCCTTCGCTACCTACCTAGAGGGAGTGGGTTCGAATCCCACCCTCTCATTTATTTATTTACGTTTTAACTAGAAGGGCACACATGTTCGAATCTCGTGCGCCTCACTTCTTTTTAATTACATGCTTGGTGAATCCCCCATGTCCTAGGATCAAAACCCCACATCAACATATTTTCCCTTTTTCTGCCGAGTTTCACTGGAAGCCCAAAACCAGTTCGAGCGCCACTTAATACACCCCTTTTAATTAATTTGTTAAGGTATGCCTTAGTGAGGTCTTGGATTCGATCCCTGCCGACCACACCTATTTTTTTTAATATTTAGATGCCCAAAATTTCCAGAAACCTTATGCAGCTGATTTCCAGATTCTGGAACTTCGTTACACGTTTTCATGCAGAATTTTACGACTCATTTGAGAACCTATTTCTTAGTCGTTCATGAGGGTTCTTCAAAAAAGTTAGAGGTATGATTTTCTCAATTTTTTTACTAGAATTGATAGCATTTCAACCATGTGAACATCACAATTTAAGAACATCTAATTACACATGAAACACGGGTGATTTCTATGCTATTAACATGCTATAACAGAGACTCAATGTAATAGTCACAATCTTACACACATACATACGTCTCTACATTCATATTTCCCAAAGACACAAAACATAAACACATAATCATGAACATATACTAGAAACGAGATCATCATCACAAACGCAGTAACGTGAAATTCTACCAGCAAGCATACCGAACCTAAGATCATAGGGAGCTAGTAACAGGGACATACAACGGGGAACAACCCTAGTTTTTGAGTAAATTCATCTGAGACTTAAGGGTCTCTTGGGAAAGAACAAAGAGGGAACAAAACCTATACCTGAAGTTGTTCAAAAGTAATTGAACGTGCTGTCTATTTCCACACTAAGACAACGCCTCACACCGAAACCACAAGCAAAATCTGTCGATAAAATTATTTTTACTTTTCATTTTTAAGCTTGTTTGAGTGTTCAAGTTCTTGATGAATTGTATGTTTTGCCTTTTTGGTTCTGTTCGTTCTCTTGTTTACCGAGTGTTGAGCGTAAAAAGTTAAAGAGAGATGGTGAGAAACGTGTGGGTGTGCTAGCTTAGGATTAGGAGATTAGGGAGAGACATAGTCAAATTAGGGCAAATTATTTTAATTAATAAATAAAAATCTGATTTTTGGTTTTTTCGCAAATCAGCAATTGAATATTAATTAGGTAAATTAATTCACCAAATAAAATTATCAAATTAAATCATTGCTCCCACCTAGGTTCGAACCCTAGTGGAGCAAGATTTTACTCAAAAGGCCAATTTCGGCCCTTTCTACCCAAATTGTCCCTCCACCATATTAATTAATTAAATATTTAGCATAATTACAATACTACCCTTATTCTTTAAAAAGATCATTTTACCCCTAGACCCTCCATAGTTAAAATTACCCCTTTTTAAGTCTGATTAAGACTCATGCGGATAGATCTTCATATTCGTACATGGCTGGACATTCGAAAACTGAGGGTGAACACATGGATCTCTTGAGGGTGGTGTTGCAAGTTCTTAAGGAACTCCAAATTTTTGCCAAGTATAGCAAATGTGTGTTTTGGTTGAGGTTGGTAGAGCTTCATGGTCATGTCATCTCGAGTGAAGGTGTAAAGGTTTATCCAAAGAAGAGTGAATCGATGAAAAATTTGCCTAGACAGTTTGCTCCTACGGATACTAGGAGTTTCTTAAGACTAGCTGGTTAGTATAGAAGATTTTTCGACGTGTTTACATTTATGTTTACCCCTTTAAAACCTTGAACCAAAAGAATGTGAAATTTATGTTGTAGGAGGAATGTGAAAAAATCTTCCAGATGTTGAAGGATAGGCTTACTTGTGCTCCGGTATTGACTCTATTAGAGGGTGCTATGGGTTTTGTGGTCTATTGTGATACATCCCGAGTCGGGTTGGGGTGTGTTATTATGAAACATGGCAAAGTTAAATCTTATTATTCTAGTCAACTCAAAGTTCATGAGAAGAATTACCCGACTCATGGCCTTCAGTTACCGACCGTGTATTTGCCTTGAATATATGGAGGCATTTTATCTATGGGGTTCATGTTGATGTGCATACGGATCATAAAAGTCTTCAATATGTATTCACTAAAAAGTAGTTGAATCTCTGGCAACGGGGATGGATAGAGTTGTTGAAAGAATATGATATGATTGTTCTCTATCACATCGACAAGGCTAATCTGGTAGTGGATTCTCTACGTTAGTTGTCCATGGAAAATGTGTCCCATGTGGAAGAATCCAAGAGAAACTATGTGAAAGATGTTCATAAATTGGCTCATTTAGGGGTTCGAATTGAAATTTATCAAAATGGTGGTATGTTGGTACATCATAACTCCAAGACATCTTTGATGGTTGAGATAAAGTCTACACAACACCATGATCCATTATTGATGGAGCTGAAAGAATCAGTTCTATGTAAGATTAATAAGTCTATCTCCCAATGTGGGGTTTTGAGGATTAGGACACTTGAGAAAGCTAATGGATCCCTCTACTCAATTCATTCGGGTTTTACAAAGATGTACCATGATCTTTGAGAGGCGTTTTGGTTGGATGGACTAAAAAGGGGATATTGAGGAGTTTATTGAAAAGTTCCCCAATTTCCAACAAGTGACGGCTGAGCACCAAAAATCGAGTGGTCTAGTACAAGAAATCCAAATTCCTACTTGGAAGTGGGAAGATGTTAATATGGATTTCATAGTAGGTTTGCCTCGAACTAGAAAGCAATATGAATCAATATGGGTGGTAGTGGATAGATTGACCAAGTCAGCTCACTATATTCCCATTTAGTCTACTTATTCGGCGGAAGATTATGGAACAAGCTATGTTTACATGATAGTGAGTCTTCATGGGTTTCCTTTTTCAATCATATCGGATAGTGGTGGTCAACACACATCAAGGTTTTAAAGGTCATTTCAAAGAGGTTTGGGTACTCAAGTGAAGTTAAGCACCGCCTTTCATCCTCAAACAGATGGTCAAGTGTAGTGGACTAATGAAACTCTTGAAGATATGCTTTGGGATTGTATTATTGACTTTAAGGGAAATTGGGATGATCACTAGCCTTTGGTGGAGTTCTCATATAACAATAGTTTTCATTTATCCATCTCTATGGCTCATTATGAAGCTTTGTACGGTAGAAGGTTTAGATCTCCCATTGTGTGGTTTGAGGTTGGCGAGTTTTTGATTCTTGGTCCCAACTTGATCTATATGACTTTAGAGAAAGTTCATGTAATAAGGTAGTATTTGAAACAACCTATAGTCAGCAAAAGTCTTATGCCGATCATTGGAGAAGAGACCTTGAATTTAAAGAAGGATAAGGTGTATTTGAATATTTTGCCCATGAAAGGGGTGGTTAGATTTGACCAGAAAGGGAAGTTAATTGCTTGTTATGTGGGTCCCTCTGAAATTTTTAAAAGGATTGGGAAGGTTTCACATGAGTTCAAACTCCCTAGTGAACTATCTTCAGTTCATCCGGTTTTCCATGTTTCTATACTCAAGAAGTGCATTGGTAGTTCCGAGTCTATTCTTCTTGTTTAAGGTGTTGGTGTGAAGGAAAAACTTTCCTTTGAGTAGGTTCTGGTTGAGATCCTTGATCATCAAGTGAAGAGTTTGAGGAACAAAGAGATGGCCTCCGTAAAAGGGTTATGGAGAAACCACCTAGTTGAGAGAGCAACGTGGGAGGCCGAGGCCGAGACAAAGTCCCGTTATCCTAATATCTTTACTAGTGATGGTTAGTTGTTCTCTCTAATAATAAATATAATGACTAAATTTTAAGCTGCTTTAATATTTGGTGATGTTTTGAAAAAAATGCTTGTGCTACAGGGAATTATGCCTTTAGGCTTGAATATTTGCAATTTTTCTTGTCGTGAGTTATGTTGCGCATTTTTACATGGTGAGTCTTTATGAAAGAATGTTAACCATGTTGGTTATTTTATTTTGGCATATTGGACCAATATATTGTATGTTAAGCTTATGTTTTTGTGAGAAGGAAATTCTTCATATTGTGATATTGTGCTTTATGTGTTGTAATTGGGGTCTTGCTATGTCCAAATTCCATGATTGATATTTTAATTCAAGTTAATATGTATTTTTTTGTGCTTCTAATCTTGAGTCATTCCTTCCCTTCCAAATTATTTTAGTGTCATTCGGGGACAAATGTTCCTATAGGAGGAATAATGTAACACTCCGAAAGTCTAAGATGTTTCCTAGAGCTTAACAAACGTGTAAAAAGATTTAGAGAGTGTTTTCAGATCATATATATAATGTATATAAGTCATTTAGGAAGTATAAGAACCAAAATGACAAGAAAAGTCCAAGACATCCGGAAGCTAGTCTAATTGAACTAGTGAAACGTCCTTAGGTTTCGGAAAGATTTAAGAGTGGTGTATGAGGTCTAAAACTAGTCAAAAGAAATTTAATAGATGAAACCATGTATATATAGTAAAATCCACCAATCGTAGCCTTAAGGGTCCATGAAAGGACCCCAAACTTGTCTTGACAAGCTATCAAGGCAGCAACCAAATTACACATACATGAAACAAGTTCACATCACAGACTTGGGTGGATTTTTGTCAAATGTCAAGTTCGTGTCGCCAGAATGTCGCGGACTCTACTGTTTTGAAAATTAATCTAGAAAATCATGCAGGAACAGATCCGGATAGAGTATTTGTTCCCCGACGAAAATCTTAAATTTGGATTTGAAGTTTACTTCATTAAAGGGTCAATTTCAGTGAGGGGTATCTTGGGTATTTCATGGGGGTTCTATATATTAATTTCCAATCAGCTTTCACTCATATTTACTCAGTTAAATGAAATCCGCAAATCCAAATCCAAAAGCTCTCACCTCTCTCTAGTTTCTCTCTCTATTCATTCTCCATTGAAGGAAGAAGAAAGCTTAAAGAAGAAAACCAATTCATCTACGATTTCACTTGAATTTCGTGGATTAATCTTCATTAAGGTATGTGTTCTTTACTCTTAGGTTTCCTTTACCCAAGAGGTCCTATCCAATATTACTCAATATTGGGCATTGGGATGCCTATGTACCCCAATACATATTCTTAAAACCTAATAGGCTCGTCACTAGACAAGTACATTTTTCGGAATATTAAATTATCCCCCCCTTAGGAACATTCGTCCCCGAATGATACTAAAATCTTTTGGAGGGTTGGAAATAAACTCAATACTAGCAGAAAAACTGGAGATCTACACCTCCTCCATAAAGAGCGTCAAAAGGTTCCATGAGGATGCTCGAATGATAGCTATTGTTGTAAGAGAACTCGATCAAAGGTAACTAATAATCCCAACTTCTATTGAAATAAATGACAAAAGCTCATAACATGTCCTCAAGGGTCTGAATGGTACGTTTTGATTGACCATTCCCCTTGCCTTGGCTTCTCACATTAGAACAATCTTTCACCATATGGTCACCCATGACACAACCATAGAAACTTTTACTCCCAACAAGACATTCACCTGCATGTTTCTTACCACACTTACAAAATGTTGGTCTCTCTTTTGGTGGATCAAAATTTCTCCCCTTTTGAGGTTTAGGATTATAACCTCTATCGTTGTGATTCTTGTAGAAATCATAAAGAAATTGGTTCGAAAAACTCTTCTTAAATTTGGGCTTGTCTTGAACATCAAGCCTATTCATAGCAGAACCACTTTCAAATAACCTTGCTCTCTTAGCCTACCTATTCCTCTTCCATAGACGACTTTCCTCAACCTGTAGATCATGTTTCATCAATCTAGAAAGATCCATATTTTTATGAAGCATGGCTGAACGACATTCTTTTTCAAGATCTTCGGCCAGACCCTTTACATAATGGCTTATTTCATCCCTATCATTGGAAACCAATGAAGAAGCATATTTGGACATTTAATGAATTTCAAGGAGTATTCCTTAACACTCATACCTCCTTGAAGAAGGTTGATGAACTCATCTACCTTAGATTCTATCTGTTCCCTTGGAAAGAATTTGTCAAGAAAGGAATCATATGGTAGAAGACACATAGTGTCAAAGATCCAAAGGCACGATATACGAGTATCAAGAAAAGAGATGTTTCCTAATCATCACATAGCCTCTCATCCATAATTGTGGCGCGCTTCACAACCATGAATAAGATACTATGTAACGTGGATTTGTGAGACATTGATCCTAAGGATATTGAACCTCATGCTCTGGTACCAAGTTTGTCACACCCGGAGAGCATACACCGAATGAGATCGGAGTCGTCGTCCTCTCAGAGGACTCAAACAAGCCTCTTAGAATTCATCATAACATGTTATCTATTAATATTCGCGCAAACTTAAAAACTTTTAACATACTATTACTTAGAATTCATACTTAACATTCATAAACCATACGATATTATACGGAACTCTCTCTCTCTCTCTCTATATATATATATATATATATATATATATAATGATCTAAAAGTTGAAATCTCGATTTAGCTAATACATAGTCAATATGCAATATAGTCCTTAATAAAAAAGAATCCAAAGAATGCATGAAGGAAATATATAATCCTAATACCTAATAAAGTCTTCATACACTGGAAAATAAATGACAACGTCCCTAACATTAGGACCCACCAAGACATGGAGAAATATTTCCAAGCTTCTTCAAATCGGCCTCCTTAATCTTCAATGCTCGGAACCTAGAGTCGTAGTAATATAACGTAATAGGGTTAGTACTACACATGTACTAAGTATGGGTAGATGCACATAAAACATAAGGACATGCATGAAAAAAGATCATTTATAGCCTAATTAGAGAACATGCTAAGTCATGTGAAATCATTCAATCCATACCATGTAACGTGTACAAACTAAGTATAACATAAACTTACAACATGATCCGAATGAAAGATATATTTCCATAGAGTTATGTTAACACATTTCAATAAATCATATAAATATAACATGTAAAACACTTACCAATGATCTCATCCCAACCAACAATTTGCAATGGTCATGTGAAGCCCCGTAACCCTACACAACTAAGTAGATAAGATAAGAGACCATAAGTAAAGCTTTGCATCATGTAACTTGTATCATAAGTAGTCATCACTTTATATAACAATATAACTCAATAACATATTCATCATTATGAACAACATTCATTTAACAGTAACATCATGTATCATAAACATATATATTTCACGTCATCACATTACCTAAGAACAGTCTCCTAGGACTTCCTTTAGAGTCAACTTGTTCAATGTCAAGGTAGTGTCCTATACCACTATCTATACTAAACAATTTCCTCAAGTCACCCTAGTAAACGTTCATTTACTTGTCTTTTATTTTACATGAGGGAACATTCTCGTTAACCAACATCGACCATGTGAGCTAGACATGGGATCCGGTGTCTTCCCCATACCGAAAAGAGGTGGTCTACTGGCCAAAGTAGAACCTACATGACATAGCTTTCAAGGCGGATCCACTAGCTAGTATCCTTATGGTGGAAACATAGTTCAAGAAATAGGATATGTTTTAGATGAACGTAGTTCCACATACCATGGAAGCCTCAATCTCTTGAGGATCATTGTGAACCTACATTCCCGATAGGGAAGGGACAATTCCCATATCTAGTTCATCGGTGCTTAGCTTAAGTCCCTTTATTGAAATAACCTTTAAGTTTTCTTTTATCATTAACGTATCATAGTTAGTGGGAGATTATCTCCTTGTATAACAGGATCATGAACTCTTTTAGAGAAGATGAGAATTTTCCTTTCATCGTAACCTTTCTTTTGTGAGATTTACATGGAATAATCATCTTGTGTAAAGCATACAAGAGAGTGTCATAACTTGTATATTCGTATTCTTATCATAATCCCACAAGAAACATGTTCATAGCCCAACATATTCACATAAAATATCACACTTAGAAGACTTACCTCTTGCATCCAAGAATTTTATTCATCTGGCAATATTCATAATCATACATAGTGAAATACTCAATGATATAATCAAGAAAAACTAAAAAAATCATGTACAAGATCAATTCATAACATAGAATAAGGTAAACGAGACATTAAAGGGTTCGTGCAAACGTTATATTCTAACCCTAACGTTTTCACGTTATCAAACACTACAAACAACCCATTCGAATTCATCACGTAGAGAAATATCATGTATTACAAGACATTAAAACATTATAAATCAATTACTAAACAATTCGTGCAATATAAATATAGAAAACGTTTATTTTTCATTAAAAATTAATAATTTAGGGTTAGGAAGAAAATCCGTTTTGTAGAGTAAAAACCCTTGTATTTGAAGTTCTTGAAAGGAACTCTTGGATAAAGGAATACCAATAGTTAAAAACCCATACCTTATAGATGAAGCATCCACGAAAATCTGATTGGAAACATCGAAACCTTCATCTTCTTACTTAAGCTTTTCTTGTTAATCAATGGAGTTTTGAAAAGAGAGAGTTCTTGAGAGAAAATGAAATTTCATTTTGATCTGATTTGGGATGTGTAAAAGTGGTATAAAACTGACCTAAAATACATATATATTCGTCCAATGAATCACCCCAAAAGACTCTCCACTTAAATTACCAAAACGCACCTCCAAAATTGACTAAAAATAGGAGAGCATTTGACTTAGCCATATTCTGAATTTTTTCTAAGGTTTTTGGCTTTGACTATGAAATTTAATGAATTAATTAACTTGCTAATTTTATTAATTAAGTGACCTATGGTAATTACTAAAGTACCCCTATGTCATGAGAACCATAACCGACCCCTTTGGACCATCCTAGGTTAGGTACTAATATATCTCTTGAGTTAGTTACTCGGCTAGTGTCACCTGTTTAGGTCTTCGAATTTCGGGCATACTAGTTAGTTAATTTTTGTTAGTTCTAGGTTAGTTATTTATTTAGTTAAGTTAGTTAGAGTCTATACTTTGTTAGGAAGCTAGGGGTGCATGCCTCCTAACCGCCCTAATCGAATTCTGTTGGGCTGGTCGCTTGGTCTCTTGGAGGTTAGCACATGTGTTGCCGCTGATTTCATGTACAAGGACCCTTACTATGTCCTTGGGCACTTCTTAATATTTTAGCTTAGGGTTTTAATTGATGGTACAATTCCTTGAAATTCTTGGATTAGAGCATTTGAACATCAAAGTCTATCTTAATTTACTTGTTAATAATTAGACATTTGCTAAACATCAAAGTATACTTTTAGTTACTTGTTAATACATAGAAATTGGCTAACACCCTTAAGCCAATATTCTCTAACATGACCAATATTACTCAACATTGCGCATTTGAATTTCTATGTACCCCAATACATATTCTTAAAACCGAAAGGTCTCTTCACTGGACAAGTACATTTTTCGGAATGTTACATTGACAATGGGACGGGTTGACTTTCCATAGAGGAAGATTCACCCTATTGTTCCACAAAAGGTGTTGAATTCCCTATAAGGAATACTCAGAATTTATTTCATCCCGTTAGAACTAAAAAATGTGGCCATGAAATCAATGCCCCATACATCAAATAACTCAATCACCAGAATAGAATTCAAGGGAATATCTGACTCTTTGATATTCCTCCATCTCGTTGGCACCCATCACATGACTTGAGGAAATCATGAGCATCTTGGTCAATTGTTGGCCAATAATACCCACACTTAAAGATCTTATGCACAATTCAAATTCCACTATAGTTCCCATCCACTGGCAAGGAATGACATGCCTACTGAACACTCAACATCTCAATCTCAGCTACACAACGACGAATTAACCCATCGGCACAAATTTGATATATGTAAGTCTCATACCAGAAGAATTTTTAACATCATCCATCAACTATGTCCTTTCGTGGAAGGTCAAATCTGATGGAATGACATCACTTTCCAAATAATTTGAAATGATTACAAACCATTTAATCAAATCCAAAGAAGAGGCCAATATATGTTAATCGAGGAATGCATTATCAATTTCAGCCTTTTCTCCCAATTCTCGGAAAGATTCATCCTCCAATCTAGAAAAGTGTTCGGATAATTGATTCTCAATCCCTTTTTTATAGTTTACCTCAAAATCAAAATCTTGTAGGAACAATACCCATCTGATCAACCTTGGCTTCGCATATTTTTTCACCATAAAATGCCTCAAAGCAGAATGGTTGGTATGCACCATGACCGTTGTGCCAAGAAAGTAAGGGTAAAAATTTTCAAATGTAAACACCACCAATATAATTTCTTTTTCCGTTATAGTGTAGTTCTTTTGGGTTTCATTAAGGGCTTTAATCGCATAATAGATGAGGTGAAGGATTTTATCCCTTCTCTGTCCCTGTACCATACCAAGTGCAACCCCACTCGCATCACACATCACCTAAAATGGCTCACTCAAATCTGGTGAAATAATAATGGGTGCGGACACCAACTTCTCTTTGAAATCTCCAAATGCTTTCGGGAAGGATTCATCGAAATAGAACATACAATCGTTCTCAAGATGTTTGAACAAACGATGTGCAGTTTTTGAGAAATGCTTAATAAACCTCTGATAAAAACCAGCATTCCCTAGAAAACTTCTCACACTCTTGACAAAGATGGATGGATGAAGCTTCTCTATTACCTATTCTATGGCTCGATCAACCTCAATTCCGTTCATTGAGATTCAATGGCCTAACACTGTCCCTTCTTTCACCATAAAATGAAATTTCTCCAAATTTTGTACCAAATTACAATCCTCACATCTCTTGAGCACCTCAAAAAATAATTCAAGCACCGGTCAAAGGAGTCCGCAACCACAGAAAAATAATACATGAACACCTCAATAGAGTCCTCCCCCATATCATATAATATCGACATAATACAACGGTGGACGGTGGTTGGTGTATTAAATAACCAAAACAACATACTTTTGAATACAAAAGTCCTGTAGGAATAAGTGAAGATGGAGTTTTCTTGATCTTCTGAAGAGATAGAGATCTGATTGTAGACCAAATAACAATCAAGAAAGCAATACCAACCCTTGTTTGCAAGTGGTTCTAACATCTCATCCATGAAGGGCATGAAGAAATTATCCTTCTCAGTCCAAGCATTGAACTTTCTGCCGTCTATGTAGTCTCTCAAATCGGTCACTGGTCGCAGGGAACAAGCTCATTCCTTTTATTAGGTAACAAAGTCACCTACCCTTTGTATGAATACACTAAATACGACACACCTGACTGTTGTCCGCAATAACATAAATGACTTCAACATCAAACCACTTGATGATCTTCTTTTCCACTACTTCTTGCATATGTTGATTCGACCTTTTATAGTGCTCAATACACACTTTGTGATTTGGCATGAGTAGGATTTTATGCGAACAGATACCGTGAGGGATCCCAATGATATCCGCATGGTCTAACCAATGGCTCGTTTGAACGCCTTCAATACCGCCACAAAGCACTATACCTGTTGCCTTTTTAACTCTGATGGCATAATCACAAGAAAAGTGTCATCTCTACCTAAGAAAACATACCTCAGATGATGTGGTTGATCCTGAATCTTTAATTTTTGGGCTTCTTTTATCGATGGTCTCGTGGGTGGAGAATCGTGATACTTTTTATCTAACTCCAATTTCCTCAGCCTTGACCGACATTCATTTCATTCAAGTGCAGCAACCAAAGAATCATACTCTTCAATACAATCATTGGTAAAATTCATGATTACCACTACGAGTACCTCAACAACTATTCATTCTTCAATATGCACTTCTGATACACTTCAAATTCATAGGATATAGCAGATACTGTTTGGATCTCACCACTCTAATTTATGGACCTATAAATATTAAAAGTTGTTTCCTCCTTATATAACCTAAACTTCATCTGTCTTTTTTCCATATCGACTAGTGCACGCCAAGTGTCAAGGAAGGGTCTCCACATAATAATGAGAACCTCAAAATAACAACACAGTCAAGAATCACATTATCGACTAGAAAAATGAATGACTTCACTTTAACAAGAATCACATTATCGACTAGAAAAATGAATGTCCTTCGTAAACTTAGCATAATCGGGCCTTTGTTCAAAGCCTCTATCACCAGAACATTGATGGACAGTTGTTTCTACATAGTGATAAATTGCTGATATTTACCATCTTCTGTTTTCATAGGTAATCTTTGGGGGAATGGTGGTGGAGGTCTAGGGATGGGGACCACTTTCTAAGATACCTCTGATTCTTTCGATGGTGCATAACCTAACTCTCCTCTAGTTTTTTCTTCCTCACCTTCCTTTGTTATATTGCATTCTAATACAGACGACATAGGTAGATCAATGGTATGCTTCCCTTCTCAAGTAGTGACAGCCATGCAATGCCTATCATTTTTTGGATTCTGGATAGTGTTGATTCGAAGAGTCCCAGGTGGGTATGGGTTCACAGTAGTAGACAATCAATTCATCTATATCTCAAGTTGCTTCATCGAGGCTGCATCTACACCCACCTTTTGTCCAATGCCTAATAGTTATCCTCACATATAATTTAAATTTTTATTTGTTGCGTAAAATCTCCTCATCATCTTCTACATCATTTCCTCAACACGTGCCATACTACCTCTACCGTCCCTAGTTGCAGCTTTGTTATTTTAAGGTGGAACATATGGACCACCCCGTTCAATCCTGTTACTATAGTTGTTCCAGTTAAAGTTTATATCGCGATTGTAGTTCTCATCTCAAATATTTTTGACCCTCTTTGTTGTTATTAGCATAGTTCCGAACTTGGTCTCTTTAACCATGACACTGATTGTCCTGGTTGCAACATTGAGCATTTTATCAGAAGCCCCCATCCCCACTCCCCCCGTGATCATTAATTGTATATGTATCTTCCTCATAGTAATACTTATTAGCAGGTGGTGGCGGTTTCACCAAACAGTTCACTGAATTCAACTTTGTTGCGCCTTCGCTCAAATTCTTTAACACCAACCCAAATTCAGTTTTCATCTACAACATCTCTTCATAAGAATCATATGTGTTTATGTTATTTGTAGCATGTACCGCGAAGATGTTTCTCCCAGTGTTTTACTTTCTAGTAATGCAAGATTTATTATTGCGACACATCTTTTCCAAGTTCTTTGCAATCTCAATATATGTGCATTCTCCATACGAGCCACAAGCAATACTATCAAGCAGAGCTTTGTTGTTGTCATATTGACCTCTATAAAATTAATCCTTCAGTGACTGATAATCAATGTGATTATTAAGTAAACCCCTCACAAGTGCAGTAAATTTGTCCCATCAGCTACTCACCAACACTCTAGGTAATGCCAAAAAATTGTTTACCTTATCCTTGTTATTTAGACTCTTGGACAATGGATAGTATCCCACTAAGACCACATCTCTTATATGATCCCAATAGTGGAGAGAGTTATAGGGCAGCTCAGTGAACCATAATAGCAACATCTCTTGTCAGTAATACAGGAAACACTCGCAGACTGATAACATTCATATAAAAGATAGGTCTACCAAATAAATTTTGCACACGTATTTTAACCTTGCTTTATGTGCATGTGGGTGTTCTTATTGCAGTCCTTAAAACAAGACCCTCGCGGTGAGCATCTATATCATGATAATCGACAACACAAAAGTTTTCCCATTGGGGCAATGGGGGTAGAACAAGAGGTCCACCAGAGTCTGTAATGTTCACATTAACTTTGTAGTAATCCTTAAGTCAAGGGGCTACTGAAGGTTGCACCCTCAAGGAACCACCAAACTGATTCTCCATATGTGCCTGGTTTTGTGCCTGTACTCGTAATGGTAGCTGATGGCCTTATAAATCACCTAGATTTCCTTTATTAAGGTTGAGTGGAATCCCATGGTTTTCCATTCTTCTGAAAGTGTGATTTATTTCAGGATCGTACGAAGTGAGTGATTCCCATCGGTTTGTGTACTAGACATACACTAGATCTATAAAAGAGTGAAAAAAAAATAAAAAAATTAAAATCACGAAATACTTGACTAAGTATTAATAATGTAATTAAAATTAATATAAAATAAAGAATTCCCCAGCTGCAGCACCAAAATTTGTTATGCTCAAATATACCTCCCTAAAGAAGAATATGCAGTCGTTATTAAGTAGAGAACCAACTAGTAGGTTGGGGTCGATCCCATCAGCAAAATGTTTTAGAATTTACTTTAACTCAATATTATATCTATTTAGTCAATGTCTTTCAAAAGCAAGTAAGTAAAAGGGGGTTTTTGTAATTAAAATTGCTTTAAAAGTGTAATTAGAAATTGAACAAAAATAAAGTTTGGTTTTATCAAGATGAGAGAGTAACTTAGGTATATGTTTCCCACAGGTTCATAACACACTATTCCTAGTAATAACAATCATTTCATAGTGTATTACATTCAAAGTAATAAGTTAGATATCTCTAATTACTTGGTCTGGCATCTAGAAAATTTCACCTCGCACTTTGTTCCGTCTATATGTGTATAACTTACTAACACTTACCATTACCTCATATTATACATTATAATTGATGTATGACCTAGTTATTACTTCCCATCAATCGGCGCTAGTCTATTAGATAGTATCACACTAAATCTATGTTGATAATTCTTTTTTTTATTAACTAACTCCTTGGTCCGACAAGTAGCAACAAGGCGAGTTCTAACGTTGGCCACCGTTACGACAACTTTTAAACAAAATAATTATATATGCGTGCAAAACACTATTCAAGAATTGCTTAATTGCTAGTCATGCATTGTTAATTACCCATGGTTCCCGCAACCCTAGTTGTGGATTTAGTTACCCATGCTATCAAGATCATAATTCATAATTTTAGTTGAAGAAATCACGAATTCACTGGAAAATAAGAATATTCCCAGATATGCCACTTGAAATATAAAGAAAAATTCTTCTAAACAAATATGAAAATCAACTAATTGCTAAAGTTGCAAAAACCTATCTCCAGTACATAGTAGAAAAAATAATAGTAGCTAACCCCCAAAAAAGATGTTTAATAGCATGTAAATTTATAAAACACAGTCCTAAAGAAAATTGAATTCAAATAAGGAAAGTTTTGTTGATGTACACAACATCGATCGACGAACCAACTAAAAGACCATAATTGAATCGACAGTCTCTAGACTGCTTTCGCCAGTCAGGACATACAATTATTTTTTCTCTGCGAGTGTAACCCTCTCTGAATCAAATGACAAACCAACAGTATGGTCTGTCGATCCATATACGGGCCAACAATGATCCTACGTAGCTCTATACATAGAATCTTCCAATACCAAGTACTTGAACTTTCTCTAAACCAAACGACGCTTCACCAATACGATTCGTCGATCAATCGATGGATGTTGTTGTATCTCGTTGTTCCGCACTTAGTCTGACTTCCCTTATTTTTTCCTTCAACGTCCTTAGCTTCTCATGTACGATCACACCTACGGTCCATCGATTGGACGACAAACCCTAGATGGTTTCCGTAGGTAAAATTCTACACTATTTTTAGTTGTTTTCTTTTATTGCCACCTAAAAATCTTTACTTCAAAAAAGGACATCAAATTTGTTAAAATCACTACAAAAAGGATTTAGACACACAAAAATCTTATGTCAAATACAATAGAAAAGTCATCAAATCACGGCAGATCAATTCTCTACCCGACAAGTATTACTATGAGGCTAAGCGATGGTACAACATCTTACCTCACATTGAAAAATGACCGTCCTATAACCTAGCATCGATATAGAACCTGAACAACTAAGTTGATCCACTAATCAAAGCTAAAAAAACACTAAAGAATCATCTAAAAGCAATGATCCTTCATATGTCCATGTAAGTTATATGGTTTATGGGGTCTTGAGTTAATATTCACTCTCGTCCTTATAATGATGATCAATTCTACTCCAAAAATACTAAGCTCATATGTTTTAAAAACAACTACTTCTCTGTTTTAACATAATTTACTCAAACTTAACTTCTAAAAGCTCTCTTGGAAATCATTGTTTCCTCTTTACTAAAACTAATCAAAGGCTCTTTTGGAAGTCTAGATTTCTTTCATGATCAAAATTTGAATTAAATTTGTAAATATTTATAATACTTATTTACTTTATAAATTTTTAGAAATGAACTCAACTCTTTACTCTTTGCTCAACTTGTAACTTAACCCTTAGGTAATACTTAGTTCCTTTTTAACATTTGAGAATTTTAAATGAACTCATTACTCTTTTCTAAAATGGTATCTGGAGGCTTAAAATAAATTAAAAATTCTAGTGTAAGACTCTTGAAACCTTACGGACTTACTTTTACTTCCTTCTTAACCTCTAGACTTGACTCTTAATTTTTTTGACTTTGATCTTAACTTTCCTTGAATTGTATTATGGAATCAAAATTTATGATACAGTGTTTATGGATGATTTCATTACCTTTAGATGTACCTTAGAGTGTTATAACCAACTAAGAAATATGTGTACATCACTTAGGAACTAGTTCAAAAATATGGGAATGAATAGGGTAACCAAGCGTCCTTGGCACTCTGAGAGGCGTGGAGCGGCAGAGGATGATCGATAGACACTATACTAAGGGGCTTTGGTTGGTTCATCATTATATGGAGCTTCAGATAGAGCATGTCCTATGGGGCTCTGGCAAGTGTTATGCCCCATGTTTGTCAGATGTGTAATTTGACTTTTTTTCTCCGTTTTTCATCTTTAAACGTTCTAAACTTTCATGGATCTTTGCCCAAACATTTAGGATCTATAAAAACCTCAAAAGCCAATAGATTAGACTTGATAAATAATCCAAAACACAAACCAAATGAACTAAAGGCATGTAAAAACTCAACAAACAAGATTTCAACATTGTTCTTCAAGAACTTCACTTTTCACCATTCAATCAACTCAAAGTTCGCTGAATTAAACACGTTGGTGTGTGGTGAACTAGTTGTAATGAACCTTCTTGTCATTCTTAGTGTTTTATCCTCTATGTATCATTTATAGCGTTCCTATAGTCCCAAGTCATTTATGACTTGGTAGGACTGATAGATCGGTCAACTTGTCGTTCATTTGGTTATTGTGTGAGCTTTAGTACTTTTGGAGCTTATGAACATTGAACGATCATTTTCGATCGAAAGTTCAAGAAGATTACATCAGAATCCAATTATGATGAATCCATCAGTTCGAAAAGGGTCATATTAGGCTTGTAGCATTATAGACATGACTCCAGAAGTTTTCAGTGCGAGTTGGTGTGATTAGGCGTTTTAACTTTAAGCTAAAGGCTATGTTTGACTTTGGTCAACATTCTGAGTGAAAATGCTCGGATGGGAATTCCGTCAGCGCGGCTAGCCCCGGAATGTCGAGTTTGGTCTTGTTTAACCCTTTTTTCGGGTTCTGAGGTTTTTGATATTTTTCTGAGACCTTTTGTGGTTTTTGACTTAAAATGGCCAATGGAAGTGGGACCCACATTTTATAGAGATGACCTCTGATGGAAATTTTCATTGCGCCATTGAGTCCGAAATGTTGACTTTGGTAGGGTAGCATATCTGTTTTATTTTTATCACGATCTGATCGGATTCTGAGCACCTGTCGGAGACTTTAAAGAAATTAGACAAAGCTGAAATCTGGGGCAGCCCTTTAACGACCAGAATTTGGGGTTGTAACGACCAGATTTTTTGGTTAATTAGCGACCGACCAGCTTCGTCCTTAAAAATCCCAATTTTGAGCCTTTGTTTTTTACTTGAAAATTTTGATATTTTGAGCTATAGAAATCCAAATTGGGTCGTGACAGTAGCCCAACACACAAAGATATTACATACCTTAATAGGGATCACCCTAGATGAATTCCACTTGAAGATCTTGGCCTTCTTGATAAATTCTTGATCATTTCTCCCTTTTTCCTTCTTCTCTTTTCTCTTCTTTAAGACCAAAGCTTAAATAACCTTTCTACTCTCAATTGAAACTTATTATAACCCCAAAGAAACACTTCAAACGACTTAGGAAATAGATGGGTGAAAAGCTTTGTTTGCCCTAAATAAAATCCAAAATTGAACTTTGCTCTCTTTAACAACCCAACTTCCGTAAGACATATCTCCATCATACTATATCGAAATCGTGCAAACTCGGCCTTGTTATAAAGATCTTTCCAATGTATTTCCAGCCATACAATTAACTGTATCTAAATAATCTTAATCTAGAAGTTATTGTTGTTTGTAAAGGATCAATACTCACTTCCTAAACTGAGGAATTTTTTTTTCTTTTTCATGGTCTTATAAAAAATGATAATTTTTTTTCTGAGTTTATTCTTGGCTATTACGAGCTTCAAGATGTTACAGTATCTCCCCTTGGGAACATTCGTCCTTGAATTGTATTTCTTTTACTTTGCTAAGAATAGTAACATCAAGTTCAACACTTAACAATCTAAAAACAAATGACAATCATGCTAACTCAAAGTTAATAAAGTACTAAGAAGATAATTAGTTCTTTGATCTGCATTCTCTCCGGATTAAAATAGATGGGAATATCTCTTCTTCATATCCTCTTCATCATACCAAGTTTCTTATTCAATAAATTGATTCCTTCAAAGGATCTTGACTGACGCACCCTCCTTGATATTGAAGTTACGAACTTTGCGATCTAAAATCAGAACCAAAATCTCTTCATAGGACAAGATATCATTAATCCCCACATTCTATGCTGGTACAATCAATGAAGGATCACCCATGCACTTCTTCAACATAGTGATATGAAAAGCCGGATGAACTGCTGCTAACTCTTATGGTAGCTCCAATTCATAAGCTACATTGTCAATTCTCTTGAATATTTCGTAAGGTCCACTATATTGGGGACTAAATTTTCTCCTTCTTACCAAACCTCTAACACCCTTCATGGGTGAAACTTTTAGATACATCCAGTCATCCACTTCAAACTTCAATGGCCTTGTCCTCCCATTTGTTTTCGGTTTCTAAAGACTTTTTGCATCTTGAATCCCTCTTGAACAACCTTCACCATACCCGTTATTTGGTGAACTAGATCTATTCCTATCAACCCTTCTTCACAAATCTTGAATTACCTAAAAGGAGATCTGCATCTTCTCCCATAAAGTGTATCATATTGAGCCATTTGGATGCTCAAATGGTAGCTGTTTGTAAGCGAACTCAATGAGAGGTAGGTGATCATCCCAATTCCCCTTTAAATCGATCACATAAGCTCAGAACATGTGTTCTATTGTCTGGATAGTATGCTCTACTTGACCATCAGTCTAAGGATGAAAAGCACTACTTAAGTTCACCTTTGACCCTAAACCTTTTTGGTAAAGACTTCAAGAAGTGAGTAGTAAACTGGTCTTCTCTATCTTAAATGATTGAAATTGGGACTCCTTGAAGTCTTACCACTTCCCGCATGTATAACTTTGCATTATCTTCCACCCAATGAGTGGTATTTGTTGGCAAGAAAGCGGGCTGATTTTGTCAATCTATCGACAATAACCTAAATTGAATCATGTTATCTGTGAAACCATGGAAAGAATGTGATGAAGTCCATATTTCCCATATTCATTCAAGAAGTTCTATGTTCTAAGCCAACCTTCCAACCTTTTGGTGTTCGACTTTCACTTGCTGGTAGTTTGGGCACTTGGCAACAAACTAAACAATGTCTTTCTTCATACCTTCCCACCAGCATACCTTTCTTATGTCGCGGTACATCTTAGTGGAACCAGGTTGAATGGAATATCTTCAGCAATGATCCTCATCCATATTCAATCTTGGAGTTTATACACTGTATGTACATACAATCTACCTTGATACTTCTGCACACCATCTCCTCGATGTTCAAAAGCAAGCAAAATGAGGTCTTGGTATGACTTTCCTTTCACCTTTGACACTTGTGATGACTCATCATCATTAGTCAAAACTATTTCTCCTTTTGCAAAATCCATAAGTCTGACTCCCAGATGTGCAAGTTTGTGCACATCTTTGTCTAACTCTCTATTTTCATCCTCAACATGGGCAAGACTCCCCACAGATAAACTTCTTAAAGCATAAACAACAACATTAGCCTTATTTGGGTGGTAAAGAATACTCGTGTTGTAATCATTGAGTAGTTAAAACCTCATCCCTTTTCTAAGATTGATCCCCTTATTTATGAACACATATTATAGGTTCGTGTGATCAGTGAATATATCAACATTAACACTATAAAAGTTGTGATTCCATATCTTTATGGTGAATACCATAACAATCAACTTTAAGTCATGGGTCGGATATTTATTATCATGAAATTTTAATTGTCTGCAGGCATAAGCTATAAACTTGCCATTCTGCATTCACACACAGCCCAAACAACCTCTTGATGCATCATCATCCACCATAAATCATTGAGTAACCTCTGGTAAGGTCAAATTACCGAAGTATTCAACCTCTTTTTCAATTCGTGAAATCTTTTCTCACAAGCTTAAGACAAATGAAATTTAACTATCTTCTAAGTCAACATAGTCAAATGAGACGATATTGATGAAAACCTTTCAACAAATCTTCTATAGTAGCCACCTAAACATAAAAACTCCTTATATCTGTAAAAGATGTGGGCCTAGGCCATCACCGAACTTCTTCTATCCTATAGGTATCCACGTCAATCCCATCACCCGAAATTATGAGGCACAAGAATGCCACAGACTTAAGCAACAACTCACACTTGGAGAAATTGTCATGTAACTCCTTATCTTTTAAGGTCTGAAGAACTGTCCTTATGTTGCTAGCATGATCTTTTTCATTCCTTTAATAGTTTAGTATATCATCAATGAACATGATAATAAACATATCTAAAATAAGGTTTGAATACTCTATTCATGATATCCATGAATGATGCAAGCGCATTTTTCAAACGAAAGGACGTGACCAAAAACTCATAATTCCCATATATGTTTCTAAAAATTGTCTTTGGAATATCACATTCCCTAACTTTAATCTGATGGTATCTTGATCTGATATCAATTTTTGAAAATAAGAAATCACACTAAAGCTCGTCGAAAAAATCATATATCCTTGGAAGAGGATACTTATTGTTCATGATAAACTTATTCAGTTGGCGATAGTCTATACACATCCTAAGGGAACTAGTATTTTTTCGCACAAGCAAGATTGGAGCTCCCCAAGGAGATATATTTAATCGGATAAAACCTTTATATAACATATTTTCATATGTTCTTTCAATTGTTTTAACTCTTCTTGTGCCACTCGACATGGCGGAACACAGATAGTATTAGTACCTGTCATGATATCTATGCGAATGTCTATAACTCTATCATGAGGGACTCTAAGTAGATCATTAGGATAAATTTTGGAAACTCTTTTACCATAAGAACTGACTAAGAGGAAGGTACCTCAGCACTTGAGTCATAAACTCGTACTAAGTAATATATACACTCCTTATAAACTAACTTTCTCGCCTTCGTGTAAGAAATAAAATGACCCTTAGGCACTGGTGAACTACTACTCCACTCTATGACTGGCTCATTAGTAATATGAAACTTGACAACTCGAGTTCTACAGTCTATTGATGAATAACAGACATGAAGCAAGTCCATACCTATAATGGCAACAAAATCTACCATGTCTAACTCCACTAGGTCAACCATGGTACTCCTGTGATTGATAGAAATAGGACAATAATGATAGACTCTCTCCGCTATAATAGACTCTCCAAGTGGGGTAGAAAACATAAAAAAGTTCACATAGTTTCTCAAGAAGAATCTCAAACTTATTTGCAACATAAGGAGTTTCAAAATATAATCTTTCTCCTCGGTCTAAAGACTTTTATCATACCCATGAAAACATCTAGCAAGTTCTCTTGCTCTTGGAATCTAGTGATTACATTGAGGTGATTTTCTCTTCCAGCAGTAGCGGAAGTAGCTTACCTAGGTGCAACCTTTTATGGTGTTGCAACTACTGAAGATTGAGCTCTATTGCCTAGATTTCCACCACCTTGCTTATATTAGGATACTCTTTCATAAAGTGACCCTCTTTACCGCACTTGAAGCAACCTGACTAGCCATAACAACACTTAACGGTGTGGTTTTTACCACACCTACCACACGAGGAAACCCAATTACCTCCTTGTTCCACACTACTTTGGGACTGGGCTAGTCTAGTCTTGAAGTTCAGTGGATTTTGGCCATTATACTTACCTCTATTTCTAGGCGCAGGTGCACTAGCACAAGATGGTACAGGCCCCTTTTGATTTTGAAAATGTGGGCGATTCGAACCACCTTTGTACATTCCACACTCACTCCCAGTCTTACCTTTCGTGTTCCTATACTTCTCTCTCCCCATAAGCTTCTCTTCTATAACTTGTTGCACATAGACAATCAATCTCGAAATGTCCATGTACCCAATAAGAATTACTGCCCGACCCTCTTTGCTTGATAGACGACCTTACCAGCAACCAGAAAAACTCATTCTACTTCTCATGGCTTTACCATCTCCGAATCATAATGCATAGTAGGGTGAACTTCAAACCATATTCACGAACACTTAGAGAATCTTTCTTAAGTGTGAGGAGTTCTCGTACCCTAGCCTCTTGAAGTTCATAGGGAAAGAAATGCCCTAAGAAAGCCTCTTCGAAACAAGTGCACCTCAGATATGGTACATTCACATCTCTACCCTCCTTCCACTAGTCGAACCAAGTCCTAGCCACATTCTTCTGTTAGTATGCCGCTAGGTCGACTCTCTCAACATCAATTACATTCATTACATCAAAAACCTTCTTCAACTCTTCCACAAAGTTTTCCCGACCCTCAATTGTGCTCAAACTGGTGAAACTTGGAGGATTCATTCTTAGGAACTCATGAAATCTCAAGGTGTCAGCCTCTTGTAATCGAGCTCCTCTCTGTTGACCCATATTGTTAGTTACAACCTTACATAGTATTCTAATCGCTTCACAGAACTCAGTGTGGCTAACCTTCTCTTGAGGTTGCACTTCAGGTGCATTGGGTAACATTTGTTCTTGAAGTTCAACTTTTCTTTTAGGAGGGTGTTTTTGTAATGCTCTTTGTGAAGGCATAGTAATCTAAAACATGCGTAAGCACAAACTAGAGAGAGACTTTTTGAGATAACGCACGAAGTGAATATAAAGAAAGTGAAGAAATTCCTAAATGTTGCAGCCTCCTACTTTGAGATATGGTGTTATTCACACCGATAAATATGACATACACAGCTTCATAGACTGCCTAAGACTCTTGAACTTTATGCTGTGATATCTAGTTTGTCACGCTCAGAGCCTACATCATTGATGTGGTCGGTACCCAATGACCATTAATGGTCTTCAACTTACTCTTGGCCTGGCTTACTTAAATCAGTGTAAGACTTATCTTGATCATAAATCGAGAAACATTCTCACTCAAATGACTTAAAGAAATGTCTTCGATAAAATGGCGAATAATCCTCAAAATTTGAATATTTGAACTACAAGATAAGAAGAGACTCAAATTGAATAATCTGAGTCACTATCTGTCTATGAATCCTCTATAGTACTAAGATGAATGCTAGGATAAAACCCACAATATTCTATGAGTAAAAACATGTAAAGCAATTAAAAGTGTCCTCGAAGATGCAAGGAGGCTCACCACTGACTCTCAGTGCTCAAGCTAGATCAACGAGGCACTGAATGAAGATTTCATTACCTGCATTTGCATCATAAGATGATGTAGGTCAATCTTATCAGTACATTGAATGTACGAGTATGCGAGTGGGAATGCTAAAAAATAACTTAAAGCATGAAAGGAATACTAAGACACTGACCTTGGTTGTGCTCAACTCATTAATACTCAACTGAATGCATATAAGGAAATTATAACATATGTAATATATATAAATCTTTGGAAGAAAGTGAAACAACATAGTTTGTTAAAGAAAATGCAATAACAAACTCAACTCTACTTATATATGAAAGTTACATAGTTTTTGTGGGAGATTCTCTTACCAACAACCATCACTATGAGCCTAGGCGATATTATAATATCTTACCTCACATTACAAGAGTACCATCCTATACCTTACCGTTGGCATAGAACCTGAACTACCAAGTGGATCCAGTAGTCTATGCTAAAAAATACTAAGGAATAATATCTAAAAAGTATGACCCTTCATCTGTCCATGATAGCTACATAATTTATGTTTCATCCCCATATCCATGATGAATACTACTACCAAAATTTTCAGCTCGTATGTTTATAAAAAAATCTTTTCTGGTTTGAGATAATTTGCTCAATCTTAGATTTTAAGAGCTCTCTTCGAAATGATGGTTTCCTCTTAACTAAAACTAGCAAAAGACTCTGTTGGAGGTCTAGATTCCTTACACTTGTAACTCTTGGGGAATACTTAATTCCATTATATCTATTGAAAAATGAACTCAACTCTTTACTCTTTTCTCAACTTGTAACTTAACTCTAAGGGAATACTTAGTTCCCTTATAACTTTGGAGAACTTCAACTCAACTCATTACTTTTTGCTCAACTTGTAGCTTGAGCCTTAAAACAAAGTTAAATATCATGTTTAAGACTCTTTAAAACATTGAGGACTTACTTTGACTTGATTCTTAACTTTTAGACTTTAATCATAATTTCTTTGACTTTGATCTCAACTTTCCTTGAACTGTATTATAGATTCAAGGTTCATGATCTCATGCTTATGGATAATTTCATGACGTTGAGATGTACCTTAGTGTACTGGAATCAAGTGTCAAATGTTGCTACATCACTTAGCAACTAGTGCAACCAGATGGGAATGAATGGGGTCGCCAGGGGACCTTGGCAGTTTGAGAGGCGTGGAGCGCAAGAGCCTAAAGAATAAAGCCTGTCCTTTGGGCTCAGGCAGGAGCGGCACCCCAGTGCCTATCAGATGGACTATAGATTTTTCTTCTCTGTTTTTCATCTCTAAACCTTAAAAACTTTCATGTCGTGAGGGTCAACTCACCCAAAACATAAAGATCTCACTTTCCTTATTAGGATCACCCCAGACGAATTCTACTCGAAATCTTGGTGTTCTAGATGACTTCTTGATCTTTTCTCCCTTTTTTCATCTTCTCTTTTCTCTCTCCAAGCCCTAAGTGTAAATAACCTTTCTATTCTGAATTCAGACCTATTCTATCCTAAAATAAAGCCTTAAAAAGAATTTGGAAATAGATGGGTGAAAAGACAACTTTGCCCGTACTAAAATGTTGAATAGGGCTTTTCTCACTTCAACAACCCAAGTTTAGAAAGGCATATTTCAATCATATGATATATAAATGGTGAAAACTTGGATCCGTTGGAAAGACTTTCCAAGGGCTTTCCAACCATTGAAAGAATTGACTCTAACTCGTCCTGAATTAGAAGTTATGACCATTTGAATATGATCAAATATCACTTTTTAAACATTGGAATTTTCCATAATTTTCTATTCTTTCCAAAAATGATAAATTTTAGCTTCTTAGCTGTATCTTGGCTATTATGATCTATGAGATTTTACAAGTAAGATCTAGAAGAGGCATTTTCTAAAACACATCTTAGACATTTCTTCACATTAAAAGTTGCAAAGGCGTTGAGTCTTGTACCATTTATCTCTTGAATAAATATCATCAATGGTAAGAAAATAACTTTCCCAACAGAAGAAAATTCTCACTCACTCAACAAGTTCTTCAAGGTAGAGAATTATCTAAAAATACAAAACCAAATTGAAAATCAAATCAAATCGCACGTCGAGTCGAACAAAAAAAAACCACTAATGGTTTGAGTTTAACTTGGTTTGGTATTGGAAAATAAAATCTCAACTATACTTGGGTGGTTTGGATTTAACTAAAAAAGTGAATCTGATACTGATTCAACTCGATATTATATATATTATTTTTAAAATTTATTTTTTACGTAAAAGTATTTACTTTGATGTTACTTCTAAATTTTACATATATGTTTTCACAATTTTTATCTTTTAACATATTTTTTCATGTTTTTTTAAACTTAGAATTTTGAATGGTTCAATAAAATTTATGGTCCATAGATATTAGTAACTCTAATAAATCTCAACTCGAAATCAAATCAATATTATGCTAACAAAATAAATTAATTCAACACTAAAAATTACAATAATGTTGAATCTTTGTTTTTTGTTTTACATTGGATTAGACATTAAAATACATAATTTAATTTTAAGTTTTATAAAAATGTTTAATCATGTAACTTATTCTTTTTAGACTTATTTCAACGTGATTTAAAACTTTAAAAGTATGATCATTTTCATTGTGACTTTGCATTATTTGTTTTGTATAATGATTTTAATATTGCTTTTATTTAATGTTTTAGTGTCATCACTCATCTCGTATTTTGTGTTATTTTTTAGGAAACACTTTTGATAGTTTTATTTAGATTGGACTAAAGAACTATCTGTATTTCAAGTTAATTATATATTTGCATGTACACTTACCGGAAAACACCAACAACCTTAAAAAATCTAAAATTTATTAGTTTGATTTTATTTAAAAATTTTAATATCTTACACAATGGATTCACTTGGTATTTTTTGAAAAATTCAAAGAAAACTTGAGTTTTATTAGTTCCCTTTGGTTTAATAATTTATAGTTTTACACAAATAGTTAGGTTTGATATTTTAAAAACCTAAACTAACCTAGGCATGTACACCTCTAAGTCTCGGTTTCAATTTCTATCTTGAGAAATCGATTCTAAGCCATAAAGGTTTTATTATATTAACAATGACTTATTTAATAGGTTATTTAATCAAATAATTCTTGACCTTTCTATCATTATGAGACATTCTAGATGCTTCTTCTACTAAAGGTGAGGCATGTTCGATATTATTTAACTAATTTCAAATATAGTAACAATCAGTAGATATGGTCAAGATATTTTTATAGTTTCATAGTTTATTGCATATTAAATCTTAGGTGTGTTGTTATTTTATAAGATTAATTATGACTACTTCAAAGCATGATGTATAATGATACTGGAATTACACTTTCTTTAATAAATATTAAATATATATTACTTACAATGAGCACACTATCATACTCAATTCATGAAACACATATAACACAAAATAGTTTTATTTATTCATAAATATTTATGATAAACATAATACATCATCGTACTTGTGAAACATACATCACACAAATAGTCTTATTTATTTGCAAGGATTTAGGATAGTACTAATATTTAATCTAGCTCGTTATTGATTCGGAATGGGGCTCAAAAATATTTTCTGGCATGGTGAATCGCAAGGTTCTTAATGAGTGATGTACTGTGGTATTACGGTACTTCCAATGTTTTTTTCTTAAGTTTAGTTGTGTCTAAGGCCTTTTTGTAGTAGTTTAATATGTTTTGTGTTGCAGGAAAACTTTCCAAACTGAAAACGCCGAAGACTATGTTGAAATACGCAAAACTGATGACCTACGGTATCACGACTGGAATCTAGACCCCAGACGATACTAACGTTGTTGACCTCTCAGAGGTCGCAGACAATCCTACATACGTCATTCTTACTTCATCTAGGTTAATTTTAGCGGAAAATTTGAACTTTTTGGTTTCGTATTTCATGCTAAAATTTAAAACTTAACATCACAGGCTTTCACAAATCGACAATCTAATATAGTGATAATAAAATGAAAGAAATAGTTAATAATTGCATTAACATATTTTTGCCAAAACGACACTAATACAAAGTCAGAACAAAAATGGAAATAAACACTAGTGGAACATGATCCACTAGCTATAGCCTACATATAAGATAGATAATAACGATAGACATCCTCGAAAGCATGAGGGCCTACCATGTCCAGATGATAGCTCCACGTCCGGATAGCTGCAATGTCAACCTGTAAGGTCTAGCATCCACCTGTGCATGCACCTAGAATTGTAGAATTGTATGGGATTAGTACACACTCGTACTAAGTATGGGTATATAAAAGAACACAACAAGGACATGCATTATTAAAAACAACTCTTTCCTAACAACATGATTATGGAAAGTCAACTCAGTAGACTTGCCAAATTGGGATTAGGACAGTTAGTGAGCTTTCAAAATTTAGATTAGGAAAGTGAGTGAGCTTTCCAAATTTGTATTAGGAAAGTCATGCCATGAGAGTAAAATGAATCATCGTACTTATCATATTGGACACAGCACATAACATCTTACACATCGCATATAACATATTGTATATAGCACATAACATTTTTGACATCATTCGTTCATATGCCATGAGACCTTCGAATCATGGACTTGACATCAAGACCTCCCAAAATGAGGGCTCAACATATGGGACCTCTACTAGGGAACCTTCTTTAGCAAATAGAGAGTCTGCTTCATCCATTCACACGTTCTTCATTTCATTTCTTTCATAGGATAGTGTAAACACCAGCTATACCTAGGATGTAGTTTAAGACTTTCATCGAGTTCACTGTGCAATGATCAAGAATGACCTAGTGTCATTACTTAAGTCTATCCGACATCTTGATCATCCTATACTAACACCTTTGGTATCATTAATTTCATTATGTGCATCATTTGAGGGTGGACTCATTCATTCATTGGGAACTTTAACTTTAACCGACATAGATCATGTGAGCATACTGGAATCCAGTGTCTTTCCCACACCGAAAAGAGGTGGAATCACCGGCCAAAGTGTCCAAAAAACATGCTAGTGTACATGGGATTTGAACCCAGCCAGATCACTATATTGGAAGTATAAGTTCAAAGATTATGAGATATAAGGACACCTATACCCGGCATGCCGTACAGTCTCATCTCATGAGAGTTACTTGAACCTCCGCCCTTCCAGAAAGAAGGAATCACCGCTCAAGCTAGTCTATCGGTGCTTGATATAAAGGTCAATTACATTTAACTCATATGTCATGGAAGATGGCTTCTACTATGAGGACATCATATCTCAATAGATGATTCTCATCTCATCATAATTATAAAGTGTGTTAATCTCAACACTTTCATTAGAGTGTTCATAGAGACTGGTCTCTTCATTAACTTTACTCTCTCATAGGTGAGTACGTTTTTGTAACATTTACTTAGGCTCATTTGAGATTGTTCTCATCTTTTACATTAGCCTCATATAATATTGTCACAACATTCAATAATATTAGCACCTTTGCTCTTCATAATTACTCACCCCATTTTACGTGAATGTTCATTTCATCATATGACAATGCACATGGCCATTTAGTGTGTTTCACACTCTTACTTAACCCTTTTGTGGTTTTATCATTTCATTGTTCATTTCATCATTTGTTTTTTTAATTTCATCATTGCACTTGTTCATTTCATTATGGGCCAATGCACTTTGTCTTTTAGTGTGTTTTATACTCTTACTTAACCCTTCTAGGGTTACATCATTTCATTACATACATCTTAGGTTCACTTATTTTAAATATATGCTGAACTTATAGGTCTATACATACAAGCCATGAGGCGTCATTCAACGTTCGGTTAAATGATTCATATCTCCCTAAGATTATGTGATACAAAACTTATGCATCTTGTATGTATGCCAAGATCTCGATTTCAAGCTAAGTAGGCAGCATTATTCTTTAATATTTATGTCACGTATGACATATGTATCAATCAGGAATTTGGGCAAGCGAACACGGTTTCAAATCCCATGGACAACGCTTTATATATTTTTCTTTTTATTTACTTTCAGTCCACATTACATTGGAACCCTAGATCCAGCCCCAACATCAACATTTCCTTTTTATTTCTATCCTTTGAAAATTCTCTTTGGTCGAGGGGTTGTGGGTTCAAAACCCCACAGTCCCTTTTATTTTTTTTTAATTTATTTTCCTTGACTATCTCGAGTTGACCATGAGGTTGTGGGATCAAACCCCCACAATCTCTCTTTATTTTAATTTTAATTTTCCTCTACTGTCTAGAGGTCGTGGGTTCAATTCCCATGACTCACATTTCTTTTAATTTGATTTTTCTCTTAACTCTCCTTTACTGCCTTGAGGTCGTGGGTTCAAATCCCATGTCTCACATTTTTTTTTATTTTCATTTTCTCTTACTCTCCTCTAATGCCTTGAGGTCGTTGGTTGAAATCCCACGCCTCACATTTATTTTCCTTTCATTTTTCCTTATGTTCTGATTTAGAGGTTGTGGGTTCGAATCCTACTCCTCTAAATTCTTAATTTCATTAATTAATTTCAAGCCAAAGTACCCAATTTCGAACCTCCCACTGCCCCATTTCTTTATTCACCTTTTTAGTGCTTTTCACGGGTGAGGTCGCGGGTTCGATTCCTAATGACCTCACCTAATTTGTACTCATTTAAAATTCCAGATTTGTTTGTCTATGTTTAGCAGTAACTAAGTTGTAATTTGCGTGAAATTTTGTAACATATGTCAGCTCACTTCCTTTAACATTATATGTGAATTTCTATGGTAATTCGTAGATCATTTAATACGTTCTTAGGTGCATATTTCATGGATTCGTTTAGCCAAGAGGTTATCACTCAAATAAGACAAATTTCAACTCATATGAATGTCACGAATTACATAATCATTTGTACATGAAATACAAACACAACATCACATTTTTTAAGCCTTAACCCGATGCACATAGATATGGTTCACATTGCACACACACGTAAACATAATTTCCAAAAAGCATCAACATAAGTCAAATAATTCCAAACATATATATAAACACATAATCATCACAAAAACACGTGTCATCCCTAGTTTTCTACCAGCAAACATAACCAACCTATGATTCAATGGTAGCTAGTGACAGGGATATGCAACGGGGAAGAATCCTAGTTTTCGGAATAGATTCGTCTGAACCTTAGGGGTCTCTTGGGAAAGGGAACAAGAGAGAAGAGAACTCATACCTTTTTCACGTTAAACCCTCGACTTGCTACCTAAAAACATCACCTAAGATCACGTCAAAGTCCCCTCGATGTCAACGCAACTCGATGGACAACCTCCCTTTGCCTAATGTGTGATTAACGTTTGTTTTCTTATTATTTCGTGCGAGTTCTAGATGTGTGAAGAACTTGGTTTATTTATTCTGTTCTAAAAAGTTACTTTAGTAGAGAGAGATCGTGAATAAGAGTGATAGAGTCGTGAGAGGGAGAGATGAGGGTGGGAGTGAAGCGTTTTCTTAGGCTTAGGAGTCTAGTTTAGGACATAGTCAAATAAGGTTTTATTTAATTATTAAAAAAATCTGATTTCCTTTTATTTAAAATAGCTAATAAATAATAAATATAAATTAATTTCATTAATTTACAAACTCGAATTAAGAAAAAATTTAATTCATTTGCTTCCTCCTAGGTTCGTACTTGGGCGAAGCAATATGTTGGCCTGGAAAAAGACCATTTTACCCCTAGATCCTCCAAACCTAAGATTTTCCCTTTTTAAGACGGTAAAGACTCATTCAAGTAAATCTTCGTACTCAAGAGCCCTACATGGCTAAACCCAACCTTTTCTAGCTCAACAAACTCCCTAAGTTAGTTGGCTTGGCTGTAGCAAGGGTTCAGAGATCTGGTTCTACGCGCATCAATCCGTGTGAATCCGGTCTACTCATAGGCATTCTTGACACATTAAGCAATAATTATCTTATACATTTTTAAGTTTGTTACATACGGAGCCACCGACGGTATGTCGACCTTGTGACGGTCTGTAGGTGATGATCATCGACTAAAGTTCCAAGCAGCTGAAATCAAATCAAGGGAATCTAACCAAGTGTGGGGCTATGGAAGGAGCGACGGTCCATCAATCCACTAACAGACCATCATGGCTAATAGTCGGTGGTAACAGAGAGTAGTCGTGTACCCGGCTTGAAAAAACCACTAAACATGGAGGAAAGAAGGCCATCGATGGACCATAGGTCAACTGATGGGCTGTGTTGTTGGTCCGTCGATGGTAATAGGGTGTTTTGAAAAGTCGAAGCTGAAAAAAAGATTTGAAGTATGGACCGACGGAAGTTGTCGACGATCCGTCGTTACATTGACGGACTTTTAGTAGAGTCGTCGACAGCAAATGTATTTTAGACAAAACAATTTCCTTAACAAGAATTCCTTTTTATTTTAGGAATTCATATTATAAATATGAATAAAAAACTCATTTTTGAGGTTACACTCTTTACTAATTTTTAGATTTGTGTTATTGGAAGTTAAACTTTTTTTATGGGAAACATTTAAATTTTCCGAAATCATTTGATTCAATATTTAAGTGAATTCAAGTGATATTTCTGTGTTTTCTATCAAACTTGATAAAGTAAGCGCATGATTTCTTGTTTAACAATTATGAATTATGTAATTCTTAGCATGGGTAAATAAATCCACATTTAGGGTTGTGGGAACAATGGGTAATTAACAAGGTAAAACTAGATAAATAACAATTCTAGAATAGAGTCTTGCATTCATTAATAATTCTTTCGTTTAGAAGTCCATTTAAAGAGTTCATGCATTATAACTTGCCCTATTTGTACTTGGTGAACCAAGGAGGTAGATTATAGGAAAAGAATTATCAACACATATTTAGTATACACTATCTAATAGGCTAGTTTCAGTTGGTGCAAAATAGTAACTTAGCCATACATTGAATATGATTGCTCTATTTGAGGTAAACGTAAGGTTTAGGAAAGTAGACACACGTAGACAGACCAAGGTACGGAGTGAAATTCTCTAGTTTCAAGACCAAGGAATTAGTGATACATTACATACCACTTTGCATGCAAGATACTATGTAAGGACTGTTATTGCTAGGATTATCGCGTTATAAACCTATGGGGAACACTTACACCCTAGTTTCTCTTATCACTTGATAAAAACTAAAGTTATAAACTTGCTATCTGTCATACTTAGAAATATTTGAGCATTTTTGTTACACAAAAACCCCTCCCCGTTTAATTAATTGGTTTTGGAAAGGACTTGACTAAATAAACGTAATTGTAGAATGTAGTTATGTGTATACCATTTTCCTTGTGGTATCGATTCAAAACTAACAGTTGAGTTCATTACTTTATACGACCGCTTATACTTCTGTAGGGAGGTATAATTTGAGCGTATCAAATTTTAGCGCCGCTTTTAGGGAAAGTGGCTTTTACATTAACTTTAAGCGCGTTACCGAATTTTAGTCAACAATTTCTTGATTTTATTTTTTCTTTTTGTTTTTGTCTCTTACAGGTCTATGTTTAGTGTATGTCAACTACATGGAGTTGAGGAGAACCAATACTTTCACTTGATCCACAACTAAACCGTACACTTTTCAGAATGAATATTCAAAACAAACTTGCTTATACCGATGATGAGATCAACCATAAACTTCCCCCGCCGGTTGATTCTCATTATCAAGTGATTGTTGATAAACCTAGTGAAGGTAATTCGAGGAGACAACCTCCTGCCCCACGCCCTCAAGCGTACTATAGGGGAAATGTTAACATCACTGACTATGATGGGCCATTTGTCCTACCTCTGCGACAACATGGTAATACTTTCATGGTAACTAGTAGCTTTATGAAGATGCTCATCACTAGAGGATTGTTTTTGGGGATACCATCTGAGGATCTACATGCTCACATTGCCAAACTGAGGTCAGTGTGTAAGAGTTGTGTAGGGAGACCTGACTTTGAAATGGACGTCATTAGGTAAAGAGTGTTCCCTCTCTCTCACTGACGGGAGAGGCTTCTATATTGTTTTCTGAGCTTCCCTATAACTCAATCTATACTTGGAACCAATTGAGGGATGTATTCTTAGCATGTTACTATGATGTGTGTAATAAGCTAAACCACAAAGATAGGGTGAACAACTTTGTGGCATTACCAGGGGAGTTAGTAAGTAGTCCTTGGGATAGGTTCACCTCATTCTTGAAAAGCGTCCCAAACCATCGCATTGAAGATGAGTTACTAAAAGAGTACTTCTATTAGGGGCAAGATTATAATAACAAAGCAGTGCTTGATACGATTGCGGGTAGTTCTTAAGGGGAGTGTACTTATGCATAGATCTCTGAGAAGTTATAGAAAATCTCCCGATATAATAAAGCTTGGAGCAGTAGGAAGTCCGATACTAGGAGAAACACTTTTGCAGTGCAAGCTTCACACAACCCAACAACATATGAGATTCGTTAAGAGTTGGATCAAATTTGAACTGAGCTTGGGTTTGTGGTAAAACATGTCACTGGGGGTGCAGAAAAGGTAAATTCGGTGAACAATTTGGATAAACCACCACCACTGGTTGATGAGTACTACTATGAACAAGATTCTTATGAAGTGAATGAACAGACGGGGGGTTCCGGACGAATGCCCGAGTCTCCAACCATCAAAATTAGATCTAAGGTCAAGGAAGTCAAGGTCGGTATAATGGCAGTTACAACTGAGAGGGTCATTATGTTCGAGATGGACATTACAAGCGCGACAACAACTTCAATTGGGGTAACTATCGTAACAAAAATTATCGGAGTGGGCCCTATGTTCCACCTCAAAATTGGAAAGTTGCTCCTAGGGATGGTGGACGTAGTATGGCGCAAGTTGAGGACATGTTGCAGAAGATGATGAGGATATTTGATGCTAGTTATGAGAACTCCAAAGAGTTGAGAGGTGATTTAGAAACCTTTGGGCAAAAAGTGGATGCACATGCAATCTCATTAAAGCATCTTGAGTTGCAAATGGCCCAATTATCTTCTATAGTGAACCCACGCCAACCGGGTACTCTTCCTAGCAATACTGTACAGAACATGAAAAATGATGGACATTGTATCGCAGTCACTAATGGAGGTGGTAAGCAAACCGTGGATCCACCTATGTCGTCTGGTGTCAAAGATGATAAGAAAGGAGATGATGAGGTAGAGGAAGTTAGTAGTGAGTTGGTAGATAAATCGGGGAACGAAGTTGATACACCCCAAAACGTGACTCCCATTCCTAGACCACCACCTACATTTCCGCAAAGATTGGTGAAAAAGACCGAGGTTGGTAAATATTGGTGTTTTATTACTATGTTCAAAACAACTTTCCATCATTTTTACTTTGATAGATTCTCTTGAAAAATTCCCGGTTATGCCAAGTTCATGAAAGATATTGTGAGTAAGAAGAAATGAATTGTTTTGAGGATGATGATCGGAACCAACGCTGTAGTGTATTTCTACAAGGTCTCTTGTGCAAAAGAAAGAATATCCGTGTGCTTTGAGTATTCAATTTACAATCGGGTTATGACGCTTTCCTAAAGCATTATGTGATCTTGGGGCAAGCATAAATCTCATGCCTCTCTTTTTTACAAGAAGTTGGGTTTAGGTGAACCAAAGCCCAATATAATACGGCTACTGATGGCCCATCGAACGGTGAAGAGGCCTATTATGATACTCTATGTTGTGCTAGTGAAAGTGGAGTCATTTATTTTTCCGGACGATTTGGTAATTCTTAATTGTGAGGTTGACTTTGAGGTGCCTTTTATTCTTGGGAGGTCGTTCCTTGCTACCGGTCGTGTTTTAGTTGATATAGAGAAAGGGCAGAGGAAGTTTTGGTTGAACAATAAAGAAGCGACTTGCAACATTCGTAGGTGTATGAGGCAAGTGTTGAGCTCCAATTGGTATCTGTGATATCCTATAAGGTTAATAGTTCGGCCGAGGTACACATAGAAGAGCGTCTTGGTGTTGAGGCCCTAGCGGCAGTGATCATCAATTTTGAGAGTGATTGTATCGAAGAGTATGAGTCATTGGTTGTGGTACTTGATCGAGGTGATGTTTGGTTCAAAACAAAGAAATTGGATTTATATATGAAACATTGTGAATCTCCACACGCGAAACCATCTATTGAGGAGGCCCCAAAATTGGAGCTTAAAGCTCTAGCACCTCATCTGAGGTAGGTACTCTTGGAGTAAGGTGACACTTTACCGGTAATTATTGCATCACAATTGAATATGCAACAAGTAGAATGTTTGGTCGAATTGTTCAAGAGGTTCAGGAGAGCTATTGAGTTAACTATAGTGGATATTATTGGGATCCTTCCCGGTATTTGTTCACATAAAATCCAACTCATGCCCAATCATAAGCCCAGTATTGAGCACAAAGGACGTTTAAATCCACCTACGCAAGAGGTAGTGAAGAAGGAAATAATTAAGTGGTTGATGTTGGAGTCATATATCCGATCGCTGATAGTAGTTGGGTATGCCATGGTCAGTGTGTGCCCAATAAATGGGTAATGATTGTGGTCCCTAATGATAAAAATGAGCTTTTTCCAACGAGCTCGGTGACCCGATGGAGTGTGAGTATTGATTACCATAAATTGAATGCATGGACTGAGAAGGACCATTTCCCTATGCCCTTCATGGATTAGATATTGGATAGGCTTGCAGGAAAGGGGTGGTATTGTTTTCTTTATGGTTATTTGGGTGACAACCAAATCTCTATTGCACCGGAAGATCAAGATAAAACCACTTTTTTACTTCTCCTTATGGAACTTTCGCGTTCAAGATGATGCCCTTCAGGTTGATGTCCATATTCTCCGATATGGCGGAGTACACTATTGAGGTATTTACGGATGATTTTCCTGTTGTTGGTGACTCGTTTGATCATTTTTTGAATCCGTTGTCCGAAATTCTCAAAAGATGTGAAGATTGCAACCTTGTGCAAAATTGGTAAATATGTAACATTATTGTGAAAGAGAGTATTGTATTGGGACATAGCATCTTAGAAAAGGGTATAGAGGTTGATAGAGCTAAGGTCAAAGTGATAGAGAAACTTCTTCCACCCATCGCTGTAAAAGGTGTGAGGAGTTTCCTTGGGCATGCGGGTTTCTACCGGAGCTTCATCAAGCATTTTCAAAAAATGCATATCTTCTGTGCAAGTTACTTGAAAAAGAGTGTAAATTTTATTTTGATAAACCCTGTTTGAATGCATTTGGAGAGTTGAAGGAGAAGTTTGTATCTGCGCCATTATTAGTTCTCCCAATTAGGGCAAACCATTTGAGGTTTTGTGTGATGCTAGTGGGGTTTCTTCTGGTGTAGTATTGGGAGAAAGAAGGATAAAATCCTTCAGCCCATTTATTATGCCTTTAAGGCCCTTAATGAAGCTCAAAAGAATGATAATGTGACTTAACAAGAGCTCCTTGTGGTGGTTTTTGCGTTCGAGAAATTTCGCTCCTATTTGCTTGGCAAGAGAGTCATAGTGCATATTGATTATTCTTCTTTGAGATATTTGATGGTAATGAAAGACGCAAAATCGGGGTTTATTAGATGGGTATTACTGTTGCAAGGGTTCAACTTTTAATTGATAGACACAAACGGGACCGAATATCAAGTAGTCGATCACTTTTCCAGATTAGAGGATGAAGCTACGCGAGAATTAGGTGATAAGGCTGAAATTGATGATACACTCCGTGATGATCATGTAATGGCCGTGTCACAAGACTTGATTCCATGGTTCGTCGATTTTTCGAGTTACTTGGCTAGTGATATCTTCCATTGGACTTGTCCTTTAATCAAAGGAAAAAATTCATGCATGATGTTAAAAAATTCTTTCGGGATGAGCCACATTTATATAGGATTTATGATGATGGTTTAATTCGCCGGTGTATGCCGGAATTTGAGATGTTGAGTGTTTTGAAGGCATGTCACTCCTCGCCTGTAGGTGGGAATCATAGTCGTATCCGGATTGCCATAAAATCTTGCAATGTTGCTACTATTGTCCAACCATCCACCAAGATGCTCATGAGTTTGCCAAGGTATGTGATAGGTGTCAAAGACATGGAGGTATTTCTAGAAGGCAAGATCTCACTTTAAAACCCATTTTTGTAATTGAGTTTTTTTATGTGTGGGGCATTAAATTTATGGGACCTTTTGTAAGTTCTAATGGGATGAAGTACATTCTTGGGGCGGTTGATTATGTTCCCGATAGGTGGAAGCCATAGCACCAGCAAATAATGAAGGAAATACTATCACCGTGTTCTTGAAAAAGAACATATTTTCCAGATTTGGTACCCCAAGGGCCATTATTAGTGATGGGGGATCCCACTTTTGCAAAAAGTTGTTTAAAGGGTTATTGGAGAAATATGGTGTTCGCCACAATGTGGCCGCTGCTTACCATCCTCAAACTAGTGGGCAAGTTGAGGTGTCAAACAGAGAAACTAAGCAGATTTAGGCGAAACGGTGAACGCAAGTAGAACAGATTGGTCAAAGAGGCTTGATGATGCTCTTTGGACCTATCGGACAACATAGAAGACTCCCATTGGTATGTCTCCTTCTACTTGTATATGGTAAGGTTTGTCACTTGCCGGTTAAGTTAGAGTAGAAGTCCATGTAGGTAATGAAGAAACTGAAGATGGATTGGAATGAAGCTGCATGACTGGGTTAAATGAGCTTGATGAGTTTCGCTTGAAGGCATAAGAAAGTTCATCCATCTATACTGAAAAGATGAAGAAGTACCATGACCAAAATATTGAGAAGAGCGACTTTGTAGTTGGGAATTTTGTTCTTTTATCAACTCTAGGTTGCACATGTTTCCAGGCAAACTCATGTCCAAAAGGACTTGTTTATTCTTGATCACTCAAATCTTCCGTCATGGTGCAGTTGAGTTGGAGAACAAGGAGGGTGTAAGGTTCAATGTGAACGGACAAATAATCAAAATCTACCTAGGACATGCGGAAAATGCAAATGTAGTGGTTGAGGCATACCATCTTGATGATGTCTGAGTAATCGAGAGTCTTGCGTCGTGTTGAAATACTAAATCAAGCATTGATTGGGAGGCAACCCAATATGCATCCTTTAGCCAAAAATAGGTTTTTCTTGATTTTCTAGCAATAGTGCATTATTTTAGCGTTTACTTAATATCATGTATGTGTTTTCTTTAACTTTATTTTAAAGGTGCTAGGTAGAGAGTAGACTAGGGATCGTGTCTAAAAAGTGTCCAAAAAAAAAGATTATGTTATTGGGTGTTCAATGTGCAGGGACCAAATCACTAGAAATCTGCAGAAATCGGTCTGGTGCACTGATTGACGGACAAACAAAAGGACCATCATCCCACCAACTACCCTCGATGGCATCCGTAGATCCCACGTAAGATTTCTAATTTTTCCTAAGTAAAGGAACAAGTCGACGGAATAGTCTATCGATGGGGAACCATTAGTTCCCCAAACCCAATCACCCGACCCGACCCGACCGGCTATATATTGAATTTTTAAAACCTTTCAGTTACCCCACACTTTCAAATTCCCTTCCCAACTCTTTCCCTCCCCATTTTACTTCAACTCCTCCACTCACTCACCCATTTACTCCCCCTTAAACATTCTGATTTCCCTCTTCCCTGAGTCCTCACCAATTCCAAAAGATTTTCTTTCCCAAATTCCCATCTGCTTCTTTATTCCTTCCAGTCGGTGTTTAAAATTTTGCTCAGTGTGGTTTCATATACAATTTCATCTCTACATTAACTCCACTTTAATAAACAGTTATGTCATTGTTCTCTACTCAATGAATTCTCGTTTATTTACATGATAAATTGATGTAATACGTATGTTGGTCTTGACTTTGGGACAAAATTGCATGCTTGAATTGTTGAAACTGAGTTCCTAGTCAATTATAACAACGGATAGTGAATGGGTTGGGGGTTTATTGTCGAAATATATTGTAATTTGAGTGTTGTTGTTTCCAACTTAGGGTTTGAAGGTCCTTTAGAATCTAGTTTTGAAATTGCGATAATCCATGCCCTCGGAATGACGAAATGGTTTGTTAAGTGCTAGATGTACTTAATGTATCTTAGTCTTCTTGAACATTGTTCTTTGGGGTACCAACCATGGCTTACAAAAGATCTGTCAAATCAAGTCTACGGACCGTCGGTCAGTCCACAGACCATCGATGGGGTCCGTTGATAGCGACTCCCCATATTTGCCTCACTCTGGAATGACGGATGTGGTCTACGGTCTGTCCATTGATCGACAGACCTTCCTACACATCCATCATATTTAATATAACCCTTTTTGATTAGGGTTCGTATATTTTAGTCTAAGTGTCTACCCACGGGGGTGGTCGATGGTTCGTCGTCTTAATGACAGACCATCTTGCAGGTCCGTCGTCTCTAAAAGAACCTTTAATCCTGCAGCTTTAAAAATATGTCAAAGTGTTCACCGATGAACCCCATCGACGGACCGTCATTCCATCTACGGACGTTTGTAGTGTCCGTCGGTCAGTTCTAGAGTGATGAACTTGACTGTGTTTTGTGTTTCCAAGTTTGGCCTTGCTTCTCTTGGGTGTGTAAGATGTTTACACTGAAGATAATAACTTTTTTTTTAGGTACCAATGGCCCCTTAGCCAGACTTAGTCTACTCCAGAAGACGTTTCATGTCCAATGCCCCGTCACGCGGGATGCTATCGCCTCAGAAGATGATCTTTACCCTGAATATGTGCGACCAAGCACCCGTACACCTACATGTCTTGCTAGGAGCACCCGAGGAATGCCCAAGAAGGTGGCATCCGGCTAGTCACAGCCTCCTAGTCTGATGAAGAGCGCATACTGACCGCCACATCGTCTGGGTCTGCTACAGATTCTGAGGGACCGTCTGTCTCCGAGGAGGCTTCCGGGACTGATTGAGCGTCTGGATCTTAGAAGGATTGCGGGTCTAAGGAAGCATCAACTTCACATGGTACCACTACTCCTCCTGCACCGCTCCACTCTACCTCGGCTGATGAGGTTGACAGTTTTGATTCTACTCCAGCACCCCCGACAGACGGCCTCGCACCCATTGCTGATCAGCCCAACTGGTGGTGCGTCGAGGTCCAATACTAGGTTTATCGAGATGCGAAGATTCTCAACGATAAGGGTGCCATGACTCGGACTCTGATAGTCAAGTGGTGAGTTCATATAGGGATTCTTCACACTGTCCTTGATGTACATGCTCTCTTCACCCGCCATCGGATAGAGTTGATGGACAAGAGCATTGGACGCTATAGCGAAAAGGTTGTATGAGATTTTTACGTATCTTATGTAGCAACTCTTCTGTCTTACTTAGATAGACGATCTAATCCCATTAAAAAGGCACCACGTGATCATCTTCGAGTTCATGCAGGGTAGACATCTAATTACCTACTATTTGCTGGTTCTTATTCGGAAAAGATACAAATGCTACCATGGAGCTCCTTACCCCCGAGAATTGACTATTAGTGGAAGCTAATTAAGGAGGGACATTTTTAGCTTAATATGGGGCTGAGAGAGACAACCCAGACGTTGATAGACCAACACATTTCTATGGATGGAGAGGGTGCAGATTGGGTGTTGGAGCCAGAGGGGTCATCAAGAAAGTCAACCTTACATTCATGGTCAAATTTATCTGTTTATTAGTTCGTCACTACATAACCCGAATTGCTGCTGACAACATTGTTACACGAGATAGGGAAGTATTGGTAGCTGCTTTGTTTGTAGGTTCGAGATGGATATTCCGAGACTATTTCTGCCATTCATTCATGAGAGGGCCTTTAAGGCCATCACCATTACTCTTTCCTATGATTGATTTTGGAGTTGTGTAGGTTTTCTGGAGTAACCATATGGCATATTGACGTTCTCAGGACTCCTACTAGGACGATTGATAAAGGTCTCATCCGGGATGAGGCAAATGAGGCGGCACCCATAGAGGGCACAATGTATAGGTGCAACCGCTAGGTGAGAACTTGGCGGACACGGTAGAGCAAGCCCAAGTGGCTACTCAGAGTACATCAGATCCTACTGGAACCACCCCGGTCGAGTATATCCTGGGTACTAGCACAGCCCCGAGTTTCTCCCGCTCCACTCCATCTGCAGCACTGGTCCCAAATGTTATGGTCCTGAAGTTAGCGCCAGTTATTGTTTCTAAGGGAGTTTTTATTTTAATGAATGAGGATAGTTAATTTGAAATGATGGGTTGTTTCGTTAGGATTAATTGTGAAAAATGGAATAACAATTATATGTGGTGGATTCATGGTATAATCGCGTAGGCAAATAATTGATTTCAATGTAGAAAATTGTTAATGTTGTGGTAGAAAAATCAGAAATGAAGGAATATAGTAGAAGAACCTTTCATGTAAAATTTCAATACATAAACCCATGTAAGACGACAATAACTAATAAAATCATAAACTAAATACGGTAGTACATACAGAAAGAGTTTTAAAATTGAAAAATTCCATACATGTGTTCATTCTGGTATTTTGTTCATCCCAAAGGATAGTTTTCATATTAATTTGTTTATAGATGATAAAGAAAAGTGAAAGTATGTTCAACCGATTTATTTTAATGGGGAGGGTTATAAACAAAGCAAATTGGAGGGGAGGGAAAAGATGGTACCAAGTATGAAGGAAAAATACGAGATAGAGGAAGAGAATAAAGGAATAGTAGAACGATGATGTGTGATATATTTGGGGACAATGTTGAACAACGTTTCGAAGTAAGCCATGGAGAACGGTGAAATTTGGTTGAAGAGTGTTTTCGAAGAAGAATGCAGGAAGGATATGGAAGGTGTTTTGGTTGGAGAAGAGAATGTAGGAAGGGTTGTTTATTTGGGTGGCACCATTGGGAATAGGAACGTCGTGTAGGTGTTGAAGGTTTGAAGATATGTAATGTTTGAGTACAGGGTTTATGGGGGCAGGGGAAGGTTTGTTTTGTCAATAATTAAACGGAAAAGGGCCTAAAATACCCTCGAAGTATTGGAAATGGTACAAAACTACCCTCCATTCATCTATTGGCTCCAAAATACCCTTTCCATCCACCTATTGTCTCAAAAATACCCTTGGCATCCACCTTTGGGTTCAAAATTTACCATTTATTTAACGGTTTCAAATTTAAACTACTTAAATTTTTTTAAAAATATTTGGCACTCAATTATTGAATATAATTTAATTTATTAATATCATTTATAAATCAACCCACTACAAACCCATTACTAATCAAGCTCTACTCAATTAATATACCATTGTCTAATATCAAAATCGCCTTAAACATTACTAAAGCATGACGATTACCGATTCCTGAAAATGACATTCAAAATTATTTGATTCAGAATTGAATCCCCAATTAAATTTAGATTGAGCCACTTATTTAGGAGGACACTTCCAATAGGATTATGTTTCAAAATTGAATTAAAAATTTATGATTAAAGGTAAAGAAGTAGCACCTCTCGAATTAATTCATGCTCTTTTTAAAATATAAGTTTATAAATATTTATTATTTGTTGTAAATATTAAAACATTAATATATTATATTTTTAAAAAAAATTACTATTAAGTAACATCACATAAATGAGGCGAAAGAATAATTAAGATGAACATAGTAGACTTTTATGTTTATCGGTAATTTTTATTTGGACATTTGAATTATATTATGTGTTGATTGACGACTTGAATTTATGATAATATACTTTGATAGACATTTCCGCCTTAAATTTTTAGAAACATTCATTGGTAGTAATTTTCATGTTGTATATTAATAATGGGGCAAATTTATTAATTGGGTATGGTCTAATTAGTAATGGTTGGGTAGTAGAATGGTTAAAAAATTATATTAATAAGTTAAATTATAACAAGTAGTTAAGCACCGTGTATTAAAAAATACTTAAATAGTTTACATTTAAAATCGTTAAATAATTGTGTTAATTTTGAGCATAAAGGTGGATGTGAGGGTAATTTTGTACAATTTCTGATACTTCAAGGGTATTTTTGTACAATTTCTGATACTTCAAGGGTATTTTAGACCCTTTTCTGATAATAAAATAAAAAAGAATTCCTTGCTTCTGAATGCGCTACTTCACCGGGCTGAAGGTTTTCTTTTATATAAATATATGTAAATTGTATCATTTTAATAAAACTGTCAAGGACTTTTTCAGTTCTTTTTAATTAATTCATAATAAAAAAAATCCAATTTAATAATATTTAAAATTATTTCCTCATTAATATATCAAATTTGATAATATATATAATTTGTGTTAATAACTTTTTACACTTCCTTAAATGAATTCCTATAATTAAAATATCTATTAAAATTCATCTTTAATTATATGTTTGTGCACAAGCGTGCGTGCATATGTTTGGGTCTGTGTATGTGCGCGCCTATTAATTTGTTTTCTTAAAAAGAATTTTAAAAAAAATTATTCTATTTAAAATAAAATTCATAACTACACCTCTTTATTTTCCTAACTTATCATCTTATGATAATAAATAAACAATAAATGATAAGTAATAATAATAAAAATTTATCAAAAGTAGAAAATACAAAAATTTAAAGTTGTATTACCTTTTTACTCCTATACTAAAAATAAAATTTATAATTTTTTTAAATAATTCAATGTTAAATAATAATCACTAATTAATTAATATGCCAGTTTCCTTCACATAAAAAAAAGAGATGTAAATCTTCTACTAAATTAGTAAATATAGTAAGTATGTACATAAATGAATAAAAATATTTTAAAATTTGAATTATCAAAATGTCGATAAAATATTGAATGACATCAATATCCTTCAATCAAATAATATTCCTACAATAATATTGTACAAGATTATAAATATATACTTAGTTCAATGCATTAGGTTAATTATTATAGTAAAAATTTAAGGAATCCCATAGTGTAATTCAATAATTACATTTTGTCCCGACAAAATTAGTATTTACAAAAAATCCCTTAAATTTGTTGTTCCGTGATACTTTAGACTCTAGTGATACATGGTAAATGATACATGGTAAGTTTAAACTGTTGAGAAAAAAATGGGGTAAAAACGGTACAATTAATGTTGTTACTAAAACAACTTAATTTAAGGTAACAGGTCATTAAGCACCATAAAATAAGCACGTAATTGGATAACATTCTCCCCTATGTATAAGGTAACAGATCATTAAACATTTGGATAACATTCTCCCCTATATATTTTTCAAAGTCCTTTAGGAAATTGTTGTTAAAATTGACAGCAAACCTTATGGGATGTGTTGGCATCTTTTTAATCTTGTATTTCAGTGGCTGCAATTTGAAAATAAAACAGCAAATTATAACGATATTGAAATATAAATACTAAATAAAACAACTAATAACTTACTGATACACGGTTTCAGTTTTCAGAAATTCATACTACATGAAAAACATGTGATACATGTCTACTACATGTATCAGTGAATTAACTAAAACATTATAACATGTGATACATATCTAATACATGTATCAGAAACATCGACTAAACAATATACACACTGATTCTATATGTATCATCAAGTACAGTGGATGATACATTTATTAAACTTAGTGAATGATACATTATAACAATTTTCAAAACATGTATCAGTACATCAACTAAACAACTAATACCTTACTGATTTATGAAAGTGAATATCATATATATATATATATATATATATATATATATATATATATATATATATATATATATTCATTTGAACCTTTTGTAAGGTGACCGTTCATTTTCATCTGCTTGCCTCCAAGAACAAGAAGATTACCAAATTCATCTGCTTTTTGGTGTTCGTTTAATCTTTCCTCTGATTGGAATTTGTTTCTTCTATAACTGAACTTGGGGGTTTAGGGTTTTTATTTTTGGGAGTTGTTAAGCATGTGGGTTTACGTTGAAGTTGCAATGGCGGAGTAAGTAATCTTTAAGAGAAGGAAGATGATTATGGAAAGAAAAAAAATGAAACTTGATGGAGTAAGAATAAAACGGGAGAAGTTAAGAGAAGTTGTCCTGATTTTTGAAATTTCAAAATTTTTGAATTTTGAAATTCAAAATTTCAAAATTGGGTCTTTTATTTAAAATTAATTAAAATTAATAATTCAAAATCGAAAAACTGATTTAAAAGGTTGAGTGTTTTAATGGAGACAAAATAGACATTAAAATGGGTAATTGTGTATTATAGGAGAGAGAATGTAATGTATCTATAAACTTACACTAAAATTAAAAAAAGAGAATTATGTAATATTTAAAAAAAAGAAGGAAAATTAGAGAATATAAAACTTATAATTGTGTATTTAAGTTATTTTATCTAAATATGCACAAAAATACTCATTAATGTTTTGCCATTTATTTAACTTCCTATTTATGTTTTTTTTCTTCCGAAAAATAAGTCTATCTTGTAATGAATATAAATTAATAAAATAAAAAGTGAACGACCTAGATGAATTAAAAGAGATAGAGTTATTTCACCTCTTGCAATAAATAATTTTTTCATGGAAATATCAAATAAGGTAAAATTATTTTCTTTTTAATTGTAATTTCTTGGAGTATCATGAAACTGTAAATTCTTGTTTGTGTAAATTTTGTTTATGAATTAATTTAAATCATTTAACTATTATTTTTTGTTAAATTCAATGACGATAGAACTAATAAATTCGAATTATGAAAGGGGTACACGTACCTATAATAATTATGATTCTTATACATCGATTAAATATTTGAGCAATAATTATTTTTATGACTAATACTAACTAATTTTTTTAGGTGTATACCAAAAATTTAATCGTAATCCACTAGTTATCATAAGAAAGGTATGTGTTGATTGAACTTATGTGTAGTTTTTATAAAACTCAATTCATATTCGATAACATTATCTTGACTAGTATGTGATTGTAATAAGGTGGAAGCTACATTTTCTTAGAAAGAAAGCAAAAATATCAGATCATGAAATATTTTGAACCAATACGCGACACTTAAAATTATATGTAAAAAAAATACATACTTAAAATTGTTCGAATACTACTTTCAAAATTCATTTGATAACAATATTTCACCATGATGTACCTTCTATATATTGATAATAATCTTGATTGAATAGGCTCACCATTCATTGATTTGAGCTTGTATATTTTCTCTTCAATTACTGTGCAAGTTGTCATACAATGATCATCTTCTAGTCATCTTAAGGAAGACATAAATTGATCAATTTTTTATATAATTTTTGCAAACAGTACTCTCATTCGACAACAACTACTTAATACGTACACAAATGTGCAAAGGTGGAGACTACTATTTCATAAAAAAAAAGATCAAAAACTTAATACAAGTAATATTTTGAAATCATATTTGACATTTAAATTATGAGTTATGGCACATTAAACAATTTTTTTTTTATCAAATTAAAATCACATTTGACATTTAAATTTTGAGTTATGACATATTAAACAATTTTTTTATCAAATTGAATATTTGATATGTTATAGAAATTGCGTAGCTGAAGTTACTGATTTGAGCTGGTATATTTCTCTTCAATTATGGTACAATTTATCACACGCTAACAATAATTATTTTCAAAGTTCTTATACTAATTAAATATGAGATACATGGGCAAACATACATGTTTAAGTATATTTATACACATATCGTCATACCAACTCCACAAAATTTAGCATGAGACACACGTGCAACACACGTGTCCAGGATTAGTTTACCTAAATAGGTCATAGAAAGAGAAATATTAGCAGTAATAATAGAACGTATTGTGAGAATTTCTCTAGTTATAATTATTGGATATATATGTACTCTACTATAGGCTTATGTAATTGATGGAACCTAAATGATGGGAAAAAGATAAATGGATCAACAATGACTAAAAATTTGTTATCAAAACATCTATAGCTGCAAGCCGTAGTAGAGGCTTTAGTACCTCCTTGAGAAGTGTGAGCCAATTTTTACTTTGTGTCTTGTCAACATATGATGTTCTTGTTGTTTTATCCGAAATCGGAAAATATTTAATTTTGAAGGGTTTTTTGATTTTTTAAAGAGTCTCCACTTAATTTTGAGGAAAATTAAGAAAAATTGATTTTTCAAAATATTAAACAGAGAAAAATCGATTGAAAACCATTTTAGGGGTTCGGGGATTCAAATAAATGTCTTAGGAAGATTTTAGGCACCTAAAACATTCCGCTTAAAACGGTTATCCAACGACTAATTTATATTTGGCTAAGATTTGTCTTAGAAAATTGTTTGGGATAGTAGAGACTTAAATTATTAACTTATTAACTAAGCGAGTTTTTTGCAACATCTTTGTTGGTTTTATGTTGATAAAACGTTTGAGGCGTTTATGGGGAGTTTGGAGTTTCTTAACTTAGAACTAACTAAAACACAAAGTAATAAATAAGCAAGAAATAAGAGAGAAGGGAAAGAGTGATTCGGGTCCATTTCCGCGTTCTGTTCGCCTTCACCGGAATTTGGACCCCACCTGTCTTTTGGGTTTTTAACCCATTTTGTTTGGGTTTTCGACCCACTTCACATGCATATGTCCTAGACCAAGCATATAATATACAAAATAAATACAAAAAGGTAAAAGACGACAAGGACCTATGCCCATTACAGATAAAATATAATTTCGAAAAAAAAATTGGAGTCTTCCAATATGGCTTCTTAGACTTTCTTCAATACTTCGAATTTCAGGATATTTCCTTTGGTGTTACGGTTGGGAGACTCAACGAAAATAGGGGCCTTTGTGACTCTTAACAAAATGAGAGTAAATGGATAAAACTCACGATGAAATCCGGCGAATTTCACATGCAACAAAAGAATATAATGATTAGCATTTTGAGGCAAAAGGGAACGAAACAAATAGATCATGATTCAATTAAACTGATATAGACCAAATAATCTAGACACGAACTTACCTAATTCGTTACATGAAGTAAATAAAATCTAAACTAGGCCATCAATATAAAGAAGATCGAAGAAAACATGGGCACATGACTCGTGAGTAACATGCTGCCTAACAAGACTCATGAAATGAAACGTGAAAAACAGAGCTTAAGCTCTAAAATAACGACACGTAACGGATTAATAAGATTATTTAAACTTGCTAAGGCAAAACATAATAAAAATCGATGAACAAGCTAAGAGCAAGACAAAAGTTCAATTTAATACATAAAAGTAAACCCGCCTAAACTTGAACGTTGCTCACAATTAATTTGATAAAAATTAGATATATTTACTTGTGGGGACAATAATTAATAATTGAAGGAAATTGGAAAGGACAGAAGCAGTGATGACATAAAAAGAAACAAAAATAGGAAAACTTTATCTTAATCACAAATGCTCAACTGAATCTACATTTAAGCTATGTCTTCACTAGATAAAAGAGCAATTAATTATGCTAAGGAAACTAGTTACAATAAGTATGTGATTTCCTAATGAACAAAGGAAAGAAAAAAAAATTGAACATGAAGATAACACTCATAAAGAAGCTCGAACAAGCTAAATGATAATCGAGGAACACAGACACATAAATTTATTAAAACAACCATCAAACCACATGCCTATGACAATCACACTCTCCCCTCGTTTAACTGGGCCGGTGAAGTTCAAATAGAGGACCGAGAGGAATTTATATATATATATATATATATATATATATATAAAAAAAGAACAGGCAGCAAATTCCAGTAGATTAACACGAGCCTAACATATAATTCCAAAATTTAAGATAAAAAAAAAGCATAGAGACACCATACACTTAAAAGATGACCGAATAAAAATGGTTAACCGACCTAAGGGACAAGATATATCAATGTAAATGACTTTTAGGAAAGAAATCTAACTACTACATTGACGAGACTTAAAATGAACTAAAGAGACGGACCCCTAACCGTATTCGACATAAAGATCACAAAAAAAGTCATGAAAGAAATAATGATACTTGGAGCGGAATCGAACTAAGCAGTAGCTAAGAACTTATGACATGCTACTGGAAACATGAAAAATACATAAATGGGAGTGTAAACAAAAGCTTTAATAATGAGAAATAGCGCTCGATTTTTAGGCAAGCTAATAAAGCAAGGATATACTTAATAAGTGAATTGAAGAGTTTTTAAGCTTTACAAGAATGGGGCAGAGGCAATATATAAAGGCAAAGCAAACAAACACGACACGAGCTTGAATGAATTACAATATAAAGCATGAACATAAATGCACAAAATCATTTTATAAGCCATTGAATTGCTCATGATCAGATCAAAACAAAGCCAGTGTCACCAAGCGGTAAGTCATGATACTCTAACAAACTAATACGGTTTTAACAACAAAAAAAGTGATTCGAAAGAAAAAAACTATGACGGAGGGTCAACAACATCATTTTAATTTTAACTAAGACATAGATTCAAATAACTATTCAAAAGAAGATTCGGGATATAATTTCAACGAGATTGCTTAAATCAATAGAGAATCAACCAATAGATAAAGTTGCTATTAAGATCGATTCGAGATTCATTAGGCAGAAGATATGCCAAAAAACCGAAGCCACGCAAGTGTTTGAATTCAGGCCTTCACATATTCAAAATTTAACAAGAATAAACTTAAGGCAACAACAGTTTACGATAAAGAGACTCACACTATCTAAAATGGGAAAAAACATCTATCTATAAACAAGTTACAACAACAAATATCAGGCATACTTAAGAGCAACTACACAAAATTAGTAAGAAGAACTGTGAACTAAACAAAAGGCTAAGAAGGGAATTTTACCTTCGTGTGGGCAGCGGTGGTACAGTGACGAGCTGGAAGATATTCCGACACCGGGATGTAACTCCGAGAACATCGACAAACAAAAAAGAAGTAAACAAGAACAAAGACACCACCTCTGTGGGGTTTTTATTAAAAAAACCTACCCTAAATAATTGTATATATCGATCTGTGGAAATTTATGATGTATGCTTTGTTTTAAATGCTCGCCGATAATCCTATATAATACCCTTTTTTTTTTCTCTCCCCCCCCCCCCGCCCCGCCAAAACGAATAGGAAGATAACTTATATAGGGAAACATTCTGGGAGAGACCTAGCTGAAAAAAGGTAGAAAGGTAAGATTCCTCTTTCACAAAAATTTCAAATTCTCCCCAGAAGATAAGGAATAGAAAGCTGGAATTAGTACAAAATTGTACCTATCTCAATGGAACTCGAAGGAAGGTCGTCCGATCTTGAGCCAAGGACGACCAAATTGCGGGGATCTTTCCATTTGGTCTGCACAGTGTACGGGTTGCCTTTCCTGAAGATTGTACGAATCGGAAAATTATAAAGAAGAAAGCAAGGCGCAATTGCAAAAGGCAGAGAGACGAACTCGCGCAATTGAACCTCATCCCATTAGATGTCACATGAAAATTTTGGGAGGGAGAAGAAGAAAATGTGTGTACTACTACGCATTTGTTGGACCAAATTTTGCAAAAGGAAAATAAAAGTAAAAACACAAAATGGGTTGGGTCTAACGTTGGGCAATTGGGACGATTTTATCTGGGTCAAATAGCGGGGCTGTCGACAAAATGGGCTGGGATTAATTTTAAGCAAACGAGAAGAGAATTGGGAAGGATGGGCCTGAGATTGGAGAGACTGGGAATTAAAATTGGTGGGCTGGTGGTTAAATTAAAAAAAGAGAATGGAATGAGGGTTGACTAAATTTTTGAAAATATGATTAAAAACATTGGGCTTGGTGCAGGATTTCTTGGGCTGGATAGGCCCAAATCTTTGTCATTTTAAAAAATATGAAACCAAATGGCATGTTGATTCTAGTTGTAGTTAAATAAACAGCCCAAATAAATTAAATTGTAGCTCTAATCGAGTTATCCGATGAATTTGGTTAAAACTTAAACAAAACGAATCAATATTAATTAATTAACATGTTTTTTAACCATAACAAACTAAAATAATTATTTCAATTATAAACAAATTAACCTAAAAGTATAAATTATTATTTGAACCACACTAGTTGTTCAAATATTTTACTAAACTAAAACTTTTGAGATGATTTTAAATAATCAGAAAATAAACTAATTATATACATAATCCTGCAAAATATATACATTATCTAAAAATTATAAAAAGTGACAAAACTATTTAAACAAAACTTTGAAAAATAATTTGAATTTTATAAAAACTAATTATTCTGAATCGCTTAGAATTAAGAAGCTCGTCAATTAATTCATATCACGGAGTGGCAAAATTGGGTGTCAACAACAATCCCTCGTTTTACTCGGATTGATGCAAGAAATTTGAGGAAAATGAAATTGACCCAACCAATTTTGACTGACCTCAACCTCATCTTTTTGACAAAACTTGTACAGACTTAGGAATTATGGCCGAACCCCAAAAATGATTTTCCTACATATCTTAGGCTATATGAGAGTTCAGGTCACTTGTAGCTCGATACGCTCGATTTAACGCACGATTATGAAGGAATTCAAAAGTCATACTAACACTGAATTATGAAGGAATCGAAAAGCTAGGGAATAGGATTTAAGAGCAGATGTTGGAATACAGTCGAGTTTAACATTGAGCCCGCCTACATATCCTTAAATTTCAGGAATCATGCTGTTTGTAGTTCGACTCGATAGGTTGAAAAGGAAATCTGTTATGCTAGATAACCTTTGGTTTTGGATAAGTGACAAATTAAATGAGTATGAAAAGGAGGCTTGTAACCTCTTAGCCATGAATGTGGTGCAGTTTCATTTAGATTGAAAACTTGCTTCCAGTAGATCAAAATTTCCGGATGCGGGACCGAAACTGACAATACTTGAAAATACCCGCATGTCTTATGATAGGGGTGTGGTTTTATTGTGGCGGAAGTCGCTCCTCTTCTCGCGTCTTTAGAGATTGACACTCCTCTTTGGAGTGTGTCCCAGTTCGCTGCTAAGTTCAAGTTCCACGTTGTGCTACGTCCCTTTTGATGTCGTCACCTATGGTTTTTTGGAGAATTCATCCTTTTGGATGCTCTCGACAAAGACTAAGATAAAAACTCGTCAGTCAAAAATGCATTTAGGATGGGAGACAGTGTCTTTTACAATGTCGACACTCCATTGTTCTCCTCGATATTCGACGTCAACTCGATCGGTCTGACGTAAAGCAAATAAAGCTTATGCCTTGTGTTGCAATGTAATCTTCAATTTACTCTTCACTTGATGTTGAAATATATAGATGCTGATGCGATGCTGATACTTCTTTGAGGTCAATGTACTCTTCATGCTGATGTCAACATAAATGAAAGATGATGCAGTGCTGACGCTTCTCTTGATGTTGATGTACTCTTCATGTTGTTTACTTTAATTTGAATGCGGTTGACGCCAACGAATAAATAATTCTATTTGAATATCTTACCATGATGCATAAATTTCTGCGTGGTATGAAATCTTCTCGCGATGCATAATTTCTGTGAGGTATGAAATCTTCTCATGATGCATAATTTCTGTGAGGTATGAAATCTTCTCACGATGCATAATTTCTTGCGAGGTGTGAAATCTTGTCACGATGCATAATTTTTTGCGAGGTATGAAATCTTCCCGCGACGCATAATATCTGTGAGGTATGAAATCTTCTAACGATGCATAATTTTCTGCGAGGTATAAAATCTTTTTGCGATGCATAATTTCTATGAGGTATGAAATCTTCTCCCGATGCATAGTATTAACTTGCGATGCATGGTCCTCCGCAATGCATTGTCACGACCCAAATCGGGGACGCGACTGGCACCCACTTTTACCCTCCTATGTGAGCGAACCAACCAATCTAAACCTTAACACTTTAATACAATATCAACAGAAAATAATGCGGAAGACTCAAACTCATAATAAACAACTCAACTATTATTAATATTCCCAAAATCTGGAAGTCATCATCACAAGAACATCTATCCTCAAATTACTAAACTAAACTATCTAAGAATGTCTAAGAAGCTAAAATACATAAGAAACTAGTCCATGCCGGAAGTCAAGGCATCAAGACTTATAGAAGAGATCCAGTCCAAGCTAGAAGCGTTAGCTCACCCTGAGATCCGGTATGACGAAATCTGGCCCGAGTTACTGGTGTGTTGAAGTTGACGGAACGTTTGCTGCAACAACACAAATAACAAAGAGGAAAACATAAAAGTAGGGGGTCAGTACAACCACACGTACTGAGTAGATATCATCGGCTAACTCAAAATAGGGAACAATATATATATCAATAATAATGTAAATTAACTACAATACTCAACATGTAGCAACACAATTACTTTATCATTAACAATTACCGTCAAGTTCACACATGAGGACTCAAGCCTCAATACCATACTCATTTGGGAATTAAGTTCATTAGATTGAGTATATTCATTATCTTTCAAGATTCATTATCTTTCTTCCTCTTGTGTCGGTACGTGACACTCCGCTCCTCTATTTCTATCCTGGTGCCGGAACGTGGCACTCCGATCCTCATATACTATCCTGGTACCGGAACGTGGCACCCGATCCTCATACTCTATCCTGGTGTCGGAACGTGACACTCCGATCCTCATATTCATTCTATCCTGGTACCGGAACGTGGCACCCGATCCTCATATTCTATCCTGGTGTCGGAACGTGACACTCCGATCCTCATATTCATTCTATCCTGGTACCGGAACGTGGCACCCGATCCCCTAATTCATCAAGCCTTCTTTTATACTAAGGCATCCTCATTATCATTATATAATTTATCAAGCCTTCTTTCATACTAAGGCATCATCAATCTTATTATATAATATATCAAGCGAATTAGGGTTCTTCAAGATTTGGGATTCAATAGCTTCATCATGCTTTGTTAATTCATCACAATTTCGTAATCATAATCATGCAAGCATACAATTTAAGCACATAGCAGGGTTTACAATACTATCAACACATAACATTCACTATTAAGAGTTCACTACGAATATCGTAACATAAACCATAACCTACCTCCACCGAAGAATGGAAATCAACAAGAAATTCCCAAGCTTTGTTATTCTCCTCAGCTCTCGATCGATCTCTCTATCCCTTTCTGTTCTTTCTCTTTTGTTTTCTTATGTTCAAACCCTCTTTCTTTTACCCTAATTAACTTATAATTAAGTGCAAAAGAGGACAATAAAATCCACTAACTAACCCAAAATTACCTCTTTTATCCCTCAAGGATTTGAGTTATTAATATAAACCCTCAATCTTTATAATTAAGGAAAGAATAGTCCAAAAGACCCTTAAAACGTGTGGAGAAATCCTAAACTACTGCCTGGATTACGCAGCCTGTGACGGGCCGTCGTGCCTGCGATGGTCCGTCACGATGGCCGTCGCCACCTCCATATTCCAGGTGGTCTGTGACGGCCCGTCACCCCTGTGACGGTCCGTCCTGCACCTCCGTCATGACGGTCAGAAACTCGTTTCTTGCACCAAATTCTCAAAAGTTGAAGTGTTTTGCAACGGAACTCACGACGGTTCGTCGTGTATGTAACGGCACGTCCTGCAGGTCCGTCACAATTTACAGAGAGTCGATTTTAATATCCAATTTGAAGAATTCTAAGTGTCATGGGACGACACCTCCTCGACGGGCCGTCGTGACCACAACGGTCCGTCGGGACACACGTCGTCTCAGCCAGTTTTCCCTGTATTACAATCTGCTGCTCAAATGACTAAACAGGTTGTTACAATAGATACCAATTTACCCATCGTTCGTCCCCGAACGATCAAAAGAAGAAAAACAATGGCGAGAAGGAGTACCTGAATCTGTGAACAGATGTGGTATTTTTCTTGCATATCTGCCTCCTTCTCCCAAGTAGCCTCTTCAACCGGTCGATTCTTCCATTGAACTTTGATGGATGCAATCTCTCTCGACCTCAACTTGCGAACTTCTCTATCTAATATAGCAACCGGTTCCTCTCATAAGTCAAGTTCTCATCAAGCAAAACTGAATCCCAACGGATAATGTAGTTTCCATCTCCGTGGTATCTCTTCAACATGGACACATGAAACACCGGATGCACTCCGGACAGCCCTGGGGGCAAGGCTAATTCGTAGGCCACCTCCCCTATTCGCTTTAGTACCTCGAATGGTCCAATATACCTTGGACTTAGCTTACCTCTTTTCCAAACCGCATCACCCCTTTCATGGGTGAAACCTTCAACAAGACTTGTTCACCTTCCATGAACTCCAAGTCTCTAACCTTTCGGTCTGCATACTCCTTTTGTCTACTTTGCGCCGCTAGAAGCTTTTCTTGAATAGCTTTCACCTTATCTAACGAATCCCTCAAGAGGTCAGTACCCCAAGGTCTAACCTCAAATGCGTCAAACCACCCAATGGGAGATCTACACTTCCTCCCATACAATGCTTCAAATGGAGCCATGTCGATACTGGAGTGATAGCTATTATTGTATGAAAACTCTGCCAACGGTAAGAAGCTATCCCAATGGCCACCAAACTCTATCACACACGCACGAAGCATATCCTCCAACTTTGAATCGTTCGCTCAGACTGACCGTCAGTCTGAGGGTGGAACGCCGTACTAAGGTCCAACCTAGTACCTAATTCTGCATGCAATGTTCTCCAAAACTTAGAAGTAAACTGCGTACCTCTATCAGATATGATGGAGAGTGGAACTCCATGCAACCGAACGATCTCTGAGATGTAGATTTTGGCTAACTTCTCTGCATTGTAGGTCACCTTGACCGAAATGAAGTGAGCAGACTTAGTTAACCTATCAACAATCACCCAAAGAGTCATACTTACCCAATGTCTTTGGAAGACCAACCACGAAGTCCATCGCGATTCTCTCCCACTTCCATTCAGGAATGGGCATTCTCTGAAGTGTTCCTCCGGGCCTCTGGTGTTCATACTTTACTTGTTGACAATTTGGACATTTGGCCACAAACTCAACAATATCTCGCTTCATTCTTCTACTCCACCAGAAGTGTTGCTTTAGGTCGCGGTACATCTTGGTTGCACCAGGATGTATAGAATATATCCGGAACTATGAGCCTCTGTCAGAATAGTGGTGATCAAATTATCGACGCGGGGTACACATACTCTTCCCTTAATCTTCAAAACACCTTCCCCATCGATTATTGCTTCCTTAGCCTCTCCTTGCAACACTTTATCTCGAATTCGCCTTAGTTTCTCATCATCAAACTGTTTCCCCTTAATCTGATCAAGGAAAGAGGATTTTGCCTCTACACAAGCTAACAATCCTCCCTTCTCGTTTATTTCTAACCTCATAAGGTCATTAGCCAAAATCTGCACTTCTCTAGCCAATGGTCGTCTAGAAGCTTGCAAATGAGCTAGACTTCCCATGCTTCCGGCCTTCCTACTCAAAGCATCTGCCACAACATTTGCTTTTCCCGGATGATACAAGATAGTGATGTTGTAGTCCTTCAGTAGTTCCATCCATCTCCTCTGCCTCAAGTTCAAGTCTTTCTGAGTGAATACATACTGTAGGCTACGATGGTCCGTGTAGACTTCACACTTAACCCCATACAAGTAGTGTCTCCATTGCTTTAGTGCAAATACTAACTACCGCGGTCAATTCCAAGTCATGAGTTGGATAGTTACGTTCATGCACTTTTAATTGTCTTGAAGCATAAGCGATCACGTTCTTCTCTTGCATTAGCACTGCAACCCAAACCCGAATAGGATGCATCACAATAGAACAATGAAGTTCTTACCCTCTACCGGCAAGGTAAGGATAGGCGCGGTAGTCAACAAAGTCTTGAGTTTCTGAAAGCTTTCCTCACACTCGTCCGACCATACAAATGGAACGTTTTGCTTAGTCAAGTTCGTCAATTGGGAAGCAATAGAAGAGAATCCCTTGACGAATCGGCGGTAGTAGCTAGCTAACCCAACAAAACTCCGTATTTCTGACACATTAGTGGGTCTTACCCAATTTTTCACTGTTTCAATCTTAGAAGGATCTACCATCACTCCTTCCTTAGAAACCACGTGCCCCAAGAAGGACACTGAATCTAGCCAAAACTCACACTTGGAGAATTTCGCATAAAGCTTTTTCTTCCTCAACAACTCTAACACCATTCTCAAATGCTCCTCATGTTCCTTCTTACTTTTGGAGTATATCAGTATATCATCAATAAACACAATCACAAAGAGGTCCAAGTATGGCTTGAAAATCCCGTTCATCAAGCTCATGAAGGCGGCGGGGGCATTTGTAAGACCAAAGGACATCACCACAAATTCATAATGCCCATACCTAGTCCGAAAAGCAGTCTTTGGCACATCCGTTGCTCGTATTTTCAATTGGTGATAACCGGACCTCAAGTCAATCTTTAAGAAGACGCAAGCACCTTGTAACTGATCGAACAAGTCGTCAATGCGAGGAATGGGGTACTTGTTCTTAATAGTTACTTTGTTCAACTGTCGGTAATCTATGCACATTCGGAAACTCCCATCCTTCTTCTTCACAAATAACACCGGAGCACCCCAAGGAGATGCACTTGGTCTAATGAAGCCTTTACTCAACAATTCTTGAAGTTGAGCCTTTAACTCTCTTAACTCCGCGGGAGCCATTCTATACGGGGGTATAGAAATGGGGCGAGTACCCGGTTCAAGATCGATGCAGAAGTCAATATCCCTATCTGGTGGCATACCAGGAAGATCTGCAGGGAACACATCCAAAAACTCACAGACTACCGAAACTGACTCAATCGAAGGTACTTGAGTGGTGTCGTCCTTGAGATGTGCCAAGAAAGCTAAACACCCTTTACTCACCATTTTCTTAGCGCGAAGAAAGGAGATTATACGCACCGGATTGGAAGTGTAGTCACCCTCCCACACTAACGGATCTGCCCCAGGCTTGGCTAATGTCACTGTTTTAGCATTACAATCCAAAATCGCAAAATTCGGAGAAAGCCAAGTCATACCCAGAATTACATCAAAGTCACCCATTTCTAAAATAACCAAATCTACATAAGTGTTGCTCCCCACAAAATTCACCAAACAAGACCTATACACTTTTTCAACTATCACAGACTCACCCACCGGAGTAGAAACATGAATAGGCATGTCAAGTAATTCACAATGTAAATTTAGACCGTTAGCAAATGAGGAAGATACATATGAAAATGTGGATCCAGGATCAAACAACACGGAAGCCATGCAGTCACAAATCAGAAGGTTACCTGTGATAAGTGCATCAGACGCCTCCGCTTCAGATCTCCCAGGGAAAGCGTAGCAATGAGCCTTATTATTTGTCTGTCCGTTGCCCCTACCATGTTGTGTAGTAGTGGCTCCGTTTTGCCCTTCACCTCTGCCGTTCTGGTGACCACCATTACCTCGGCCACCACGCCCTCCAGAATAACGACCTCTACCATTACCACCCCTACCTCTAGCCAATGGGGTTCTGTAACTCTGGTTTGGACAATACCTCTTAATGTGTCCAATCTCTCCACATCCATAACATTCTCTGGGTTCACGCATCGGCCTCTCAGAGAAGTGTTGACCGTTCTGAGGTGGACCCCCAACTACAGTCTGTAGTGAAGACTGAATTGGTCGACTTGCGTAACCTCCGGAGCTCTGTCCTCTAGAGTGAGAACCATTAAACTCACCTCCCCTTCGAAACCTCTTTGATGTAGACGTTGTGGTGAGTCATCCGTTTTCACTCCTTCCACCTCTATCACAAAGTCTACCACCTCTTGGAAGGATGTTGCTGTTGCCGCTATCTGTAAGGCTGAAATCCGCAATTCTGACCTCAACCCCTTCACAAAACGGCGGATCCGTTCTTGTGGACTGAAACAGAGTTGGGTGGCGTATCTGGATAGTGCGCGAAATTTAGCCTCGTATGCATTAACCGTCATTCTACCTTGCTCCAGACTCAAGAACTCATCCCTCTTTCTATCTCTCAAAGTCCTTGGGATATATTTCTCCATAAAAAAAGGGTAGAGAATGATTCCCAAGTCATTGTGTTGGCTCTGTTGGTTGACACTCCACATGTGAACGCCACCACATTTTGGCGTTCCCTTGGAACTGATAGCTAACGAACTCAACGCCAAACCGTTCTACTATCCCCATCTTGTGTAGTAGCTCATGACAATCAACCAGAAAATCATAAGCATCCTCAGATTCTGCACCCTTGAAGACTGGAGGTTTCAATTTCAAGAACTTACTAAAAAGTTCATGTTGATCGTTTGTCATAATAGGCCCAGTAGTCAGACGTGGAAATGTGCCTATTCCCAATGTTGCATCCATGCGGGGAGCATAGTAGCCGCATGTTGTATCTCTGAAACCGGAGGTGTTGGTGCAGAAACCACTGGAGGAGCCTGTCCCTGATCGGACAACCCGCTAAGATAAGCAAGTACCTGGTTGATCATCTCTGGGGTAGGTTGGGGTGGCATTTCCTCATTTTGCACTTGTTCATTCTCCCCTTCCTCACCCTCTCTTACCACATCCTCGGTCGGTGGAGGAGGAGTCACTGCCCTAGTATCAGATGGGCTAGGGGTCGTCCTCTCCCTCTAGAGGACGTCCTCCCACGACCTCTTCCACGGCCTCTTGCCGTTGTTCTTCCTCGAGCCACAGCCCCAGTGGCTGGCTCAGACGCTTCTTGTCGTGCCGTAGTTGCTGTTGGTGCGGTCGTTGCTCTAGTTCTAACCATCTGCGAAATAGAGTGAAGATGGTCAGATACCAATTTGTATCACCTAGATACCAATTGACTCAAGTAGTAGCACGAAAGAAAGAATGAAAGAATGGAATTTTCCTAAAGTCTTATAGCCTCTCAAGGAAAAGTAAAGGCGTCCCCCTACCGTTCCTTAAGACTCTACTAGACTCGTTCTTGTGTGATGAGACCAACGAACCTAATGCTCTGATACCAAGTCTGTCACGACCCAAATCGGGGACGCGACTGGCACCCACTTTTACCCTCCTATGTGAGCGAACCAACCAATCTAAACCTTAACACTTTAATACAATATCAACAGAAAATAATGCGGAAGACTCAAACTCATAATAAACAACTCAACTATTATTAATATTCCCAAAATCTGGAAGTCATCATCACAAGAACATCTATCCTCAAATTACTAAACTAAACTATCTAAGAATGTCTAAGAAGCTAAAAATACATAAGAAACTAGTCCATGCCGGAAGTCAAGGCATCAAGACTTATAGAAGAGATCCAGTCCAAGCTAGAAGCGTTAGCTCACCCTGAGATCCGGTATGACGAAATCTGGCCCGAGTTACTGGTGTGTTGAAGTTGACGGAACGTTTGCTGCATAACACAAATAACAAAGAGGAAAACATAAAAGTAGGGGGTCAGTACAACCACACGTACTGAGTAGATATCATCGGCTAACTCAAAATAGGGAACAATATATATATCAATAATAATGTAAATTAACTACAATACTCAACATGTAGCAACAACAATTACTTTATCATTAACAATTACCGTCAAGTTCACACATGAGGACTCAAGCCTCAATACCATACTCATTTGGGAATTAAGTTCATTAGATTGAGTATATTCATTATCTTTCAAGATTCATTATCTTTCTTCCTCTTGTGTCGGTACGTGACACTCCGCTCCTCTATTTCTATCCTGGTGCCGGAACGTGGCACTCCGATCCTCATATACTATCCTGGTACCGAACGTGGCACCCGATCCTCATACTCTATCCTGGTGTCGGAACGTGACACTCCGATCCTCATATTCATTCTATCCTGGTACCGGAACGTGGCACCCGATCCTCATATTCTATCCTGGTGTCGGAACGTGACACTCCGATCCTCATATTCATTCTATCCTGGTACCGGAACGTGGCACCCGATCCCCTAATTCATCAAGCCTTCTTTTATACTAAGGCATCCTCATTATCATTATATAATTTATCAAGCCTTCTTTCATACTAAGGCATCATCAATCTTATTATATAATATATCAAGCGAATTAGGGTTCTTTCAAGATTTGGGATTCAATAGCTTCATCATGCTTTGTTAATTCATCACAATTTCGTAATCATAATCATGCAAGCATACAATTTAAGCACATAGCAGGGTTTACAATACTATCAACACATAACATTCACTATTAAGAGTTCACTACGAATATCGTAACATAAACCATAACCTACCTCCACGAAGAATGGAAATCAACAAGAAATTCCCAAGCTTTGTTATTCTCCTCAGCCTCTCGATCGATCTCTCTATCCCTTTCTGTTCTTTCTCTTTTGTTTTCTTATGTTCAAACCCTCTTTCTTTTACCCTAATTAACTTATAATTAAGTGCAAAAGAGGACAATAAAATCCACTAACTAACCAAAATTACCTCTTTTATCCCTCAAGGATTTGAGTTATTAATATAAACCTCAATCTTATAATTAAGGAAAGAATAGTCCAAAACGACCCTTAAAACGTATGGAGAAATCCTAAACTGCCTGGGATTGCGCAGCCTGTGATGGGCCGTCGTGCCTGTGACGGTCCGTCACGATGGCCGTCGCCACCTCCCATATTCCAGGTGGTCTGTGACGGCCCGTCACCCCTGTGACGGTCCGTCCGGCACCTCCGTCATGACGGTCAGAAACTCGTTTCTTGCACCAAATTCTCAAAAGTTGAAGTGTTTTGCAACGGAACTCACGACGGTTCGTCGTGTATGTAACGGCACGTCCTGCAGGTCCGTCACAATTTACAGAGAGTCGATTTTAATATCCAATTTGAAGAATTCTAAGTGTCATGGGACGACACCTCCTCGACGGGCCGTCGTGACCACGACGGGCCGTCGGGACACACGTCGTCCCAGCCAGTTTTCCCCGTATTACAATCTGCTGCTCAAACGACTAAACAGGTCGTTACATGCATGAATATTGACTCGCAATGCAGGATCTTCCACGATGCATGAGTATTGGCTTGCGATGCATGAATATTTATGTCGTCTCTGACGATCAAAACGGTGAAACGACCTCTAGATGATACATCGCCTTGATCGACAATAAAATAATTGTCCCCTCTGGGTAATGCATTGTCTTGATTGATCATAAAGTAAATGGCCCCTCCGGATAACGACACTATCTTGTATGATAATGTGATGCAGATAGCGTCCTTTACGGAAAATGTAAACTTTCCCTTGAGACTTTCTCTTGATTCACTTTTGAATCTAGCTAGACGTTCTTTATAAATTTCATGTTGTTGGAAATTGATTGAATTAAACAATTCATATTCCCAAGTCTTCGACATAAGTGACATAAAATGATTCCTGCTTCTAGAAAAACTATTTATTCTTTTATGGTTTTCTCCTCCTTTGACTTCTCTATATTCATTCATCGAAAGAAGTTGTTGATTTCAAAGCAAAGCTATAAACCTATGTCCACAGAAAAATTGTTAAGTTTAAAAATTAACTGATTTGTGTTGATATCTTCAGTTGTATGCTCCTTGTCCTGCTATCTCTGGTTGAGTTCCTAACCTCCCGAATCTTAACAGATAAGACAAAGTATTTTATGCCAAAACAAGTAAAACACAAAAATGGAATTTAAGTGAAGTAAATTTTTGAGAAATAGTATCTTAAAAAGGTCACTTCCAAGTAATGTCATATAAGGCCTAACAAACTTCTTTGAGTCTGATGCTTGGAGATCTATCCGATTTTTCACTGGGGAGTTTTCAGAGTCGCCCAGAACTTATAGGTAAACCCAAGCAAAAATTTTGAGGCCTTCCCCCAAATTTCTGTCCCAGTTAACTGTCTTTCTTATCTTTCCACTGTAACTGAGCAGGTCAAGGAATTTCTGAGATCTTCTCAAAAATTTTGTCCAGTTGCAAGTCTTGAAATATCTTCTGTGTTGGCTTGCTGAGGAAGACTCTTTTTGAGAATTTTTAAGTCCCTCTCAAAAATTCTGTGCAGTTTTTATTGTAAAGAGGAATAGAAATCTTATGGGAGATATGACCGAACCCTTGTGGCGCCTACGTATCCCGTTGAGGCAGGAATCAGGTCAAACATAGTTCCCCCTTTAAGGTTAACAAAATAAAAGGCATTTACAAGGAAAATCAACCGAGGCCGACATAGGATGCCTACGTATCTCATTCTTAAGAATTCAGGTCGAACATAGTTGAGATACAATGACATAATTAAAGGGGATAAACGGGGTGACCGAAGCCGACATAGGCCGCCTACGTATCTCGTTCTTGAGAATTTAGGTCAGACGTAGTTCATTACAAGAGGAGTAAAATTTTAAGCAAAACAAATACAAGCAAATAGAACGATTACAAGTAAATAACAGAAATCGAAACCGACGCTTCAAATGTAGTATCTCTTGACGGCATCTAAGTTGATCGGTTTCGGCCATACGGTGCCATCCATCTCTGACAGGACCAAAGCACCTCTATATAATACTTTACGAACCATGTAAGGACCATGCAAGTTTGGTGAGAATTTTCCTTTGTACTCGTCTTGATGAGGAAAGATACGCTTAAGAACCAACTGACCAACTTCGAACATTCTGGCTCTTACTCTCTTGTTAAAAGCATGAATCATTCTTTGTCTATACAATTGACCATGACAGATGGAAACCATCCTCTTCTCATCAATAAAAGTTAGTTTATCAATCCGCTTGCTGATCCATTTAGCATTACTCAACTCAGCTTCTTGGATGATTCTCAACGATGGTATCTCAATTTCCGCAGGTATCACTGCCTCTACTCCATATACTAGTAAGTACAGAGTAGCACCAGTGGATGTTCTGACAGTCGTTCGATTACCCAGTAAAGCATATGGTAACATCTCCTTCCAACCTCGATTCTTATAAATCATTTTCCTCAAAAAAAATTTGATACTCTTATTGGCAGCCTCTACAGCTCCGTTCATTTGGGGACGATAAGCAGTTGAAATTCGATGAGTAATCTTAAATTGCTCACATATCTCTCTCATCAAGTGACTATTGAGATTTGCACCATTATCAATAATGATGGATTCTGGCACTCCAAATGTACATATCAGATTGTTGCGAACAAAATCAGCCACCACTTTCTTGGTTACCGACTTGCAAGAATCTGCTTCCACCCACTTACTGAATGGCAACCAAGATGAATATGTGTCCATTAGAAGCAGCTGGCTCTATCGTACCGATGACATCCATACCCCAAGCTACAAATGGCAAAGGTGAACTCATAGCATTGAGTTTGTGAGGTGGCACTCAGATCAAATCACCGTGCACTTGACATTTATGGCATTTTTGCACAAACTTGCAACAATCATCCTCCATAGTCATCCAAAAATACCCTGCTCGAAGGATCTGTGTTTCCAAAGTGAGCCCATTCATATGCGTACCAAAAACTCCAGCATGTATATGTTCAATAAGATCTGCATCTTCAACGACATCAACACATCTTAAAAGACCCAAATCTGTAGTCCTCCTATAAAGGACTTCTCCACTTAGAAAGAAATTGAGAGCCATACGGCGTATCAACTTCTTTTGGATGGACGTAGCATCTTCAAGATAAGTTCCAAACTTCAAATACTTCTTTATATCAATAGACCAACGCAAGCCATCTGGTTCTGCTTCGACATGGAAACAATGGACTGGATCTTCTTTCAACTCTATATCTATAGGATCAATATAATACATATCCGGATGTTTAATCATCAAAGCGATAGTGGCAAGAGCATCGACCAATTCATTTTGTATTCTGGGAGTTTGTCCAAACTCGATCTTGCGAAATATTTTGTATAACTTTTGTACATATTATACGTAAGGTAAAATCTTCAGGTTCTTCACGGCCCATTCTCCTTGAACTTGATAAATAAGAAGATCTGAATCTCCAATAACCAACAACTCGTAAACATTCATGTTGACGACCACTTTAAAACCAACAGTACAAGCTTCGTATTCGGCCATGTTGCTTGTGAAATTAAATCGAAGCCTACCTTCCATGGGATAGTGCTAACCAGATTCTTACACCAAGAATGCTCCAATAGCTTTACCTTGATGATTTGCCGCTCTGTCAAAGAAAAATCTCCAACCTGGATATGCTTCAGAAATATCCTCACCCACAAATGATACTTCTTTATCGTGAAAGTGAGTCTTAAGTGGTTCATACTCTTCATCCACGGGATTGTCTGCGAGATGATCAGCCAAAGTTTGTGAATTTATCGCTTTCTGAGTAACATACACAATGTCAAATTCACTCAACAACATTTTCCACTTAGATAACTTTCCGTTCGGCATCACATTCGGGAAAATATACTTTAGTGGATCCATTATTTATATGAGGTATGTCATATAGGAAGACAAATAATGTCTCAGCTTCTGGGATAGCCACGTCAAATCACAACACGTTCTCTCCAGTAAAGTGTAACGAGACACGTATGGAGTAAACTTCTTGCTTATATAATAAATAGCCCTTTCATTCATTCCTGTCTCATCGTGCTGACCAAGTACGCATCCGAATGCGCTATTCGAGACAAACAAGTACAGAAACAAAGGACTGCCTTCTCGCGGAGGAACCAATACCCGTGGGTTGGACAAATACTTCTTAATAGAATCAAAAGCAGTTTGACACTCTTTAGTCCACTTTTTCAGGGCATCTTTCTTCAGCATCTTGGAAATAGGCTCAAACACCACGGTTGATTGAGTTATCAATTGGTTGATGTAACTTAACCTCCCTAAGAAACTCATCACTTCTTTTCTCTTCTTTGGCAGAGGTAACTCTTGAATTGCTTTAATCTTAGAGGGTTCGAGCTCAATACCCCTTCTGCTGACTATAAATTCCAACAGCTTCTCGGATGGAACTCCGAAAGCGCATTTGGCGGGATTTAACTTCATGTTATAACGATGCAAATGATCAAAGAATTTCCTTACATGTGTCAAGTGGTCCGAATTCTCGCGGGATTTTATTATGATGTCATCCATATATACTTCAATCTCCATGTGAATCATGTCATGGAATATGGTCGTCATAGCCCTCATGTAGGAGGCACCCGCATTCTTGAAGCCGAACGACATCACCTTGTAGTGATATAAGCCCCAAGGTGTGATGAAAGCCGTCTTTTCAGCATCCTCCTCATCCATCAAAATTTGGTGATAGCCCGCGTAACAGTCCACAAATGACTGCATTTCATGCCTTTTGGAGTTATCAATCAAAATATGAATATTCGGCAATGGAAAATTATTCTTCGGACTAGCTCTGTTGAGATCTCTATATTCAACAGAAATCCTGATTTTCCCGTCTTTTTTGGCGACCTGAAAAACATTGGCCAGCCAAGTTGCATATTGTGTCACTTCCACCAATCAGGACTCTATTTGCTTGGTGATCTCTTTTTTAATCTTCAAACTCAGTTCAGGCTTGGATTTTTGAGTTTTTTGCTTCACCGAATCGAACCTTCGGTTAATCGACAGCTTATGAGATACGACGTCGCTACTTAACCCTTGCATGTCACCGACGTCCTAAACGAACACATCACTATATTCAACAAGCAAATGAACTAGGCCCTCTTTCTGAGCTTCATTTTGGTAGGTGCTGATCTTAACCTCTTTAACACACTTCGGATCTCCCAAATTCACCATTTCGGTTTCCTCTAGATTTGGTTTATGCTGATTCTCGAATTGTCGAAATTCCTTGGCGACATAATATTGTTCCCTACTTTCTTCTTCATAATCGTCAACCTTGTCGTCACCTGCCTCATTTTGTTCATTTAGGTAGTGACATGACATGACATTGGCAGGTTTGTAACTTATGTTACTGAAATCTTAAACAGACAAAATTAGGAAAGTAAGGCATAACAAAAAACTAAATAAATAAAGTTAAAAAATAAAGAGGCTTTCATTTAAAAACAATGCAAACTTATGCAATGGCATGGGGCCATGTTGCCTTTCTGAACATCACAATGAAAATTCAAAAATTTGAACAGTTTAAAAAATGCAAAATGGTGGGTCTCGAGCCTCTTCCAAACTATCACCGGTTTTAATGTGCATGGAATAACGCCTTTCTACCGAAGAGTTCGGGTTATCAGGATCAACGTGGAGGTCCATTTCCGTAGCACCTCCCCTGGTTCAGCAGCGCAAATACAATCTCTCTCGACCTCCTCCTTGACAAAATCATCGATCTCCTCGAAGAGGTCACAGATTCCTTCCCTAAAGTCTTCACATTCGGCATACTCTCGTATCGTAAAGGATTGATACAGATGCGGGATTAGATTAGTCAAAACTTGATCATTTTTCTTCTTCACCTTCATGTCATCATTTGTTTGGATGTACCTCAAACCATATCTGGATCCCTTAACGAGGACCGTAACTGGCTCAATAATTCCTTAGGAATCTCTTCCCAATCCAAACCCTGGCTCAAAACCGTTATGCGGCATCACAGTGGCTATCATCTAGTATACGGCAGGCAGGGGGGTCTGTGGGGCCAAGTCGTCTCCGGTGGCATTCCCTGCTCCACCGTATAAAAGTCTGTACCTCGGGAAATCTCATCAATGATCGGCACCTGCCTGCAAGGTTGACTTCTCTCGCCATGAATAACCATCTCTTCATTCTTCCACACAAGCTGCATCATTTGATGGAGAGTAGAGGGGATGACTCCAACCATATGGATGAACGGCCTTCCCCAAAAAGGTTGTAGCTGGTATCTATATCCAATACTTGAAATGGCTCACTGAACTCTACGGGTCCTATTTGAAGGGTCAAATTTACTGCTCCCAACGTGTCTCTTTGAACCCCATCAAAATCTCTCACGTTGACCTTATTTTGCTCCAGTTTCCCAAGGTCAAACCTTAGCTTCCCAATGTCGACAACAGGAAGATATTCAGACTAGATCCGTCATCTACTAAGACGCGGTTGACAACCTTTTCACGGCATATCATAGTGATGTGCAACACCTTGTTATGTGATCTTCCTTCAACAGGCAGCTCATCATCACAAAAGCTGATTTGGTGCCCTCGAATAACCTGATGAATCATGGCAGCCACGTTATCACTACTTGTACCTGCGGGTACGTATGTATGATCGAGAGCTTTCATTAGATCCTGCCTGTGGGATCGAGAGCTCATCAGCAAGGCCCATACGAAGATCTGAGCTGGAGTTTTTTCCAAATGTTTGACGATGGAATAATCCTTTGGTTGGATCCTTCTCCAGAATTCTTCCGCTTCTCATTTGCTTATCAGCCTCTTAGCCTGGTCCTTCCTCTGTCCTCCAAGACCAAGCTCGTCAGGAGTGTAAAACCTTCCAGACCTTGTCATGCCTTGAGCAGCAGCAGTTTCAATGACAAACATAGGCTTGACGATAGTTTCTGACGGCACCAAGGCAACAGCCTTTGTAGGTGTCAAAATAATAAACGATCGTCCTTTCCAAATAATCGTGAACGATGGGAGTAATCATCTTTGTTCCACACCAGTCTTCATCTGTCTCGATCATATTGACATTTGGCGCTGCCGGTTGGAGAGAGACTACCTCCTGATCAATCAGATCCTGAATTTTGTGTTTGAGGTTGATACAATCTTCCGTATCATGTCCAACACTATTGGAATGATAAGAACATCTCTGATCGGGTTTGTAGAATTTGAATTGACATCCACGGGTTTGGGCCCCACAAGGTGGATGTATCTAGCCGCGGCCAGTCTCTCATACAGTTTAGTCCGCCTTCCAGCGAGTGCAGTAAAGTTCCTTGAAGGAAACTTCTCAAATCTAGGTCAGGGAGGGTCATAATTGCCTTGTTTAGGGGGAGGCACCTGTTGATAATTTCAGGTATTTAGACGGGGAGCTTGGCTTCTAGGATATGGATTTGTTTGGTTATTTGGCAATGGAGCTTGGTAATTTGGAAGCGTAATTTGGTATAGTGGAGCTCGGACTTTATTAATAGGAGGGGGGGCTTGGTGCTCAACTGTACATTAGCACAGTTGGGAGCAATACCCAAATAGGTAGATGAGATTTGATAAGGTGGAGGGTAATTTGCGTAAATGGGAGATGGACTTTGGTAATTGAGGGGTGGACTTTGGTACAGTGGAGCTTGGGCGTTTGGATAAGAGCGGGTAGTATTATGTTTATTGGGATTAGTGGATTGAGTGTAGTAAGCTTGGTGGGACTTTGGTGAAAGCCTTGAACGACCTTGGGAATAGGACGAGCTTCTGGGGGTTTTCCTTCCCCCATACGAAACAAAAACAACTTCTTCTTTTTCTTTTTTAGCAACACTGAATATCCAGGCGAAGCGGCTACACGAACTATCTTCCCTGATGTCAAACCATCTTCGATACTCTCACCGATCTTGACTATCTCGGCAAACTTTGATCCTACGAGCAACATGATTCTATCGTAGTATTCCGTATCTTGTACCAGCACAAACACTTCAACAATTTCTTTCTCGGTCATGGGATCCTTACCCTTGCCGCTTATTTCCTCCACCTATAGCCGAAGTCCCTATAACTTTCAGTTGACTTTTGCTTCATTTTTTCCATAGAGTACCGATCGGGAACTATTTCGATGTTGTAGGCAAATCGATCAATGAAATCTTTGGCAAACACATTCCAACTGGGCCATTTCCTAGTTTCATGTGAGTTAATCCATTCGAGGGCCTCCCCACACAGGCTTCAGCTGAAAAGCTGCATCAACAAAGCTTCATCCCTTCCAACTCCCACAAGCTGGTCACAATAGGCTCTCAAATGAGGCATAGGACTTCCCACTCCTCCGAAGGTGTATAACTTCAGAATCTTGAACCTTTCTGGAAGGTCCAAATTTGGGTGGATACACAAGTCTTTGTAACTGAGTCCAACGATGTCGGGGATGCATTGTAGCTCTTTCATGGCCTTTTTGATTTACTCTTTTATATCGACCCTTGCATCCTCCTTTGCCCTCCATTCATTTTCTTGTGGTCATAGTGTTCCAACTCAGAACTATGCACATCGTGCTCGGCAGGGACGGGAACTTGGAAAGTGTCTATCTTTGGCAGGGGTGGAGCTACGGAGGGATTTTGAATGTTTTGGGCGTTTTGCTAATTCTGTGGGTAGGCCTGCGGATTTGTGTTCTAATTTAAATGGTGATGAGGTGTTTGGGGATTGAAAGCATTTTAGTTCTGGTTTTGGTTTTGATTTTGTGGCGATGGAGCGTTTGATGGTGTATATTTTGAAGATGGGGTGGCATTTGAGGATGGTTGTTTTGAAGAGGTGATGAAGTGTGGTAGGATGCAGAAGCATATTGGGGATTTTGGGTAGTTAGATTTATAACCGACGGATTATGAACAGGTGTAGAAGGCTGGTTCTGAGCTGGATCCATATTTGAGGAAGGGAAGTAGATTTGAGGCCTCCCATCAGCAGCGCTAGAAGAAAATCCAGGTGGAGGCAGATCCTGTCTCCGTTGCATTTCCACTCTTATCTCTGCAATCTGTTGCATCAGCTACATAATCAACATTCCGCTACGGTGGGCTGAGCCACCACAACATCTGAAAGACTCACTTCTTCATTGTTATCTCCCATAACTGCCTTTTCTCTGTCTGAGCATTGTGTATGGAAGGAATCTGCGGGACCTTTTGATCTGGTGAAATAAAGATGATCTGCCACTTTTGATCGGCAAAGATCACTTTCAAAGTACCTGAGAATGGAAACAACTCAAAGGCAGAAACATCAGTGCAGATTCAGAGTACAAAATGCATAATATCACACAGAGAGCAGATAAACACACAAGTTGCTTTGTTTGAGGATATTTTTAAACGACAAGGGAGGACGGAAACACATTTTCTAACAAAAAGGAACTTGCTTGTTTTAGTTTTGACGCTTGTCTCAGGAAAGGCTAAATCATGTTGAGCTACGGTCTTCTTGCAGCTACTCTTTGACGTCTGTTGATCTGGTCTTCGTATCTTCTCGTAACATGGAGGGGAGAATGAAAATTTTTAAAGATAGTGGCCAGGCCTAGGAAGGTTGTCTACGTATCTCAGAGGGAGAATTCAGGCCCAACGTAGTTCGAGTACAAGATCAAACATTTCATTAATTCGTTCATTACGATTACAAGGAAATTTGAAGGAAACGACAGAGATTTTAAAAGATGAAATGACATGACACGTTAGTCATTTTCTTTTTGTTGCAGCATTAGTTTCTTCCTTTAAGATGACCTAGGAATGGAGGCTTGTAGACGATTTCCTCGCGGTCGTCCTCCTCAGTCACTTCAGGGTGAGCGTTGTCGGGACCACTATTTGCTGCTCCTTGCTCATAGGCGTGGTATTTTTTGCCTATCAGGTTGCTATGGACTGTCATTTCCTTATCAAGTAACATTCTTTTAGCTAATAGAACGATAGTCTCCGAATCTACCCTCGCCTCTCTCGTTTCTCTTTCTTGCACTTTCAATCAAAGCATGTCCAACTTCTCTCTCAAGCCGTCTGTATCCATCTCAACATCTTTATTTCTCTTAATTTGTGATGTCAGGTCCTCCTCCAACGTCACAGCTGCACCTTTGTAAGTTGTGGTGGCCATGTCGACTTTGAGCCCTTCTTCCTTTGCTTTTTGAATTTCCCGAGTGATTTGTTCGATCTTTCTTCGTAGTTCTTCTTTAGTGAGTTCCTTGTGGATGTTCTAACCTTTGTACATAGCCGTGATTTTGCCTTTCCTGAGACGCTAGCATGATGTTTTAGGATTTGTTGTATAGGAGGAGGTCTTTTGAGTGAGAAACTTAAAACATGGAAATTTCGGTCGGACATTTTGTAATAGTGGCTTCTTTATATTCTTTTGAAATTTCTGGATAGGAGTGGATTTACGGTATCCTTATTCATATCAACATAGCACATAAGTATTTAAACACGCATATATCGCGTCCTAATCATGCATGTGACCCTTTTATGTCAAGGGTAGGCCTAGCGATCTGAAGGATGTATTGCGTCATTTAAATAAATAGTTGTATCCCACAAAATAAACTTCACTAAATATCATACCGTTCATTAAATAATTTAAAATAAAACGGCGTACATTTAGGGAGGGGGTGTGATGCAAAATACAGATAAATCAATCCCACGCAGCGGAGGCAAAAGGTTGATGACTCGGCTCCTCTTCTGGCCTTCTCTACTTCTTTGCGGATGATGCACTTGCTGGTGAACACGTATGGCTCCACGAACACAGGTTTCGAAGATGTTGGTATGACTCGTAAAGTGTTCATCTGCTCGTCCAGGATTGTGTCAAAACGCATCAGACAAGCCCTTGTATTGGCTAGCTATTGTGACATCACAACAAAAACACTCGGACATTCTAACTCTCGGAATTTGTACTCTCGCTTCCTTTGTTGAAATTCTTGCTCTATCTTCTTAAATTCTTGCTCCTTTTGCTGAATTTCTTGCTCCCTTCGGTTCCACTCCTGCTGAAATGGTAGGCATGGATCTGAAGCCTTGTTTGTACATCTTCAATTTCTCGACCGGTGCGTGGTACCGGACTCACTATACCCTGCAAATCATTCTGCAACCATGTCTTGTATTCATCAACATATCCAGCTTCATATCTGTTCTTGGTCATATCCCATTTCATATTGACACGTCCTGCCCTTTCCTGGAAAATGATCTTAGCGAAAGGTATGTCGTTGTAATCGACAATAAAAGAACTAGGATCCCCTTGGGCGGGTATCATTTGTGTTCTACCGAATTGTCACATCAGTCTTGTCGGGTTGTAGGGCCGCAATCCTCTGATGCCAGGAAGGACTAAGAATGGTTGGCCCCTTGTGCTGCTATCCTCTCGTACTTGAAGTTTGGTAACATCAACTGTATATCTCCTTCTTTCAGATCATAAAATACCCTTGCCCACGCGTCCCTGGTGGTATGAATTGGAAATTTGTGGACACTTAGATAGAACACATAATTATCAAGAGGACTCGTCTGGCTCGGTTTGTCCAATTCCTGTGGTTGGGCGTCGTCCCTTTTACAGAGATGCTCAGTCAACCACCATTGAAGTAGAATGTTGCAACCTTGGAAAAACGGGAACCCATTTTTACACAGGATTAAAGACCGACAAAAGTTCGTCCAGAATAATCGGGTAAAAACTAAAGTACTTCTTTTCTTCTTGTTTTCTACAAATTCCTCTGAACATGGTGTCTACTACCATCACGATCCGGGTGTCGATTTCCTTTCCTTCATCTTTAGGGAATACAATAGATCCTAAAAGGCATGCAGAGAAAGTGATTGTATGGGTTTGCCTCCAGGTACTGTGATCGTGGAATTCATTTGGGAATAGTCTGAAATAGCTGTCATGCCCCCATCTCTCGAAAAATCTCATTAGTGGTATATCGTGGGTCCCCAACCAGTTTGCATTTACTATCAACAATATATTCTTCAATTCTTCACTAGTTATCCTATCGGGAAGAAGGATGTGATGATTTGGACATTTTTTCCTTTTGCCACATGTCCCAATAGAGTCCAGGCAATCCTTAATTTCCTTTAGCGTGAGCGTTATTTTGACATCTCCAAATTGAAAAACCATCTTTTCATTGTCCCAAAATAAGTGATAACCTCGATAAACGTGGGTCATACCTTGAAGTCCATTATTGAAAGTAAGTGACCCAGGTGAATCGAGATTTATCTCTTTTTACAATCTTTGAGGTTTTTCCACCAAAAGCGGAGAATGTCCGACATCTTGGTACCATATTGAAATGAAGGAACTGAGTCAACATCTACAAAACATCCAACAAATTAATTTCCATTCCCCATGACACAGCATACATTTAAACACGCAATACATCCTTCAGATTTATCACACAAATATAATAGTCCTATCGACTCGTGGACTCTTTGGACTCAAGGCGGTCTTACTAATGGGACCAAGACTGTTTGGGTGTTGGGTCGTCTTAGGACAATGCGCTAATTTGAGGATCGGGTTTATCTCTATCTTAGTATAACTAAGAGTTTGTTGTATTTAAAGTGGAAAGGATAACCCAAGCGGACAACTTGGGCTTGGAAAGTTAACGATCGTTGACTATCAAGTAGCCGTCAGGGTGTCCCGAGAAAACTTTTGGTTAATGAACGACTGCGAACTCGCATAGTCGTCCTTTAGTGGGAGTAAAAATAATTGTCGTTTGACGGAAGATTTAATTCCATGAAAGAAACAAATTACTAAAGCAATAAACAGATAAACAAACATACACAGCCAAATAACATAGTTTTAAGGTTAGAATCCTCTTAGGACTCCCCAGCGGAATCGCCATTTCTGTTTTATCCGAAATTGGAAAATATTTAATTTTGAAGGGTTTTTTATTGTTTTAAAGAGTCGCCACTTAATTTTGAGGAAAATTAGGAAAACTTGATTTTTCAAAAGATTAAACAAAGAAAAATCGATTGAAAACCTTTTGGGGGATTCAGGGACTCAAATTAATGTCTTAAGAAGGTTTTAGGCACCTAAAGTATTCCACTTAATACGTTTATCGAACAACTAATACACATTTGGCTAAGAGTTGTCTTGGAAAATTATTTGGGATAGTAGAGAGTTAAATTATTAACTTATTATCTAAGCGAATTTTTTGCAACATATTTATTGGTTTTATGTTGATAAAACATTTGAGGCTTTTATGGGGAGTTTGGAGTTTCTTAACTTTAGAACTAACTAAAACACAAAGTAAATAAATAAGCAAGAAATAAGAGAGAAGGGAAAGAGAGATTTGGGTCTAAATCCGGGTTCTGTTCGCCTTGACAAGAATTTGGATCCACCTGTCTTTTGGGTTTTTAACCCATTTTGTTTGGGTTTTTGACCCACTTCACTTGTACATGTCCTAGACTAAGCATATAATATATAAAATAAATAAAGAAAGGTAAAAGACTACAAGGGGTTATGCCCATTACAAATAAAATATAAATTCGAAAAAAAAATTGGAGTCTTCCAATATGGCTTCTTCGACTTTCTTCAATTCTCTGAATTTCAGGATCTTTCCTTTGGTTTTACGGTTGGGAGACTCGATGAAAATAGGGGACTTTGTGACTCTTTTCAAAATGCGAGTAAAGGGGTAAAACTCATGACAAAATCCGGTGAATTTCACATGCAACGAAAGAATATAAGGATTAGCATTTTTAGCCAAAAGGGAAAGACACAAATAGAACATGATTTAATTAAACTGACATAGACCAAATAATCTCGAGAAAAACTTACCTAATTAGTTACATGAAGTAAATAATATCTAAACTAGGTCATGAATATAAAGAAGATCGAAGAAAACATTGACACACGACTCGTGAGGAACATGCAGCCTAACAAGAGTCATTAAATGAAAGGTGAAAAACAGAGCTTAAGCTCTAAAAAACGACATGTAATGGATTATTCATATTATTTAAACTTGCTAAGGAAAAACATAATAAAAATCGATGAACAAGCTAAGAGGAAGACAAAAGTTCAATTTCATACAAAAAAGTAAACCCGCCTAAACTTGAACAATGCTCACAATTAATTTGATAAACATTAGATATATTTACTTGTGGGGACAATAATTAATTATTGAAGGAAATATGGAAGGACAAAAGGAGTGATGACATAAAAAGAAACCAAAAATAGGAAAACTTCATATTAATCACAAATGCTCAACTAAATATACATTTAAGCTTTGTCTTTACTAGACAAAAGAGCAATTAATTATGCTGAGGAAACTAGTTACAGTAACTATGTGATTTCCTAATGAAGAAAGGAAAAAACAAAAAATTTGAACATGAAGATAACACTCATAAAGAAACTCTAACAAGCTAAATGATATTAGAGGAACACTAACACATAAAATTATTTTAAAAACCTTCGAACCACATGCCTATGACAATCACACTCTCCTCTCGTTTAACTGTGCCGGTGAAGTTCTAATAGATGGATGAGAGGAGTTTATATAAATAAAAAAAACAGAACAGGCAGCAAATTCCAGTAGATTAACCCGAGCTAAAATTGAAACCAAGCTATTAACCTAACACACAATTCCAAAATTTAAGCTAAAAAGCATAGAGACACCATACACTGAACAGATGACTGAATGAACCGAACTAAGCGACAAGATATATCCATGTAAGCGACTTGTTTGAAAGAAATCGAACTACTACAGTGATGAGACTTAAAATGAACTAAAGAGATGGACCCCTAACTGTATTCGATAATGAGATCACAAAAAAAAGTCATGAAAGAGATAATGATACTTAGAGCGGAATCGAGCTAAGCAGTAGCTAAGAACATATGACATGCCACTGGAAACATGAAAAATACATTAATGGGGGTGTGAACAAAAGCTTTATTAATGATAAATAGCGCTCGATGTTTAGTCCATCTAATAATGCAATGATATACTTAATTAGTGAATCAAAAAGTTTTAAATGTTTACAAGAAGGAGGGCAGAGGCAATATATAAAGGCAAAGCAAACAAACACGACGCGAGCTTGAATGGATTACAATATAAACCATGAACATAAATGCACAAAATCATATTATAAGCCATTGAATTGCTCATGATCATATCAAAACAAAGCAATTGTCACCAAGAGGTAAGTCACGATACTCTAACAAACTAATACACTTTTAACAAAAAAAAATTGATTCAAAAGAAAAAAAACACATGACGGAGAGTCAACAACATCATTTTAATTTGAACTAAGACATCGATTCAAATAACTATTAAAAAGAAGATTCGAGTTATAACTTTAACAGAATTGTTTAAATCAGTAGAGAAGCAACCAATAGATAAAGTCGCTATTAAGATCGATTTGAGATTCATTAGGCAGAAGATATACCAAAAAACCGAAGCCACGCAAGTGTATGAACTCAGGCCTTCAAATATTAAACATTTAACAAGAATAAAACTTAAGGCAACAACAATTTACGAAAAAGAGATTCACACTAGCTAGAATGGGAAAAACTTCTATCTATAAACAAGTTAAAACAACAAATATTCGGCATACTTAAGAGCAACTAGACAAAATTAGTAAGAAGCATTATGAACTAAACATATGGCTAAGAAGGGAATGTTACCTTCTTGTGGGAAGCGGTGGGACAGTGACGAGCTTGAAGGAGATTCCGACGCCGGGATGTAACTCCGATAACTTCGACAAGCAAGAGATGAAGTAGATAAGAACAAAGACACCACCTCTATGGTTTTTTTTAAAAATAAAACCCTAAATAATTATATCTATCGATCTCTTGAAATTTATGTTGTATGCTTTTTTTTAAATACTCGCTAATACTCCTTTGTAATACCCTTTTTTCTTTTTTTTTCTCCCCCCCTAAAACGAATAGGAAGAGAACTTATATAGGAAGGCATTCTGGGAGAGCCCTGGCGAGAAAAGGGTAGAAAAGGAAGATCCCTATTTCACAAAATTTTGAATTCTCCCCAGAAAGTAAGGATGAGCAAGCTGGATTTAGTACGAAATTGTACCTATCTCAACGGAACTCGAAGGAAGGCCGTCCGATCTTGAGCCAAGGACGCCCAAATTGTGGAGATCGTTCCATTTGGTCTACACAGTGTACAGGATGCCTTTCCCTGAAGATTGTACGAATCAGAAAAAGAAGAGTGCATCCTAAAGAACATAAAATTGTTTTTGTCTACTGGTTGAACCAAGGTAATCCACACTCGCAACCCACGTTTAATTCTGGCTAACATCGTATCTTTTCCTCTTTACCTTTTTAGGTGTGTATTTAAAACATCAAATTTCTAAATAGGGGAGTAGGTTTATTTATAACATAAAAAATTTTAAATAGGGGGATTTGAACTCATGACCATTAATGACTAATCAAATACGACATTTCCTTTAATCGTCAAAAAATCTGCTATTAACCATTAATCATCATTACAATGGGCAAAGGACAGAAATCACATAAAAATCTTTGGATAATTACTATTTATCCCATATAAGTTTATAGTTACAAAAATTTCCTAAATTGATATAATAATATAGGCGCTGATACATTAATACGATGCGCGAGATATATTAAACATGAAGTAAGAAATATTACATTTCATACATGATACACTAATTTGGTGTACTTTTTGTACATGATATACTAATTTGATGCGCGAGATACATTAATTTGATGCGATAGATACATTAATTTGATGCCTGATACATTAATCTGATATATGAAAATGAGGATGTTTGGGAATTCGTAAAACTAATAAGGGATAACGGTAATAAGAGAACTTAAATCAGAGATTTCTGTCATTTTTCCTACAAATGTTATTATCCATTAATCATCATTGAATATTCACTAATGCATAAATTAAGATACTATTGCTGCACCCAAACTCTTTAATCCTTGTTCGCCTCTGTCTGTCTGTAACACTATGACGAGGTTCACCTACAGTGCTTGTTACTGTTATTGTTATTGCCTGATCAGTAACATCGTGGCTAGCTTCACCTTCAGTGTTTGTTGCTGCTTCTATGAGCTAACTTTCTGTATTAAACCTCTAAGAGATTGACATTAAACTGAAAGCCTTATGTGGCTACTGAATCAGGAAGCTGACCATACAAAACTTTTTCATTTTTTAAATCATTTGTGCTCACATTATCTAGATGGAAAGGCACACATACTATTGCATCATAAGTTATATTACAATTATTTTCAATTGTGTCAACACAAAGACTCCATATTACTCCCCTGAAGCAGAGCTGGCAATGTTTGGTGCCAACAACTTAGAGAAAAAATCAACAAAAGTAGCTACATGAGTAGATACATTAGATTTTTCCTGAGACTGATTTGAGTATACATAAGGCAGTGAGATTTCATCAAACACAACATATCTATACACATACTCTTTTTTTTTTAGGTAGGTAGCATCTATATATAGCCCATGTGCAGATTATTATATCCTATGAACACACATGGATATGTTTTTTCGCTGAACTTTGTGCAAACTTTCACTTAAGGGAAGCACCTGGAACCAAATACTTTGTAACTTTTGTAGTAAGGTATGCACCATATAGTTTTACAAAAGGAGTTTCTGTTTTAAATACTAACGAGGGGAGCCTTTTTATGAGAAACACATGCAAAAGTCAACAAGGATTCTACCCATAGGACATGAAACAATAGAGTCAAACCAACATCAATTATATGTCTATGCTTTCGTTCAGTAATGTCATTATATTCTGGTGTGTTTAAACATGAAACATACCTGATAATTCAACAATACTACATGTCCTATTTGAAGTTTGTGCTAATAAATAACCACCTTAATCACACTGAAATATTTTGATGAATATTTAGAACTGTTTTCTAGCATATTTTAAATTTTAAAAATGTACTTTACGAATTCTGATTTCTTTGTTAATAGATAAATCCATGAAAAAAATGTGTTATCATCTACAAACAATTCGAAATACCTCCTCTGTCGAGAAGAATCAAGAGGGGCTTGGATCATGTTGTATTTTCAATGAAGGTTCTCTTTCAATTTTATTTATCAAGACAAATGGTAATTTACGTTCTTTTACGAATTGACAAGTAGAACACTTTATTTCAACTTCTAACATCAATGCAATTATTTCTACTCAATAGTCTTAATGACTTCAAGCTAGAATGTCCTAATCTAATATGCTATATGTTGTATGAGTTCTATTAGTCTTGTGATGCTGTTTAAACATAAAGGTTAGTATCCTCCAAGACATACTGTCGATCTTTCCTAGTTCCTTTGTCCAGTAGTGTCCTTGTCTTCTTTTCCTTTACAACAAAGTTAGATTCATCAAATTCAAGACTGTATGAGTTATCATTCGCAATCTTATGGTCTGAAAGAAGATTTTTAGTGACCTTGGCTACAAGAATCACTTCCTTAGATTTCAATCCTGGTTTATTTGTATTTCCAATATAGGATCTAAGTTTGAAGTTTGAATCATTTCCAACACAGCTTATATTAGATCCATCATAGTTTATGAGATCAGTTAGATTAGCTGAGTTGTTTGTCATGGGATTGTTGGATCCTATGTCCACATACATGTCATCTTCTACAGATGTGTTCTACATATTCATAGAAGTTAGAAATTTTGTAATTCATTTGAAGCATGATATGAATAATACCATTTGTAAATACATTTTACAGCAATGTGGTTATGCCTACGACAAATATGACATGACATCAGATGTGTATTTCCTTTGTTCGAATTATCACTTTGACAATTTTTATTACTCTAATTATTGTTCCCTTTTACAGCAGGTGTGAAACCTCTTTCCTCGTAGTGGAAGTTATTGTTAGCTCGATTTTTGTGGGAATAATTTCCTTTTCCCCTGCCTCTTTGGGTTGAGAATGGTATACTAAAGTTTTGTTGTTGTTCTGGAACTTCTAATTCATCCTATCTCATGTCATATCTTGTGAGAGTATCGACAAATTAATTTAGAGTAAGATAGGATGTCTTAGCTAGCATGACTATCCTAAATCTTGTATTTTGAAACCAAGCCTCTGCAATGTTGATAACTTTACTATCCTTGTGTATGGCTACAAGTCATCACATATACTTTTGAACTCATTAATGTATTCATCAATTTTATTAATTCCCAACTTAAGATATTCCAAATTTTTTTAAGTTGGAACTTAGTCCTTTTTGTGTTGAAGGTGTGGTTCATGCAAACATTCACAACTCCTTAGCAGTTGAACACCCTACTATCAAGTACGTGCTCTTCTCAAACAATGTGCCTAAGATCCAACTTCTGAGTAACACATCTTTCTCCTCCCATTCATCTTCATTGTTGCTATCTTCAACATCCTTCCTGTGCTAGTTTCAACCGCCTTTGCAGTTGTTTTAGAAGATGTGATGTAGTTATGGCCTCCTTGATGAAATATGTTAGCCTTAAACCTAAATAAGCTTCATAATTTATGTCTTCTAGATTCGATTATTATTTAGCTTAAGTTTAATGGAACATGAAGCAATAAGATGATGAAGTAGAGAGAATAGTACTGATCGAAGTTCCATTGCTCCTATTTTTAAAGGGAAAGATGTAATCTTTAGTTCTCAACATTTACATTCACTATTAGAAAACGTTCCTACAACAATGGCAGGAAAATCATTGTTTTAGTCTTCAAGAATGTTTCACCATCACTATAGAAACGAGGGTTAAGCCCTTCGCAGCAACTAGTGTTAGTATTACCATATCTATATGGCAATGGTTCTTGTAACAATTACAACCTCATTAAGGTACTCATGCTTCAACAGTTATTCATCCCTCACTAAAGACACTTCTCTATATGATAACTGGCCCAGTGAGAACCATTCCATTTGATGTTTCAGAGCAGTTTCCTTTTCTTTATTGTAATAGATTTAATATCTCACATACAATGATTATTATATTTTTGTAACTGTTGTTTGTTGCATGTTGTAACTATTGGCACTAAAACAAGGAGGGGACACGGGATGCTATGTGTGTTCAGAGGTATGTGGGTTGGTGAACTTGTAGTGCATTGGGTAGTACAGCAAGAAGACAATTCCTTGAGAGTGGGAATTTTAGAAGTTGCGGGAGATAAAAATTTACCAGGAGACGATGACATTACAGGAGGTGAAGTTGCTTCCGCCGCTGATTCACTTTCACCATAGGATTGAGATCTTGAGTTGGCCTGTAAATCTGTTGGGGAAGAAGAAGTCATTGGTCGGCAGTCTACTGGTGTGTGAGGGTCTATTTAAGGGACGAGGCAGAGCAATAAATATGTCAAGTGTGGGTGTGGGGTCTAAACGATTTAGGATTATGGTATATTCCCATATTTAATGAGATGATTTAACGGAAATAATGGATAATAGAGTTTTAAATGGAAAAATATTCTAAATGAATAGCACACCCCCGGACAAATAGACCTTCCCAACAATTAGGTCAAATCTAACACCCTAAAAATGAAATAGGATAAATTAGAGTTTCATGTGGGTTTTATGAGTTGATAACTTGTTAAACTAATTAAATATAGCATTTTAAGTCAGTTGTAAAGAGTTTGTAAGTCAAATGCCAAAGGACGATCAAGACGTACGAAAACTGTCTTTTGTTTGTTAGTGAATTTTCCTAGTTTCGGCGTGTCGTTTGGAGTCTAACATCAGTGTGGATTATCCTAGCTTCTTCATAATCGATTTTAGAGTCAAAAAACCCGGGTAAGAGTCCCCAAACACCAACCTAAGGGTCCTTGAGGAGGACCTAAACATTGGCCAAGAGGCTGCCATGGCAGAATGAAGGTAGTTTCATATTTGCAGGCCAAGTCGTGTCGCGCGCCCAACAATCAAGGGAAAATATTTGCCTTCGTGTCGTGGTATTGTCACACACCTTTCTTCCTGAAATTAATGTGAGAAAAAAGATTGGGAGGATCCTGCGCGTCGCACAGTGGCTGCCCAGATTTGATCGCATCGTTTAATAGTCAAGTTAGACATAATTAAAAAGGTCCAACTAATGTAGGGGTGTTTTGGGTATTTATAGGCTGTATTATATATCTATTTAAAGTCATTTTACAACTATTTACCCAATCAAAAACCCCAATTGTCAATTAGAATAAGAAAAGAAGCTCTCCATTCTTCTAAATTCTCTATCTACTCAAAACCTCCATTGAAGAACTTTCAGGCTCCAAGGAAGAAGGTCTATTCCCCAAGTTTTCAATCAAAATTTCATGGGCCTCTTAGTACTAAGGTATGGTAATTCTTTATCTAGAGTAGATTTCACTCTAGAACCAATTCCAAAGGCTTTTCAATGATTTCAAAGTTTATTAAAAAGTTTAATTTCTACTCTAATTCAAGGGTTCTTGCATTAAACGATCTCAAATCATTAGATATGAAATTAATGATGTTACATTGACGTTTTACAATGAAAATCTCAATGAAACCTTAATCTTCATAAAGTTTATAAATTTGGGTCATGAATTGGGTTTGTGGCTTATGATATAATGTTGTTAGAATGGATTTAGTTTCTATCGTATAATTGATTTCCACGGTTGTTTATATTGTGAATAAATGGAGGATTAATTAATGGTGATTATGTCTATTGAAAGAGTGCAAATTGACGTAATTCTTTACTAATGTAGAATTGATAATTGAATTGCTCTTGGGTGATATGCTCCACTTATGGTGGCGGTGCTTATTTGTTGTAAATGTTATGATTATGACCTAGTCCGCATTATCATGTGAATTGTAGTAGTATCATGTTGTGGTATTTATGAAGGTATAATGTGAAATAAGGTGACTTGTATTAATGTGTCATAGCTTAAACGAATGTATAAAGTGAATGATAATGTGATATACATATATTTGATCTTGTGTAATGTGAATGTGAAGTTAGGTTTTGTGTCAATTATGATGAATATAGTATGATCACATACACACACACATTAAAGAATGAATGACGCTAATGACAATGTAATGAATGTGGGTCTATCAACGGTTTTCTCGATAGAAATCTATGAATGTATGGGGGACTTTGAGGTGGACACTCTCCGGGAGTAGAGGTGTAGTGTCTAGTATTGATACGCTCAAACTTACTTCTCAAATAAGAAGTAAAGCGGTCGTGTCAAGTAAATAACCCAACTAGTGAGGTTGGGATCGTTCCCACGCGGAAAATAGTCTAGACTTAACTTCAACCTGTTATTACTACTGTTTGGTCAATGACTTCCTTGGAAAGTTAAACAATAAAAGGGGGATTTCTATTTCTAAATGAGTGAAAATAACTAACAAAATTGAAAGAGATACTTAACAGCTTAGAATGTTGGATTTTAATCAATTAATCATATTAACTAGGGTTTACGTGTTCCCCACAGGTTCATAACTTGATATTTCTAACTGTAACAATTCATTCCTAGTATCTTGCATGCAAAGTGATAAGTTATGTATTTCTAAATCCTTGGTCCGGCATCTAGAAAATCTCACTCCGCACCTTGGTCCGGCTACGTGCGTTGCTATCCTAACCCTTGTCTTTACCTCATATTAAGCATCGTATTCGATATTTGACTAAGTTATTACCTCGTACCAATAAAAACTAGCCTATTAGATAGTATACACTAAATCTATGTTGATAATTCATTTCCTATTGTCTACCTCTTGGTCTGGTAAGTAGCATTAAGGCGAGTTCTAACGTTGTCAATCCGTTAAAAAGATTTCTAAGCGAAAGAATTATTAATACATGCAAGACACTATTCTAGAATTTTTATTTTAGTTAGGTTTTATATCATTATTTGCCTTTGGTTCCCACAACCCTTGTTATGGAGTTTAGCTACCCATAGTCATAATAACAATATTCAAATATATTATATAAGAATTCATGTAATTACTTCAATGAGAAATAGTAAAATACGAAAGTTTGCTTGATTAATCATTCTTGATAATCAATGGGCCGTCATGGACTCCGTCGTCCCATACTTATGCAATTTCTTCTGCTGCTCTCTTCATTACCCTTGACGGCAAGTATGACGGACTGTCATAGGCACAACGGTCCGTCGAGGGTCTTCGTTCCAAAACATTTCAACTCTTGGAATATGGGTACTGGGATTACTTCTCTGAACTTCATGACGAACCTGCAGGACGGACCGTCATAGACACGACGTACCGTCACAAGCTTCGTAACCCCACACTTGGTCAGACTTCCCCACCTTCCTTCACCAGCTAAACTATGCTGCCACCTACGGACCGTCACAAGAACGACGAACCGTCATAAGCTCCGTAGGTGGTCTCTTCTGCATTTCTTTGCTCAAAATCTCCGCATTCATCTTTGGACATATTTCTTGCAAAATAAAGAGAAACTTATATAAAAATTAGCACAAAAAGACTTTTGGACACACTAATCTTAAGGAAAAGCATTAATAATACCGTGAAACCACGGTATATCAACTCCCACAACTTAAATTCGTTCTTTATCCTCAAGCGACGCACTATGACTCACTACACAATCTTTGTACAATAGCATCCATGTTTTATCCTTTGCAATCATTTGGCTAGAAATCCCGATTAATCTCATCATATCTATGCATGCTATCACTATTAGGCTTGAATTATGTGGGATCAGAACATGACACAGACTCACCATGCACTAACACCAATCCTCTTCAATTCTCACTGAGGTGCTAACAATTCCGGTATTGCAACTAGTGTCCTCACTTCAAAACAAAATCCTCATTTTTCACAACTTGATTTTAGTTTAAGTACAAGGATTACTTTTCAACACTCGCTCTCAGAACGAAGTCACACTCATTCATACCTATTGCCATAAGCTTGCCCTTATTTTCACTGCCTTAAGTTCGCTATACAACCCTTAGGATCACGATACGACTTTCTTAGCTTGTAACATAGGCTCAGGGTCAGGTAGGGTATATTTAGGTATACTTTAGTGACTTTTTGCCCTCCTTGACATATCGGCTAAACCTCCACTTTCTATCATTTTATCTTGCCCAGTTTCTCATATTCTTTCACCTTGCTATTTTCTCTTCTTTCTTCATTTGTGTAATAGACTCTCTTCTTTTCTTACTTGTATTTTTTGTATATTTTTCTTTTTCTTTACTTTTCTTTCAACTAATTCTTGAGTCACTTTACTTTTGTTCTTTCTCTCTCTTTGTTCTTTCAACCCCACTTTCCAGAGCATTCCTCATAATAGCCACCCTCAACTCGTGGCTTTGCCATGAGTCAAGGTACACAGTACCCTAAGTTGGGTCAGGGCCATAACGAAGGTTGTTTACTGCATTAGCCACCCTCAACTTATGCTTTTGTTATAAGTTGAGGTGCACATGTCCAAGGAGGGACCAGGGCTAACACATTATTCCCAGAAAAGATCAGTTGGGGTGAAAAAGAAAGATCTATTTTAAGCTCACATCATTTGGATCAAAGAAGGATAAATTTTATTTGGTTTTCTTCTATTTAGGCTAAAGATGGGCTATATTGAATAAGGGCCTATGATCCTTTCCTAATTGTCTATTACAACTTACTTTTAGCAGGACTAACCAGGCAAGTTCTAGCTCAGTACCAATAGTGGACTTATTCGAATTTTCCTCACACTCACTTGAAATCTCATCACTATTACCAGATTAGCAGACCACTAGTTCGAATTAAGAGTTAGGGTAATGCAATGGTGTAACTCTATGTCATGCTTAGAGCCACAATTGTCAGTTACTATGCCTAGTCATGCATCATTTCCAGTTTATCAGGGTATCATTTTAGGCATCATGCTCCAGAATTAAACTATGTACAAAAGATATAGACATGTCGGTTCAACAGAAAAAGTAATCAATCTTTTGGGGAAAAAGAACACAGGCAAGAAAACACCAAAAGAGGATAGTGAATTGGGCTACTAAGACTTCACCCTAACACTCATATTCCATTTACCCCACCCCCTAAAAAAACATGCAATTGTCTCCAATGCATAAAAATTTAAATACTAGAGTGGTAGGTGAAGCAAACCTCTGGCGCAAAGCGCCATCGATGAGCAAGCTAGTGGGTCCAGTTTCACGGAACCCACGTCCTCTGCAATCTGGACACCTTCCGAAGTGTCCTCAGCAACAACCGCACTATCAGTAGTGCCTTCTACTATCTCCACAGTTCGGGATCTAGACGCCCCAGACGCTAACTCTGATGCTCTCATCTAGTGCGCCTCCTCCTCAGCAAGTGAGGCTCTACTCGCAGCCTCCATCTCTCGGCGCTCCTTCTTCTGTGTTCGCGCCTCGTCCTCTGCTCAACCCTACGCCTCCTTGCATGCTCTCTAGGGGGAGGTGTTGGAATTTCTGAAGTAGCGAATAGAGCCACTAGCACTGTGTCCTCAGCAGGCTTGACAGAAGGGGCCATAGACTCTGGCACCCTAGCCTCTAAGATCGTTTCGATATCTGCACAAAGACTGTCAACTGTAGCCTGAAGAGTCGACACATCCACCGGAAGGGCTGGTCGGGCTAGCACCCTCTACTCAAAGGTGTCCAAGCGTTGGTGAACCTCAGCGATCTTCAGCTCTGTATACTAGACCATTTTCCACTCTAGGAGCTCTTCTGACTCAGTAATAGACTTCTGCATCCACGACTGGATATGATACAGAAGTGTAGCCATTTGCGTCTCAAATTTTTAGACCCTAGAAAGCGGGACCAGTGCCTGTAGAGGGGCTGTGCGAGAGGAGCTCGGGATCGTGCTACTACCCCGGATAGACTCGACCGGGGTAGTGTCAGTGGACACCGCCTGTGTAGCCGTGCGGGCCTGGGCTACCATATCAGCAAGATCATAAGCAAGTAGGGGCATCTCTGGACGGGGCCCTCTGCTTAAAGCCAACTCATTGGCCTCATCTCTGATGAGGCCGACGTCAACAGTGCCCTGCGGGGTCTTGAGCTGATCTAAGTGCCATATAGGCACATCTGCGGACCTGCAGAGAGAAATGATCATGCACGGGAAAGGATAAGTAGTAGTGACCTTGAAAGCCCTCTCGTGCATGATTGCCTGTAGAAGCCACGCGAAATTCCACCTCGAACCCAGCAATCATCGCCGCCATCAACACTGCTCGATCCTATGTAACCATATTATCAGCGGCTGTGCGGGAAGGCAGTGGCAAACAATCAGCCACAAGAACTTCGCCATGAAAGTTAGGTTGGCCTTCTTGATGGCCTCCTTTGGCTTCATCAACCAGTCGGCACCCTCTTCATCAACTGACAGGTGTAGGGCCATCCACCTCTTTGTGGTCTCTCTTAGCGATGGCTCGCACAGGAACTGGCAATCTTTAACAATCTGCCATCTGTAGTCAAACTCGGCAGTGAGAGAGGTCCGAGTAGCATCAACACCCTCACCGTATAGAAACCGGTGGATGGCAGGCAGGGAAATGTCAACCTGCATGCCCCGTACTCGGACCTGCTCCAGTGGGGTCTGTTTTGCAGGGGAAGCCTGCCTATCTATCTGTGATCGGAGAGTCGCTACGTAGGATGTGTAGAACTCTCGGATCATTTCTTCACTGTAACGTCCCAACGAACGTGCTGTCCACTGTAGGCGATGCCTGGTGAAGAGATTGCGGATCTCAGGCATCGTCGGAAGACTCATTGTAAGGACCCGCTACTCCAAGGTGAGTGTTCGAGTCATCACTCCTTTGTCAGTGAGGAACTTGGTGTCGAAGTAGAATTGAAATTGCCAGTCGACACACCACCGGTTGGGCTGGTCAGTGGCTGGGGTGGGGGCCTGAGCTGGTGAACCTAATGTGGATTCTTAACTGTCACCCTCATCAGACGAGGCTGACGCTGCAGCGGTGGCGGGTGCGGGAAGCTCAGCATAGCCGGAGGCTTCCTCTGACCAGGATACTCCTAAGGAGCTACACGCTCCTTCTTCATTTGTGGCTGACCAAGAGGGTGTGCCGGTCAGTGTGCGCTCCTCATCAGACTGGGAGGCAGTGACTACGTCGGACGCCACCTTTTTGGGTGTGGCTCTGGGAGCACGTGCAGCACGGGAAGGGGTGGAACTGTCTGGAGGCACGTACTCGGGGTCACGCTCAGCATCAGAGCCAATGACCATGCGGGCAGACAGGGCAACAGACTTAGATCGCCCGCATGCATAGTTTCGATCTTTCTTGGGTGCCATAGTAGATAGGACCTGTAATGGATCAATATTAGTACGAGAAGTGGCAAACAAGACAAGCAAAACCACACAAAAAAAATTAAAATAGTATGTAATTTCTATGACAACAATGACACACGACGTGCCTGGTTACGACTCGTCGTGACTATGACGGACCGTCATGGGGTCCTTCGTGTCTTACTTAGACTATGTATATATGGAGAACCCTGAAGGAGAGTCTCTGACTAGTATGATAGTATGTGAAGGACAGAACGTCACAGGTACGACTGTATGTCATAGGTGTCTGTCTGAGGACACTTAGAAAAAAATGAGAGACCCTTAGGAGAAGGGTCTCTGAACGTCATAACGGTCATGCAGGACGGACCGTCGTGGGTATGACATTCCGTCGTACTTGTCTGCTTGAGGAAACTTAGAGAAATGGAGAGAGACCCTTAGAAACGGGGTCTCAAACAACCAGGACGGTTGTGGAGAAGAAGACGGTCCGTCACATGTGTCCGTTGGAACAGGGTTCTAGGGCTTTTGGAATAGACCCTACGACGGTCCGTCGTTGGTACGACGGTTTGTCATCGGGGTCTCGTTCTGTCTATCAGTGACGGAACTGGGGGTATCCCATGCATCCCCGATGAACCCTAATCAAACTTGTAGTGTTTTGGACCTACATTTGTCTAACCCAACTACCTAGGAAACTAGCAATGCAAAAGCACCTACGTCTAGGGTTGTAAACACGGTAATTTCGAACATTTTTAACCTAGGTTAGAAAGAATCTTATAAAAGAAAAGAACATATGAGTATAAATTAGAGATACATATCTTAGAAATGGAGAAAAACAATATGGACAAGTAGTCGTTGACCAGGAAGACACCCACAGCAGCAACTCTGACTAGTAGATTATAACTATTAGGACTTTGGAGAATTTTGGGGTAACGATGATCGAGGGATAAAATGTGGAAGGTGAAAAGAGAGGAAAATGGGAGGAATAATGAAGGAATGGGGTGAAATAAGGGGTTGGGGGGTTTAAACGGACTGATTTTGAAAAAGTCTCCAGCCGGGTCGGGTCGGGTACGACTCATTAATGACGCAACGACTCCCCGTCGTGTGTGCCCTAGTTTGAAAATAACAGAAAGACGAACCTGGCACAACGGATACATACGACGGTCCGTCGTAGGTGCAACGGTCTTTCATTGTATCAGTCAGTGATTGCTGCAGAGTAGTTTTCTGCAGAATTTTCTAGTGATGTGCCTGCAAATTTAAAAACCCATTAGTAGAAAAGTTCTACCATTTGTAAAAAGACTATAAGTATTGGGTTGCCTCCCAAAAAGCGCCTGAATTAATGTCGCGGCAGGACTGGGGACACTTGATTACTCAGACTTCATCAAGATGGTATGCCTCTGTCACTTCATTCCCCGATGCTTTATGCCCAAAATAGAGTTTTGTTCGTTATCTATTCATCTTAAACCGCACTCCCTCCTTGGCTTTTAACTCAACTGCTCCATGAGGGAATACTTGGGTAATCAAGTAAGGGCCAGTCCATTTGGACTTGAGCTTGCCGGGAAGACAAGGCACCCCAGAACTGTCTACAAGCACCAAATACCCAACCATAAACTCTTGTTTTGCACTTTTTTCTTCATTCTCTTTCTTCATCTTTTCTTTGTGGGATATGGCTGATACCAACTGGAGCGCACCACTCTGCCTCATAGTCCTACAAACGTTTAAGGTTGCTTCTTCATTGTTCAACCGAAATTTTATCTGCCCCTTTTCCATATCAACTAAGCCTCTACCTATTGCAAGGAATAGCCTCCCAAGAATAATAGGCACTTCAAAATCGACTTCACCATCAAGAATAACAAAATCAGCCGGAAAGATGAATGACTCCACTTTTACTAGCACATCATGGAGTATCCCTATAGGCATTTTAACTGTCCGATCAGCCATCAGTAGCCGCATCGCAGTGGGTTTTGGATCCCCCAAACCAAACTTCTTGTATATTAAGAGGGGCATGATATTTATGCTTGCCCCTAGATCACATAATGCTTTCGCAAAATGTAATGACCCAGCTGTACAAGGAATAGTGAACGCACCCGGATCTTCTTTCTTTTGTACGAGGGATCTTGTAGCCATAGCACTACAATGCTGCAGTCTATCATCATCCTCAAAAGTGGACCGATCTTTCCTTGGTGAGCAGATCTTTCATAAATTTGGCATAACCAGGCATTTGTTCTAGAGCTTCTACCAAAGGGACATTTATAGAAAGCTGCTTCAACATTGTTATGAAACGCCGGTATTTACAATCCTCGGTCTTTTTCACTAATCTCTGAGGGAAAGGTGGTGGTGGCCTAGGCATGGGAATTACCTTCATAGGTACTTCTTCATCTTTTCCATTACTTTCCTCTGCTTCACCACTACCCTTTACCACATTATCATTATCCTTTCTCACATTTTCCTCAGTAGACGGCATAGGTGGGTCAATGGTTTACTTACCACCCCGAGTAGTGATTGCCATACAGTGCGCATCATTCTTTGGATTTTGGACAGTGTTGCTAGGAAGAGTGCCCGGTGCCGTGTGTTCACTGTCGCAGATAATTGGGCCACTTGCAACTCGATCTGCTTAATCGAAATTGCATGTGTATCAACTTTTTGCCCAATACTAGCTAAATCACACCTCAACTCTTTAATGTGCTAATCACTAGCATCGAACCTCCTCATCATTTTGTGCAACATATCCTCAACTTGCGCCATACTATCTCCACCATCCCTAGGAGTAACTTCACGATTTTGAGGAGGGACATAGGGTCCATTCCTGTCGTTTCTATTAGCATAGTTACCCCTGTTAAAGTTCTTGTCGCGGTTGTAGTTTCCATCTCGGACATAATGACCCTCACGATTGTAGTTACCATAGTTCCGACCTTGGTTCCCTTGACCTTGGTGCTAGTTATCCTGATTTGAGACTTGGGAGCTTGGTTGGAAACCCCCGTCTGCTCATTTACTGCATAAGTGTCCTCCGCATAATAGCATTCATCATTAGTTAGTGGTGGTTTAGACAAGTAGTTGACTGCATTTATCTTTTCTGCACCCCAGTGACATGTTTTAGTACCAACCCAAGCTCGATTCTCATCTGAGCCATTTCTTCGCGAATCTCATCTGTGGCTGGGTTGTGAGTTGACTGCACTTCGAAGGTGTTTCTCCCTGTATCAGACTTCCTAGTACTCCAAGCTTTGTTATTCCGGGAGATTTTCTCTAATTTTTCAGCAATCTCAGCATAAGGACATTCCCCATAAGATCCACCTACTATAGTGTCCAACACCAATTTATTGTTATCATCCTGTCCCCGATAGAAGTATTCTTTCAGTGACTCATCATCTATACGGTGATTTGGAACACTTCTCAAGAACGAGGTGAACCTATCGTGAGAACTACTAACTGACTCTCCTATTAGTGCCACAAAGTTATTCACTCTGTCTTTGTGGTTTAGTTTCTTGGAGACCGGATAGTAGCGTGCTAACAAAACATCCCTTAGTTGGTCCCAAGTGAAGATTGAGTTGTATGGGAGCTGAGTGAACCATATAGCAGCCTCTCCCGTTAGTGAGAGAGGAAACACTTTGAGCTCTATTACATATAAATCCAAATCAGGCCTCCTACAAAGCTTTTACACAGAGCCCTTACCTAAACTATATGGGCATGTGGATCCTCGGAAGGTAGCCCTGAAAACAAACCTCTGGCAGTGAGCATTTGCATCAGGCTACTAGTTACCACAAAGGTGTGGCCTGTGGGTAGAGGAGGCAAGACAAGTGGGCCATCCGAATCTGCTATGTTATCATAGCCTATGTAGTACGCTTGGGGCCGTGGAACAGGATTTTGTCCCCTCTGTTGGTGTTCACCCGGAGTATCGGGTAACATCTGACTATGAACATCAACCGGAGCAGGGTTGTTCTGGTTCGGATCATCATCGTTTATTCCCAATTTTCTATTCATGTTGCGATGTGTATGCTCTAACTCGTGATCGTAGGGAAACAAGGGTTCTCTTCCTCTCCGTGTATTTGGCATAGAAGGAGGATAGTTCTAAAAAAAATCAAAAACAATAAAACAAAGTAAAATCAAGAAAATATCAACTAAACTATTGTAATAAGTTCAAGTTAATCTAAAAGCTATAATCCTCGGCAACGGCGCCAAAATTTGATACGCTCAAACTTACTTCTCAAATAAAGAGTAAAGTGGCCGTGTCAAGTAAATAACCCAAATAGTGAGGTTGGGATCGTTCCCACGAGGAAAATAGTCTAGACTTAACTTCAACCTATTATTACTATTGTTTGGTCAATGACTTCCTTGGAAAGTAAAACAATAAAAGGGGGGTTTCTATTTCTAAATGAGTGAAAATAACTAACGAAATTGAAAGAGACACTTAACAGCTTAGAATGTTGGATTTTAATCAATTAATCAAAGTAACTAGGGTTTACGTGTTCCCCACAGGTTCATAACTTGATAATTCTAACTATAACAATTCTTTCCTAGTATCTTGCATGCAAAGTTATAAGTTATGTATTTCTAAATCCTTGGTCCGGCATGTAGAAAATCCCACTCCGCACCTTGGTCCGGCTACGTGTGTTGCTATCCTAACCCTTGTCTTTACCTCATATTAAGCATCGTATTTGATATTTGACTAAGTTATTACCTCGTACCAATTAATACTAGCGTATTAGATAGTAAACACTAAATCTATGTTGATAATTATTTTCCTATTATATACCTCCTTGGTTCTGCAAATAGCATTAAGGCGAGTTCTAACGTTGGCCATCCGTTAAAAAGATTTCTAAGCGAAAGAATTATTAATACATGCAAGACACTATTCTAGAATAGTTATTTTTGTTAGGGTTTATCTCAATATTTGCCTATGGTTCCCACAACCCTAGTTATGGAGTTTAGTTACCCATAGTCATAATCACAATATTCAAATATATTATATAAGAATTCATGTACTTACTTCAATGAGAAATAGTAAAATCTTAAAGTTTGCTTGATTAATCACCAAAAATCACTTGCAAGAATCTCAAAGTAATCAATAATCTCACAAAATCTCAAAGTAATCATTGATGAATAATCCAGAGTCTAATAATATGATGATTACTAATACAGTGTCTAACAATCTAAGAGTCTCATTTAACAGAGTCTAACCTAACAGAGTCTAACCTCAAAAATGAGGTTTTTCGAACTATTTATAGAAAATAAAAACCTAATTAAACAAGGACTCTATTGGCTGGAAATCTGCCAAAACGCGGCTAGGTCGACGGACCTCACGACGGGCCGTCATGGACTCCGTCGTCCCATACTTATGCAATTTCTTATGCTTCTCTTATCATTACCCTCGACTGCAGGTATGACGGACAATCATAGGCACAACGGTCCGTCGAAGGTCTTCGTTCCAAAATACTTCAACTCTTGGAATATGGGTAGTGGGATTACTTCTCAGAACTTTATGACGAACCCTGCAGGACGGACCGTCATAGACACGACGGACCGTCACAAGCTTCGTAACCCCACACTTGGTCAGAATTCTCCATCTTCCTTCAGCAGTTGCACTACACTGCCACCTACGGACCGTCACAAGCCCGACGGACCGTCATAAGCTCTGTAGGTGGTCTCTTCTGCATTTCTTCACTCAAAATCTCCGCATTCATCTTTGGACAGATTTCCTGCAAAATAAACAGAAACTTATATAAAAATTAGCACAAAAAGACTTTTGGACACACTAAACATAAGGAAAAAGCATTAATAATACCGTGCAACCACGGTATATGAAGTCACAACCTCAATTTTTCTATGAGCTTTCCAATGAGTGAAAGATAGGTTGGGATGATTATTCTTCCATGAGTGGATGTAGAGTACATAGTAGAAAACCTTTAACGTATTGTTAATTAATGTAATGCAAGTCTAATACTGTATGGGAATAAATGCTTAGCACAGAGAAGATAGAATGGGTTGGATACTCTCTGTGAGTAGAGGTGTAGTATCCAAAAGCAACCCTTTGAGATGGGTACTCTCCGTGAGTAAAGGTGAAGTACTTAGAATCAATCTCCATATTCCTTAACTATGTTCCCGCATAGTACCAAGTTGTGGTTTTCCACGTAAAGGCTAAAAAAATGACCCTACCTTTGGCAAATGCGGATCCCTCATCCGGTTTGGGTTAATACCGGGATTCTATGTCGGTTAAAGCTTACCCACACAAATTAATGTAATGAACTAGGTCTTCATAAGGGTGTACTACTTCAGGTAGGTGGTGGAATGGGGTACCATCTATGCATTTCACAAGTAGGAATTTGAACGGAGTCTTGGTGTGTTCATGTAATGTTAATGAATGAATGGGTTTCTATATAATGTTAATGAAGCATGTTGGTCTTATATTTAAGTTTAATAAGTATGTTTATCTTAATTCTAATGTTAATAAAGGTTATGTGACTTGTTGAATGTGATGTGCCTAGTCTAGGGTTTTTCTAAAGGAGCACTAAGTAGGAGTAGTAGAATGGGATGCTACTTTCATATTACACTAGTGTAACTTAGAGTTATCCTAAGGGGTGGTAGTTATGTGAAATCCTTAAATCCATGAATGTTTCTTCCAGAATCTCTAGTAATAAATGTTGACATGTTGAGTTGTGATGGAAAGGCAATGTCCTTCTCTTTAGTAATCTTAAGGAACACTTACGTGTGTAATGAAGAGGCTGTATTAGCGGTCTTTTCATGTCTTACCTAGGTTTGTCTTAGGATAAATATAGATAAAGAGTCTAAATGGTTAATTGGTTATGTGGTGAATATGATCATGTGTTTATAATTAAGAGAGTATTACCTTGCATGTTGATGATTAACTCGTATTTATGTCTTTTATACTTGGTTCATGAAGTTTTACAAAAATAGGATGACAACATATTTCAACTAAAATGTCATCTTTAAAGTATGTATTTGTATGATTGCCATACGTTGTGCTTAATTGTACTAACTCCATATTCTTCTCTATTTGTACATGTGTATATTGTGAGTACTGAGGATCTTAGAAATTAAGGTTGGGAATTAGATTGTTTGCTCAAGACTCTTGGTATGTCTTCATTGTTCAAGATGTGGATGTTTTTTCTAGTTTTCTTTCATTAAAGACTTTGTATAAAGACTAGTATCTTTCTTTCGGTGTAAGGGTTGTGACTCTATGAGAATGAGATATGCCTATAATGGCTTGTGATGAGACGTAGTTCTTCTTACACTTTATAAAAGAGTTCTCTTATAAACTTTATTGTTAAAAGTTCTTATTACGAACTAGTTTTCAAACCTATGTGATGAATGAATGCTAAGAGACTTGTATAACAACTCTTCAAGGTCGATTACACCGGTTACGATAGGGGGTGTTCTTGAGTTGTACAAACTTGGTATTAGAGTAGAAGGTTATCGAGATAGTCTTAGGGTCCAAAGTCCCACAAGCCACGTCTAGTAGAGTCTTGTTCATCAGTGTGAGTCGTGACACATCTATGAACGAGAGACTATAGGACAATAGAAGTTACATTTCCTTGATATTCTTTAAATCGAGCCTTAGAGTGAATGTCTATGAGTTCCTAATCCTATTCCTGTGATTTTAGGGATATGAGTACGAGAGGTGCTAATGCAAGAAGGGTCAAGAAGAGAATGTGAATGAGGAGGTTCCCCCACAAGTACCCCAAGGTCCACAAGCTCCCAATGAGGAAGGGGTCATGTAAAATGTGGAGATAAGGGATGCCTTCAAAACATTGACCCAACTCATAACGAATCAAGCTCAAGTCATCACTACTCAAGCTCAATCCATGACGGCCCAAGCTAATCGAGCAGTTGAACCCCCATAAAAACCCTAATGTAAGTACTCCCGCTCCCAGAGTCTGATATTTCATGAGGATGAATACTCTTACTTTTATGGAACTAAGGTGCATGACGATCCAAAAGGATTCATTGATGAGGAGTTTGAGGTCGTAGATGCATCTATGGGAGTAACTTTTAAGGAAAAAGCGGAATAAGCCTCCTACCAACTAAAGGATGTGGCACAAGTGTGGTTGGAGAAATGGAGGGATGAGAGACCCGTAAGGGCGGACCAGTAGATTGGCGAGTGTTTTAGACGGCCTTTATTGATAATTTTTTTCCCTTAGAGTTGAGGGAGAAAAAGTTAGTGGAATTCATGAACCTCTCTCATGGGGGAATGAGTGTAAAGGATACTCCCTCAAGTTTACTCAACATTATAAATATTCCCCAACATTGGTAGCCAACTCTAGGACTAGGATGAATGAGTTTCTGATGGGCATGTCCAGTTTAATTGAAGAAGAGTATCCTACGACAATGATCTATCATGATATAAATATCTCTAGACTCATGATGTATGCCCAACAAATTTAAATGACCAAGCTTGGGAAGATGAATAGAGATAGGAAGAGGGATAGGACGGATGAACAAAGTCAACCTAATTCTCAGAAGAGGTTTTCCAATCAAGATTCCCCCGTGGTGAGCAAGTGTAGGGTGTCCAACCCAAATTCTCAAGGAGGGAGTGCAGGTGGCTCTCCTTTTGAGAGCTCTAGATGTATTACATGTGGAAAACAACATATGGTTAAGTGTCTTGCCGGTACGGATGGGTTTATTGGGTGCCTAAAGAAGGATCATTAAATGAAAGATTGCCTAACCCTCGTGGAAAAAGGGAAGGATACCAACCAAGATCCTCATGATGGTCCACATTCTAATGCTCAAAACAAGAACAATTTTTATATGCTACAATCTAACAAAGGAGCTTATCATAAATAAAGGTACAATGAGTCATAATTCTTAAAGCTTGTCTTGAATTGTTCTTATATGGGTTTACCCTAAGTGCGGGAGAATGAATTGAGTCATAAGGTGATTTATATCTTTATATTTTCCTTCTACTCTTACTCAAGCTTGAGACCAAAATTTCTTAGTAGTTTTTTTATGTTTTGGAGTCTTGCATATGAGTATGAGCTTCATGTTCTTTATGCATTATACATGTTCTTGATGACATTAAGTTATGCATGCTCTTGATAATATTATGATTACATGGGAAGATTAGTAGTTAATCAATATTTCTCTTGTCAATGTGCATCTACTAAGATTCACTTAATTGCCTCAAGAGTTGTCATGTCTATTGTACCTATGTGTGATTTGAAATTATTGCATGTTGGGCCTTATAATGAAATGATGAGCATGTCTAAAAGTTTGAAAAGGTAGTCGTCCATAATGCAATGAAAATGATGAAGTGTATGTACACTATGAATTGTGGAGAGAGTTCCTACTTGCTTGTGTTGCCTTCAGTGCATAGTGATGTGAAGTTGATGTTCCTTATAAATTTGGTGCATTGAATATGAAGTTATATTTTTGAAGATGTAGTTGTGAGATTCTAGTCTTCAGTCTCTAAACCTTGAAAATGTTTAAAGTGTTTTAGTGACATTCGAGGACAAATGTTTTCCAAATGAGGGAATATTGTTACACCCTCAAAATGAAATAGGATAATTTAGACCTTAACGTGGGTTTTATGAATTAATAAGTCTTTAAAATAATGAAATATAGCCTTTGAAGTAAGTCTAAATAGTTTGGAAGTAAAAATTCAAAGCACGACCAAGATCTTCGGAAACTAGTCTTTTGTGTGCTAGTGTATATTTTTAGTTTCAGCGTGTCTTTTGGAGTAAAAAATCAGTGGGGTGACCCTAGTGTCTTAATAATCAATTTTAGGGTCAATAAGACCGGGTATGATTCCCATAGAACCAACCTAAAGGTCCTTGAGGAGGACCCATGCTTTGGCCAAGAGGATGAAAAGCCCGCGTGCAAGCAACCGCATATTCGGAGGCCAAGCCGCGTCGCACTCCCAACATTCAATGGCAAAAATTTTCCTTCGCATCGCGGTCTTTTCATGAACCTTTATGCCTCAAATTAATGTTCAAAAACAAGATAAGGAGGTGCTTGCGCGTCGCGCAATGGCTGTCCAGATTTGGTCCCATCGTTTAAAAGTAAAGTTAGACATAATTAAAATGGTAAAATTAATTTAGAGGTGTTTTGGATATTTTGGGGGTGTATTCAATATTGATTTTAAGTCATTTTACACAAATTTTCCCAATAAAAAACCACAACCCTTAATTAGAATAAAAAAAATAGAAGCTCTCTGAAGTGTCTCTCTACTCAAATCCTACATTAAAGAACTTTCAAGCTCTAAGTAAGAAGGTCAATTCCCCAAGTTTTCGATCCAAATTTTATAGCCTTTTTAGTACTTATGTATGGTAATTCTTTATGTAGAGTTAAATTTCACTCTACAGCCAATTTTTAAAGGCTTTTCAAAGATTTCAAAGTTATTAAGAAGTCAAATTTCTACTCTAATTCAAGGGTTCTTGCATTAAAACGATTCCAAATGATTACATATAACATTATTGATGTTAGGTTAATGTTTACAATGACAATGTCCCTGAACCCTTGATCTTCACAAAATTCCTAAATTTGGGTTAGAAATTGGATTTGTGGTTTATGATATAATATTAATAGAAGTGGATTTATTTTATATTGTATTGTTGATTTCAATGTTTTTTGATGATATTTTATTGTGAATTCATGGAGGAGATTAAGGAATGGTGATTATGTATATGGAATAGGTAAGCTTACGTAATTCCTTTACTTAGGTAGATTTGATATTTAAATTGTTCTTGTCTGGTATGATCAACTTATGGTGGTGACACTTATTTGTTGTATATGATTTGATCATTGCTTTGTCGGAATTATTATGTGAACTGTAGTACTATCATGTGGTGGTATAAATGAGGGTATAATGTTAAGTAAGGTAACTTGTATTAAGGTGTCATGGCTTAAATGAATGTATAAAGTATGGGACAATATGATATGCATATATATATATATATATATATATATATGTGTGTGTGTGTGTGTTGTGTGTGTGTGTGTGTGTGGTGTGTGTGGTGTGTGTGTGTGTGTGGTGTGTGTGTGTGTGTGTGTGTGTGTTGTGTGTGTGTGTGTGTTGTGTGTGTGTGTGGTGTGTGTGTGTTGTGTGTGTGTGTGTGTGTGTGTGTTGTGCAATCTTGTATAATGTGAATATGATGTATGGTTGTGTATAGATTATGATGAATCTAGTATGATCATGTTAGAAGACAATGTCATGAATGATGATGGTTATGTGAAAGGCTTTCTCACATATATACACATGAAAGAATTAATGAAGCTAATGACAACGTTATGAATGTTGGTCTATTGAAAGGTTTTCTCAATATATTTCTAATGAATGAATGGGGACTTTGAGGTGGAGACTCTCTGTCAGTAGAGGTGTAGCGTCTTGTGACAACCTCATTAATATTATTAGCTTTCAAATGAACAACTGATAGGTTGGGATGCCTTTTTTCCGTGAGTAGAGGTAGAGTACTTAGTAGCAATCCCTTAACCTATAGTTAATGAATGTAATAAAAGTCTAATAATCTGTGGGGATTAATGTTATGCATTAAGAGGATATAAAATGGGGTGGATACTGTCTCAGAGTAGAGGTATAGAATTCAAAACCACCAATTTGATATAGTATTCTCCGTGAGTTGAGGTGTAGCACATACAAGCGATCTTTATATCCCTTAACTATGCGCCCACAAAAGACTAGCTAGTGGTTTTTCCACATAAAGGATAAAAGAATGACCCTATTCCATGTTAAGTTCTCATGGTCTATGTCGTTTAAAGATTACCCCCACATATGAATGTAGAACTAGGTCTTCCTAAGGGTATAGTAATTAGGGTAGGTGTCGGAATGGGACACCATCTATGTATTGCACAAGTAGGAATTTGGAGGGAGTCTTGGTGTGTCCTTGTATTCTCAATGAATGAATGGGTTTCTATATGATGTTAATCAAGCATGATAGTTTTATGTTTAAGGTTAATGAATTATGTTTGTCTTATATCAAATGTTAATGAAGGTTATATGACTTGTTGAATGTGACGTGCCTAGTCTAGGGTGGTTCTAAAGCAGCACTAAGTGGGAGTAGTAGAATGTAATTCTACTTTCACATTGCACTAGTGTAACTTAGATTTATCATATGGGATGATGTTTATGTGAATTCCTTAAATGCGTGAATGTATCTCTAGTAATGAATTTTGACTTGTTGAGTTTTGATGAAAAGGCAATGTCCTTTATTTTAATAGTCTTAAGGAACACTTCGGTGTGTAATGAATAGTTTGTATGGGCATTCTCTTCATGTATTACCTAGGTGGGTCTTAGGATTACTTTGGATAAAGAGTCAAAATGGTTAATGGGTTACTTAATGAATATATTAATGTGTTGAGAATTAAGGGAGTATTACCTTACGTGTTGATGATTGACTCGCATGATGTCATTTAGACTTGGTTCATGAAGTTTTATAAAAATAGCACGAAAACATATTTCAACTAAAATGTCCTGTTTAAAGCATTTTTGCATGATTGTCATACTTATGCTTAGTTGTACTAACTCCATATTCTACTCTATCTCTACAAGTATAGGTGTTGGAAAGTGAGGATCTTAGAGTTGATGCTTCGGTAATTATATTATTATCTAAAGACTCTTGGTATGTCTAGTTTTCATTCATTAAAGACTTTGCATATGTCTTTCTATCGGTGTAAAGGTTGTGAACGTATGAGAATGAGATGTGCCTAAGATGTCTTGTGATGAGACTTAGTTCTTCTTACATTTTATAAAAGAGTTTCCTTATCTACTTCATGTGAAAAATTTTAGTTTTACACAATCTTTCATACTTATTCGATGAATGATTGCTAAGAGGCTTTAAGATATATTTGTGGTCGAATACGCCGGTTACGACTAGGGAGTGCTCTCGGGTCGTAACACCATAGCACTATTGACAATGAAGAGAAAGGAAAAATCCACGATAGACACACGGGGTGGATTCGTATCAAGTTTATTTTTGGAGTGTGGTTTGAGCCATGTATAGCATTAACAACAAAAAATCCGTAAGGAGCTATAATCAGGTGATTTTCCAAGTAATAGTTGGAATAGAGAATGATTATCTAGGTGAGAGGTGGGTAGACGGTTGATATGGTAGACAATATGATGACACTTGAAAGTCCAAAATTTGGGTGGAGGGATGCATCATTGTAAGAGTGTTTTTGCAGTTTTGACAATATGTTGATGTCGTCGTCTTGAAAGTGCAACTCATTAAGGTTTATAAGGTTGGGCGGTGAGGTTTTAAAATCGTGAAGTGAGAGATAAGGTTCAAGACTTTTATACTCTTTTCTGACAGTAGTGTAGAATGATAAAACTTTGGTGTCAAAATCTTTTTCCATCAGATAATGAAATTTTTGGAAGATCTGTTTGACTTCACTTTTTTAATGTTCAAAGTCAAGTATATTAACCAAAATACAATAGTACAACTATTTTTAAAAAAAGATAATACAAGTGATGGCCAACCATAATTCACTAAAACTAATTTCAAGCGGTTTAGAGCTACACAAAGAAAATTGGGTAAAAGGATGCCGATGGAATATATTAGGTAAGCAAGAATTACTATGGAAAAGTTTGTGTCACTAATGAAACAGTAGCGAGAATTTGTTTAAAATATACCTAATAAGCCTAGAGTAAGGATGACCAAGATGTTGATGACAAGTAGTGAGAGGAGTATATATGGAAGTCATGTGAGCTTGGGGATATGAGACAGGCCACTCAAACATTCCATTGTTCGTTAGACCGTGTACCAGCGATTTTTGTGTTTTCAGATACTTAAAAATAATCTAAAAAGGAAAAAACTTCAATGGAATTCAAATTATATTGAAAAAATTTAGAAATAGAGAGAATCTTGCATTTAATGGTTGGCACACATAGTATGTGTTAGCTTACAACATTATTTGATGCATTTATTTGAGTAGAACCAGTGTGAGAGATGGGAATTTTCTTACCATCACCAATATAGATATCCTCATTAACATGATATTGTTGTAGGTTGTTTGGCTACGTTGTGATATGATGGGTGGCGCCTAAATTGACTACCCAAGGGTTGGTGGCGGCAGTAAAGCCAGCAGCATAGCAGGATTTGGCTTCAAAGTTTTTGAGAGACATTGAGCGACTGACATTAGTGGTGTGGCCAACTCTGTTATATAGTTGACATTAAATAGCAGAGTTTGGAGTTTAGTTGGACTGCCACTTTGGTAGGGCGTTCAGACTTGAATTCTGGCGTCATTCTTGAAAATTATTTCTCTGCCTGCAAGTGTTGCAATTATTTGCGTCAGATTTAGCGACAACAGCAGTTATGAGGCTGGATAGTTTCTTAATATCATCATGGCTAAGAAAGAGTTCATGATCCAACAACTTTTCAAACAATTCCCTAAAGGAAATATCCGTACCACGTGCACGTATGGCAGCTGAGATTTCTCGAAAGTCAGGGCCTAGACCACTAAGGATATTAACAATGAGTTCAAGGTTGGATAAAGGAGAACCAACAAAGGCTAACTCATTCGTAAAATTCCAAAAAGTATAAAGATATTCGATAAGGAGCGAGAGTATTTGGTGACACGGGCAAGTTGATCACGCAAACTAAAGACATAAGTTTGGGATCTATTTGCGTAAGTGATATGCAGAGCATCCGAAGGTAATTTAGACGAGTTGGCGGCAGAAACAATAGAGGTAATAGTGGGTTCGACCGAAGCAATGAGGGCATTTCAGATGAGCTGGTCCTGACAGAACAATGTTGAGAAGGCATGACTGGAAGATTTGTTAGTGCCAATGGCAATCTTGCGAGTGAGAGATGGAGTGGTCCAATAGAGCTAACCAAAGACATTGTTGCAATACATAATCATGGAGAATTTTGCTTTCCATGTAGCGAAGTTGTGGCCACCACTGAGTTTGATAGGTAATTGGAATGAGGGATTGAATTGAATAATGTTGTTGGTACCCGTTGTGTTGTCAACATTAAAAACTCTGGGATTGTTCGTATCGTTTTATTGGTCATTGTTGCTAATCATTCTGATCTGCATGAGAGACGCTAATCAATCTGATCTGCATGAGAGACGCACGGAAGAAGAAATTTTTTTTATTGTTGTTATTAGAGCTTAAAGAACCCTAATATCATATAAACACTGAGTATGTCTCTAAAGAAGATACTTTGTTAATGAACTTAAAAGAGTATTAAATAGAATTACAGAAAGAATAAGAAAACTCCTACACAAACAATAATAACGTAATATAAATATACAATGAATGTTGTAGTATCCTAACTAAATTGAAGTAACAATAGCTAACAGTGCTGAACTGTTCCGTGCCAATAGTAACAAACATGTTTGTTCAATTGCAGTGGTTATTATGGCTTTGCAATGAATTTTTAGTATAAATTACAACATATTTGATAGCTCAATTGCAGACGTTATATTATTCTGGAACGAGTTTTTGATATTGATCAAAAAGGCTACTTTAAGTATAATTTTTTTGCGCATTGTAACTGTCTTCATAAGTTCCAAAAATTTGTAGCTAGTACTTAAGAAAATGGTGTTGCAACAGCTCTACTTTGTTAGATAATTGACATTTTTTCCATCTTATTATTTTTACAATTTTTTATTTATTTCAGTTTAGTGCTTCCAATTTTATATCTAGACTTAGTTAATTTCCCCTTAAAGGTGTTTGTGGTCCCCTTTTATGGTTTTTAGTTGCACATGTTCATTTTGTTTGAACATCCACTTTGTAAGTGACTACTACATATGAAATAGTTAGGATTTTCCTTGTATAAATTCAGAAGAATATACAAAATGAATTTCATATGTTCATTCTATTTTTATTCTTCAAATAGGTTCTTGAGTGTTTACTTTCTAAAAGTGGCATTAGAGTCTCTAGTTGATATTATATGAACAAAATGTTTTAACTTATAAGACAAATGACATCCAACAACCTACCTTTAAATCCACCATTAACTTTCTTAGGTGAAAATTACCAAATTTTGCTTGTGAAGATACAAGATTTTCTGGAAGCTGATGAACTATGGGAAACTGCGACAAAAGATAAACCACTTGCTTCTCTACCAGCAAATCCTACCTTGAGTCAAATCAAATCCAACAACGAAGAGAAGGCAAAGAAACTTAAAACCAAGTTGCTTATGAAGAATGTTGTGGTAAAAATTGTGTTTTACAAAATCATGACTTGCAAAATAGCAAAAGAGGCTTGGGAAAGGTTGAAAGAAGAATATCAAGGCACCAATAGAATATGTCAAATGCAGGTGTTGTACCTGAAAAGAGAGTTTGAGTGTTTGAATTTGCAGGAGGATGAAACAGTAAGTATGCTTCCCGGATCTCCTTAATTTTTAATAACATTAGACTTCTCTGTGAAGAATTTACAGAAAAATAAATTGTGTAGAAAGTTCTTGTGACTCTTTCTAGGCACTTTGAATCTAAGGTATGTTCTCTTGAACAATCCAGGTACTTGGGTAATATAACATTCCGGAAATTCATATGGCTAATGAAGAGTCAGTATGACCTTAGAATATTAGCCAAATTTTTATATACGAATGAGAAATATACTTTGTGGGTTTTCATACCCTAATCCAAGATTTTTGTTCGATAAATCTACCTGCAATGAAGACCCTAAACTAAAATGTTTTTTTCCTTTAACTCACAAAAAGGTATGAGGCATCTAAGTGTCAAGCCTAGATACAATGTCACATGATCAATTAAAATGATCATAAAGAGTAAGCAGTCTCCAAGGACATAGTGAGGATCCTTGGAACAATAAGTAAACATTTCAAAAGGAACCATAAATAATAGTTAGTTAGGAAAGTAAAACCAACCCATGTGCAAGCACATGTGCAATACATGTGAAGAATCACCAAAGGAGGGGACCACCCTAACATAATTTGGTTAGGGTAGTTAAAGGGACAAAACCATGCATAAGGGACCACTCCATGAGGGGCCTAACATCCTAAACAATTTATACTCTAATCTAATTCCCAAAAAGGTAACTAACCTATGACTAACATAAATGGACCCACTAGTGCACCCGATAACCTAGGACCAAAACCGGGTTGACACTAACCTAGTAATAGTTAAAGAGACAACATAGTACGTAACCTGGGATTGTCAAAAATGTTAGTTATGGTCCTATCAACTACCCAAACTAATTTATTTATCAAATTAATTAATTAATTTAAAAGGTCTAAAATCAAAACTATAAAGGAAATTTTCAGATTTTGGTTAAGACAAGAAAGGGACAACCTAGTACCTAATCTATGATGGTCCAAAGAGTTAGTTAAGGTCCTATCAACTTAGGTATACTTTAGTAAGAACCCTAGGCTACTTAATTAATTAATTTAGCAGCTTAATAAATTAATTTAAAGGGTAAAACTGAATTAACACAGAAGTTTCATGTTTTTGTCTAGACATGAAAAAGACAACCTAGTATTTAACCTAGGATGGTCCAAAGGATAAGTTATGGTTAAAATGACTTAAGGAAACTTTAGTAAATACCCTAGGTTACTTAATTTAATAAATTATACATATAATTAATTGAATTATGTCAAACTATAATTCCTATGCTAACCTAGTATAATGCAAGAAACATCCTAGTACTTAACCTAGGATGGTCCTAAAGGGTTGATTATGGTTCCAATGACTTAGGGGTACTTTAGTACTTACACTAGGTCCCTAAATTAATTAAATTAAGGATTTAATTAATTAATATAAAGTCAAAATGTTTACCTACACCATAGTCAACACAAAAAATTCATATTTTAGGTAAAGTCAACATTTTCCTATGTTTAGTCAACTTAGGATGGTTTTTTAGTAATTAGTTAATTAATTTATTTAATTAACCTATTAAACATAAGTTGAATAAGTCAAGGTCAGTTCCTAAAACTAAAAACCAATATCAAAGTCAAAATATACACAACTAAAACCAAAAAACAAGGGTGAGAAAAACAGTGAACAAAACGCAAGAAAAAAACAGAAAGTTTCTTAGACGATTTTTGAAGGTTTCTTCAAGTTTCGTTCAAGGTGTTATTTGTAGATTAAGTTCTAATAACGGTATGAGTTTTATCTTATGGAATTCTTTCTCCAAGAGAACTTTCTTTTGAATGATTCAAAGATCTTCAAAACTAGTGATGCTTCCCGTCATTCTTGTCGAACTCCTTTCCCCTTTTATCCTTGTTACGATTTCAATGTTGAATAGGTTAGAAATCATGTTGTTGGTATGTGGTTATTTCTGATCTAAATGTGTATTTGATTGAATAATGATTTGGTAGGTCCTCGAGACAAACTTGTTTTCAGAGCATGAGTTTAAATTACCTAGGAACTAAAGCTCAACACAACCACTTTACGTAGTTTCTAGCTTATCGTTGTGAAGAACACCACAATCATGAATTAGAGACTACGCAATGATAGGAAATTATCCCTTCTTCTACTTTTTATCGTGTTATCTATATCTTTGACACTTCATGTCAGTCTAATTCTCTAATTTCCTTCTTGTGTGAGCACGTATAGGGATACACACAAGAATTAGGATGTCCAAGTGGTCTAAGACGCAAGAATCAAGATCTAGCCTTTCCCAAGAAAGGGAAATAATGGAAATGCCCAACGTGGACGAAAGACGTGTGGTGAGTGTGGATGTTCGCATGGAGGTGAATGCATGGTAATGTGTAAAAAACTTCTATAAGTATTAATGAGGAGGATAAGTATATGTTGGCTACATATTAACTCAAGAAGATGCCTTAGACATGGATTTGGTTGCATACCAACTCAAGAACATGGCTTAGACATGGATTTGCTTCTTAAGTGTTATCTATAATAGACAATAGAAATAGGGTAGTAAGGCTTCAGTTTCCAAATAAGTTGAGTTAAAATGGTAAGGGCGTGGTTCAAATCCAACAGGTCAAGGCAGACGCTCAACCTCGTCAAAATTCTGTAGCCGAACCCCCCCAAAAGACATGTTCTATGCGTTGAAAGGAAGATAGGAACAAGAGAATTATGTGGATGTGGATAATGGTAACTTGCTTGTCTTATCATTTCATGTTTATGCACTATTAGATCCATGATATACCTTATCTATTGTTAATGCTTTGTTAACTAATCAATTTGACTTACATTGTGAGATCTTACATGAACTATTTCTGGTTAGTACTCCCATTAGAGATAGTGGTATGGCTGAAGGGGTATGTATAGAAGTTGATGGCATAGTGGCAAGTCCCTTTGAAATTAAGTTGGGTGTCATAAGGTTCAAATCTTAAGGCCAACCATATTTTATTTAAGAGGTAAGATATTCGCTTCCTAATTCTTGTTTATCTGTAAGAAACTCTAAGTTTTAAGTGCTTTAGTAGATTTGTTGTGGTAAGTCCCTAATCGTGTGTCTTTAAATAGAACCACGTGAGTTAAAAAGAAGTTATGTTGCATTTTATGTTGTTGTTTTATTGTAGCATAAGCATGTTTCCTGTATTGCATGATTTGTGATGTGCATTATGTTATGTTTGATTGAGAAGGAAGTTCCTCAATCTGAAATATTAAGTTTCAGATAAGCTTGAATTTTATGCATCATCCAGATAAGTGTGATTCAGATATTCACAAAGAGTAAAGTTTCAAGCATGCTAAAGTGTTTTCAAAAGTTACCCTCTTTGTTTAAATTATATAAGTGTCATTCGGGGATGAATGTTCCTAAGGGGGATAATGTAATAATCCAGAAAATCATATGGCTAATGAAGAGGTAGTATACCCTTAGGATAGCCTATTAGGGTTACATAGGAACCCCAATGCCCAATATTGAGAAATATTGGCCATAGTATATAAAAATTGGCTAAGGGATATTAGCCAATTTTCTATATACGAATAAGATATATATAATTGGATTGTCATTACCCAATCATAGATTGTTTTTCAATAAATGTACCTTCATTGAAGAACCTAAACTAAAATGCTTTTTCCTTTAACTCAAAAAAAGGTATGAGGCATCCAAGTGTGAAGCCTAGATACCATGTCACATTATCAATTAAAATGATCGTGTAGAAAAAACAGTATCCAAGGACAAAGTGAGGATCCTTGAGATAACAAGTAAACATTCCCAAAGAAGAATAAATAATAGTTAGTTAGTAAAGTACAACCAACCCATTTGCAAGGATATGTCCAAGACATGTGAAAAAGCACCAAATGAGGGGACCACTCCATGAGGGGCCTAACATCCTAACCAATTTATACTCTAAACTAATTCCCAAAATATCTAACTAATCTAGGAATAACATAAATATACCCACTAGTGCACCCGACAACCTAGGACAAAAACCGGGTTGACACTAACCTAGTACTAGTTAAAGCGACAACATAGTACCTAACCTAGGATGGTCAAAAATGTTAGTTATGGTCCTCTCAACTAAGGGGTACTTTAGTGATTCCCCTAGGCAACATAATTAATTTATTTAGAAAATTAATTAATTAATTTAAAAGGGCTAAAACCAAAACTACAAAGGAAAATTTAAGATTTTGGTTAAGACAAGAAAGGGACAACCTCGTACCTAATCTATGATGGTCCGAAGATGTAGTTAAGGTCCTATTAACTTAGGGATACTTTAGTAAGAAACCTAGGATAATTAATTAATTAATTTATCAGCTTAATAAATTAATTTAAAGGGTCAAAACCGAAATCACAAAGAAGTTTCATGTTTTTGCCTAGACAAGAAAAAGACAGCCTAGTATTTAACCTAGGATGGTCCAAACGATTAGTTATGGTTATAACGACTTAAGGGTACTTTAGTAAATAACCTAGGTTACTTAATTAATTAAATTATATATTTAATTAATTAAATTAAAGGGGCAATACCGAAATTCTTATGCCAACCTAGTATAATGCAAGAAACATCCTAGTACTTAACCTAGGATGATCCTAAAGGGTTGATTATGGTTCCAATGACTTAGGGGTACTTTAGTGCTTACACTAGGTCCATAAATTAATTAAATTAAGGATTTAATTAATTAATATAAAGTCAAAATATTTACCTAAACAATAGTCAACACCAAAATTTAAGATTTTAGGTCAAGTCAATATTCTCTTATGTTTAGTCAACTTAAGAGGGTTTTTTTAGTAATTAGTTAATTAATTTATTTAATTAACCTATTAAAACCTAAGTTGAATAAGTCAAGGTCAGTTACTAAACCTAAAAACCACTTTCAAACTCAAACAAATACACGACTAAAACCAGAAAAAAAGGGTGAGAAAAACAGTGAACAAAACTCAAGAAAAAAACAGAAAATTTCATAGACGATTTTTCAAGGTTTCTTCAAGTTTAGTTCAAAGTAGTCTTTGTAGATTAAGTTATACTTAAGGTATGAGTTTTCTCTCATGGAATTCTTTCTCCAAGAGAACTTTCTTTCGAATGATTGAAAGATCTTCAAAACTAGGGATTCTTCCCGTCATTCTTGTCAAACTTCTTTCCATTGTATCCTTGTTATGATTTCAATGTTTAATAGGTTAGAAACCATGTTGTTGGTATGTTGTGATTGCTTATATTAATGTGTATTTGATTGAATAATGATTGAATAATCTATTAATTGGACTCGTTTGATGCTAAGTAATATTATGTGAACTAAAAGAAATATACTATTTTAAAAATATGTCCGAAAATGTTATGTATGAAGATGTTACTGTCTGTTGCACACACTTGCTGTTAATATGAAGTTATAAAGATGATATATTCATCGAATTCTAATATGATGCTATCCAAGATGATTAAATAAACGTTATGTCTAAAGTTATGTTATAAGGTTAGCTTAAAAGGATCTCCGTAAAATCATAATTTGAGTGAATATTTGCCTTGTGTCAATAAAATAACAAACAGAAACATTGTTCAAAATTCAAATGGGAATTTGCTATAATGTTATATCTAAATAAGTAAAATATTGGATGATGTATAATGTATAAAAACTTAAGCATGGTGCACATGAAAATTGGCTTATGAAAACAAATATGGTTATGAAATCTATGCCCAATTGTTTATGCCAGTACTAATCGTATGCCAATAAAATGGCTAACAATACATTGTCTAAATGTGATGTATGTAAATCGCTATAATATTATGTTAAGTAATAAAAATAATTTGCTAATGGTTCATACATATTAAATTTAAATATGAACATATGTAGAATTGTCACATGCTAACAAAAATGGTTGTGTAGTTTAATATTCAAAGGTTGAGGCCAATACTAATCATATGTCAATCTTGTGTAGTTGGAGTATCAAATGACAATATTAGAACTTCTAAACTAATTCAATGAACCCATAATCAAGGTCATGCTACTCATTGGGACAACTCCCAACATGCTCTAAAAGAATGACATATGAACTCATTAAACTCATTGAATAAAGGGCTCATCGTCCATAAACGATGATATGAATCTACTACAGCAAAGTAAGTAAGTAACGTGAGTTATAACTTAATTAAATAGGTCTAAAGTATTTCCGTGACCAGATTGGGGTGTTAAAGGAAGTGAGACAAGTCTCACTTAGACCGAAGCTACTATGATAAAAGAATATTCACAGATGAAGGTGTTAGAAGGTGTGAACCAGTCTCATTAACAATAAAGGATGATATGTAAGGAAAATTCACATTTCATCAATGTAAAGTAAGGATGACGAGTCATCAATAGACTAAGTAAATCTCAACCTAGAAGCAAGCCTCCATTCTATTTGAGTCAATACTAGAATATAAAGAAGAAATGAACATTCACGTAAAGGGGTGAGTAATTACGAAAAAGCAAATATGCTAATGTTAATGAATGTGGTGACAACATAATAAGACGCTAATGTGAAAGATGAGATCAATCTCAAATGAACCTAAGTAAATGTTACCAAAATTTACTCACCTATGAGAGTGTAAAGATCTAATAAAAGTATTGAGAGTGATGTATACTTAATACTAATGATGAGATGTGAAATAATGAATTGAGTAATGATATCCTCATACTAGAAGCCAGCTTCCATGATGTATGAGTTGAATTAAATGGAACTTTATACTGAGCACCTATAGGCTAGCTTTGAGTGGTGATGCCTTCTTTCAGGAAGTGCGGAGGTTCACGTAATTCTCATGAGATGATACTGCCCGGCATGCTGGGTATGGGTATCCTTATATCTTCTAGTCTTCGAACCTATACTACCAATATAGAGGTCTGGCGGGTTTCTATTCCCATGTACGCTAGCATGTTTTGGGTCACTTTGGTCGTTGATTCCACCTCATTTAAGTATGGAGTAGACACTGGATTTCATGATGCTCACATGATCTACGTCGGTGAAGGTTGGATTTCCTCATGGTATGAAAGATAATAAAATGAAGGATACCGAAGATTTTTGTGCAAGACAATCAATTGGTGAAATCAGATTCAAGAAACGACATTAGGTCATTCTTGGTGTCATGATTCCGATGAGTCTTAAACTTCATCCTAGGTATAGCTCGTGTTTACATCATCTACGAAGGAATGTTATGAATAATGTGAAGTATGAATAAACTAATGAAGAAGAATTTGTGTTTGCTAAAGAAGGCTTTTAAGTTGAATTCCCATATGTTTGGCCCTCACTTGAGATGTCTTCTGCTACCTAAACGATTCCAAAGTCTCGTTTATATGAAATGTATTATGTATAGAATATGAAAGTAATGAAATCAGTGTCATGATCAATAGAGAATTGCTTATGAAAGGTAATGAATATATAGTGTAAAGAATAACTCACTATATGGTAGGGAAATCATTCCTTAGTCCTTGGATTACTTACATCGATACATTGTAGGTATGGGACTACAATGAATCATTGCACTAATAAGTAAAAATAGGACCAAAAGAATTATTGAACTACACAACAACAACAAGAAGTAGACTGAAAAATAATCTAAGTGTACAATGAGTAGCTCTTGGCCTAAGAGGATCAAAAATCTCAAATCTTCTCCCGAGTTGTTCTAAAATTATATTGATGATACTAATGTTTTTTAATCAAATAGAAAATAAGTTTTGTGCTTTGAATACGTTAAATACATCATATTCATACAAAAATTCACAACTAACGAATCAGTAAAGTATAATGACTAGACTTTTAAGAAATAGCATGTTGCTTAGGAAGAGCTTTCATTGATCATGTGCATACACCCATACTGATTTGTGCATACACCCATACTTAGTACAAGTGGTGTAATAACCCCCTACTATTTACTATTTTTACAGGTGCAGGTCAAAGGACAGGTTTACGACACTTGCATTGGTTTGGACTTCAACATTTCTCCAAACCATTTGGTAGGTCCTCATGAGTTCAAGGATGCTACAGATTTAGTATAGCCTTATTTTTAGAGATAACTAGTGGATATTGTCCCTACTGTTTATTTCACACCTTTATTTCGAATCTTTGTAATACGACCGTGTTTGGTAAACTATTTATGATATATTAATCTTCAATTTAGAATTGATTCTTTATCTTAGATGGTTGTTCTCTTATGTTGATCTTAGTATATGATGTATCTGGTTAATAATTATATGAAGTATATGTATACTTCATAAATATTAAAAGTTGTAAGTTTCCGCAAATTTAACTAGATGATTTTGATGAATTCAAGATGAGGCTTTTCTGCAACCTTTGAGAGGTCAACGACGCCGGTTACGATCCGTATTCCAGAATCCGAGTCGAGATAAACTTGTTTTCAGAGCATGAGTTTAAATTACCTAGGAACTAAAGCTCAACACAACCACTTTACGTAGTTTCTAGCTTATCGTTGTGAAGCACACCACAATCATGAATTAGAGACTACGCAATGATAGGAAACTATCCCTTCTTCTAATTTTTATCGTGTTATCTAGATCTTTGACACTTCATGTCATTATAATTCTCTAATTTCCTTCTTGTTTGATCACGAATAGGGATACACACAAGAATTAGGATGTCCAAGTGGTCTAAGACGCCAGAATCAAGATCTAGCCTTCCCAAGAGAGGGAAATAATGGAAATGCCCAACGTGGACGAAAGACGTGTGGTGAGTGTGGATGTTCGCATGGAGGTGAAAGCATAGTAATGTCTAAAAAACTGCTATTATTATTAATGAGGAGGATAAGTATATGTTGGCTACATATTAACTCAAGAAGATGCCTTAGACATGGATTTGGTTGCATACCAACTCAAGAACATGGCTTAGACATGGATTTGCTTCTTAAGTGTTATGCTATAATAGACTATAGAAATAGGGTAGTAAGGCTTCCGTTTCCAAATAATGTGAGTTAAAATGGTAAGGGTGTGGTTCAAATCCAACAGGTCAAGGCATACGCTCAACCTCGGCAAATTCTGTAGCCGAACCCCCCAAAAGAAAAGTTCTATGCGTTGAAAGGAAGATAGGAACAAGAGAATTCTGCGGATGTGGATAATGGTAACTTTCTTGTCTTATCATTTCCTTTTTATGCATTATTAGATCCATAATATACCTTATCTATGGTTAATCCTTTGTTAACTAATCAATTTGACTTACATCATGAGATCTTACATGAACTGTTTCTAGTTAGTACTCCCATTGGAGATAGTGGTATGGTTGAAGGGGTATGTATAGAGGTTGATGGCATAGTGGCAAGTCCCTTTGAAATTAAGTTGCGTGTCATAAGGTTCAAATCTTAAGGCCAACAGAATGTTATTTAAGAGGTTAGATATTCGCTTCCAAATTCTGGTTTATCTGTAAGAAACTCTAAGTTTTAAGTGCTTTAGTAGATTTGTTGTGGTAAGTCCCTAATCGTGTGTCTTTTAATAGAACCACGTGAATTAAAAAGAAGTTATGTTGCATTTTATGTTGTTATTTTATTGTAGCATAGGCATGTTTCCTGTACTGCATGATTTGTGATATAAATTATGTTATGTTTGATTGAGAAGGAAGTTCCTCAATTTGAAATATTAAGTTTCAGATAAGCTTGATTTTTATGCATCATCCAGATAAGTGTGATTCAGATATTAACAAAGAGTAAAGTTTCAAGCATGTTAAAGTATTTTCAAAAGTTACCCACTTTGTTAAAATTATATAAGTGTCATTCGGGGATGAATGTTCCTAAGGGGGGAAAATGTAATAATCCTGAAAATCAGATGGCTAATGAAGAGGCAGTATGCCCTTAGGATAGCCTATTAGGGTTACATAGGAACCCCAATGCCCAATATTGAGAAATATTGGCAATAGTATATAAAAATTGGCTAAGGGATATTAGCCAATTTTCTATATACGAATAAGATATATATACTTTGGATTGTCATTACCCAATCATAGATTGTTGTTCAATAAATGTACCTTCATTGAAGACCCTAAACTAAAATGCTTTTTCCTTTAACTCAAAAAAAGGTATGAGGCATCCAAGTGTGAAGCCTAAATACCATGTCACATTATCAATTAAAATGATTGTGTAGAAAAAACAGTGTCCAAGGACAAAGTGAGGATCCTCGAGATAACAACTAAACATTCCGAAAGAAGAATAAATAATAGTTAGTTAGTAAAGTACAACCAACCCATTTGCAAGCACATGTCCAGGACATGTGAAAAAGCACCAAATGAGGGGACCACTCCATGAGGGACCTAACATCCTAACCAATTTATACTCTAAAATAATTCCCGAAATACCTAACTAACCTAGGAATAACATAAATAGACCCACTAGTGCACCCGACAACCTTGGACCAAAACCGGGTTGACACTAACCTAGTACTAGTTAAAGCGACAACATAGTACCTAACCTAGGATGGTCAAAAATGTTAGTTATGGTCCTCTCAACTGAGGGGTACTTTAGTGATTCCCCTAGGCAACATAATTAATTTATTTATAAAATTAATTAATAAATTTAAAAGGGCTAAAACCAAAACTACAAAGGAAATTTTCAGATTTTGGTTAAGACAAGAAAGGGACAACCTCGTACCTAATCTATGATGGTCCAAAGAGTTATTTAAGATCCTATAAACTTAGGGATACTTTAGGAAGAACCCTAGGCTACTTAATTAATTAATTTATCAGCTTAATAAATTAATTTAAAGGGTCGTAACCGAAATCACAAAGAAGTTTCATGTTTTTGTCTAGACAAGAAAAAGACAGCCTAGTATTTAACCTAGGATGGTCCAAACGATTAGTTATGGTTATAACGACTTAAGGGTAATTTAGTAAATACCCTAGGTTACTTAATTAATTAAATTATACATTTAATTAATTAAATTAAAGGGGTAAAATCGAAATTCTTATGCTAACCTAGTATAATGCAAGAAACATCCTAGTACTTAACCTAGGATGATCCTAAAGGGTTGATTATGGTTCCAATGACTTAGGGGTACTTTAGTACGTACACTAGGTCCATAAATTAATTAAATTAAGGATTTAATTAACTAATATAAAGTCAAAATATTTACCTAATCCATAGTCAACACCAAAATTTAAGATTTTAGGTCAAGTCAACATTCTCTTATGTTTAGTCAACTTAGGAGGGTTTTTTTATTAATTAGTTAATTAATTTATTTAATTGACCTATTAAAACCTAAGTTGAATAAGTCAAGGTCAGTTACTAAACCTAAAAACCACTTTCAAACTCAAACAAATACACGACTAAAACCAGAAAACAAGGGTGAGAAAAACAGTGAACAAAACTCAAGAAAAAAAAAGAAAATTTCATAGACGATTTTTCAAGGTTTCTTCAAGTTTCGTTCAAAGTGATCTTTGTAGATTAAGTTCTACTTAAGCTATTAGTTTTCTCTCGTGGATTTCTTTCTCCAAGAGAACTTTCTTTCGAATGATTCAAACATCTTCAAAACTAGGGATGCTTCCCGTCATTCTTGTCAAACTTCTTTCCCTTGTATCCTTGTTATGATTTCAATGTTGAATAGGTTAGAAACCATGTTGTTGGTATGTGGTGATTGCTTATCTTAATGTGTATTTGATTGAATAATGATTGAATGAATCTATTAATTGGACTCGTTTGATGCTAAGTATTATTATGTGAACTAAAAGAAATATACTATGTTAAAAATATGTCCGAAAATGTTATGTATGAAGATGTTACTGTCTGTTGCGCACACTTGCTGTTAATGACGTTATAAAGATGATATATTCACTGAATTCTAATATGATGCTATCCAAGATGTTTAAAAAAGTGTTATGCCTAAAGTTATGTTATAAGGTTAGCTTAAAAGGAACTCCGTAAAATCATAATTTGAGTGAATATTTGCCTTGTGTCAATAAAATAACAAACAGAAACATTGTTCAAAATTCAAATGGGAATTGGCTATAATGTTATATCTAAATAAGTAAAAGATTGGCTGATGTATAATGTATAAAAACTTAAGCATGGTGGACATGAAAATTGGCTTATGCCAACAAATATGGTTATTAAATCTATGCCCGATTGTTTATGCCAATACTAATCATATGCCAATAAAATGGCTAACAATACATTGTCTAAAAGTGATGTATGTAAATCGCTATAATATTATGTTAAATAAAAAAAATTGCTAATTTTTCATACATATTAAATTTAAATATGAACATATGTTGAATTGTCACATGCCAACAAAAATGGTTGTGTAGTTTAATATTCAAAGGTTGAGGCCAATACTAATCATATGCCAATCTTGTATAGTTGGAGTATCAAATGACAATATAAGAACTTCTAAAGAAATTCAATGAACCCATAATCAAGGTCATGCCACTCATTGGGACAACTCCCAACATGCTCGAAAAGAATGACATATGAACTCATGAATCTCATTGAATGAAGTGCTCATCGTCCATAAACGATGATATGAATCTACTACAGCAAAGTAAGTAAGTAACATGAGTTATAACGTAATTAAAGGGGTATTAAGTAAGTAAGTAACGAGAATGGGGTGTTAAAGGAAGTGAGACAAGTCTCACTTACACCGAAGCTACTATGTTAAAAGAATACTCACATATGAAGGTGTTAGAAGGTGTGAGCCAGTCTCATTAACAATAAAGGATGATATGTTATGAAAATTCACATTTCATCAATGTAAAGTAAGGATGACGAGTCATCAATAGAGTAAGTAAATCTCAACCTAGAAGCAAGCCTCCATTATGTTTGAGTCAATACTAGAAGACAAAGAAGATATGAATATTCATGTAAACGGGTGAGTAATTATGAAAAACAAATATGCTAATGTTAATGAATATGGTGACAACATGATATGAGGCTAATGTGAACAATGAGAGCAATCTCAAATGAACCTCAGTACATGTTACCAAAATGTACTCACCTATGAGAGTGTAAACATAATGAAGAGACTAGTCTCTATGTACACTCTAATGAAAGTATTGAGAGTGATGTATGAGAGCAATCTCAAATGAACCTCAGTACATGTTACCAAAATGTACTCACCTATGAGAGTGTAAACATAATGAAGAGACTAGTCTCTATGTACACTCTAATGAAAGTATTGAGAGTGATTTATACTTAATACTAATGATGATATGTGAAATGATCTATTGATTTATGATGTCCTCATACTAGAATCCAGCTTCCATGATGTATGAGTTGAATGAAATGGAACTTTATACTGAGCACTGATAGGCTAGATTTGAGCGGTGATGCCTTCTTTTAGGAAGGGTGGTGGTTCACGTAATTCTCCTGAGATTATACTCTCTGGCATGACGGGTATGGGTATCCTTATATCTCTTAGTCTTCGAACCTATACTACCAATATAGGGGTCTGGCGGGTTTTAATTCCCATGTACGCTAGCATGATTTGCGTAACTTTGGCCGGTGATTCCACCTCATTTAAGTGTGGAGTAGACACTGGATTTCATGATGCTCACAAGATCTATGTCGGTAAAGGTTGGATTTCCTAAAGGTATGGAAAATAATGAAATGCACGATACCGAAGGTGTTTGTGCAAGACAATCAAGAGGTGAAATCATATTCAAATAATGCCATTAGGTCAATCCTTGTCTCATGAGAGTCTAAACTTCATCCTAGGTATAGCTGGTGTTTACATCAGCCTATGAATGAATGAAATGAATAATTTAAAGTACGAATGAACAAATGAAGCAGACTCTGTGTTTGCTAAGGATGGCCCTCGGGTTGAGGTCCCATATAATGGACCCTCACTTGATATGTCTTATGCTACATTAACAATTCCAAAATCTCGTGTATAAGAAATGTATTATATATAAAATATGAAAGTAATTAAACTAATGGCATGATCAATAGAGAATTGCTTATGAAAGGTAATGAATATATAGTGTAAAGAATGACTCACTATAAGCTAGGGAAATCATTCCTTAGTCCTTGGATTACTTACATTGATTCATTGTGGGTATGAGACTACAATGAATCATTGAACTTGTAAGTAAAACATAGGACCAAAAGAATTATTGAACTACACAACAAGAAGAACAAAAAGAGAGAAAAATAATCTAAGTGTACAAAGAGTAGCTCTCGTCCTAAGAGGATAAAAAATCTCAATCTTTCGCCCGAGTTGTTATAAAATTATGTTGATGATACTAATGTTTTTTAATCAAATAGAAAATGAGTTGTGTTCTTTGAATACATTAAAATACATCATATTCATACCAAAATTCACAACTAACGAATTAGGAAAGTCTAATGACTAGACTTTCCAGAAATGGCATATTACTTAGGAAGAGCATTCATTGATCATGCATAGCTTGATGTGTATGTGTGAATTCACCCATACTTAGTAAAAGTGGTGTACTAATCCCCTACTATTTAATATTTTTATAGGTGTAGGTCAGAGGACAAGTTGACGACACTTGCACTGGTTTGAACTTCAGCGTTTTCTCCAAACTATTTGGTAGGTCCTCATGATTTCGAGGATGCTACCAATTTAATCTAGCCTTGTTTTTATGCATAACTAGTGGATGTTTTCCCAACCGTTTCTTTCACACCTTCATTTCTAAGCTTTGTAATAAGGCCGTGTTTGGCGAAATACTTATGATATATTCATCTTCAGTTTTGAATTGACTTTTTATGTTAGATGGTTGTTATCTTATGTTGATCTTAGTATATGATCGATCAAGTTAATAAATATATGAAGTATATGTATACTTCATACATATTTAAAGTTTTAAATTTTCTGCTAATTTAACTAGATGAATGTGATGAACGCAAGATGAGGCTTGTCTGCGACCTTTGAGAGGTCAATGACGCTGGTTACGATCAATATTGTAGAATTCGGGTCGTGACAAACTTGGTATTAGAGCATGAAGTTAAATTACCTTGGAACTAAATCTCAACACAACCACGTTACGTAGTTTCTAGCTTATGGTTGTTCAGCATGCCACAATCATGACTTAGAAACTACGCAATGATAGGAAATTCTCCCTTCTTCTACTATTTATCATGCTATTTAGATCTTTGACACTTTGTGTCATTCAAAGAATATAACTTCCTTCTTGTGTGAGCACGTATAGGGATACACACAAGAATTAGGATGTCCAAGTCATCTTAGACGCCAGAATCAAGATCTAGCCTTCCCAAGAAAAAGACATAATGGAAATGCCTAACGTGGACGAAAGACGTGTGGTGAGTATGGTTGTTCGTATTGAGGTTAATGCATGGTAATGTATAAAAGTCTTCTTTTAGTATTAATGAAGAGTAGAAGGATACGTTGGCTGCATACCAACTCAAGAACATGGCTTAGAGACTACGCAATGATAGGAAATTATCCCCTGTTCTACTTTTTATCGTGTTATCTAGATCTTTGACACCTCATGTCATTCTAATTATCTAATTTCCTTCTTGTGTGAGCACGTATAGGGATACACACAAAAATTAGGATGTCCAAGTCGTTTAAGACGCAGAATAAAGATCTAGCCATCCCAAGAAAAGGACATAATGGAAATGCCTAACATGGACGAAAGACGTGTGGTGAGTATGGTTGATCGCATGGAGGTGAATGCATGGTAATGTTTAAAAGTATGATTTTAGTATTAATGAGGAGGAGAAGGATACGTTGGCTGCATACCAACTCAAGAACATGGCTTAGAGATGGATTTGGCTGCATACCAACTCAAGAACACGGCTTCGGCTTGGATTTGCTTCTATAGTGTTATGCTATAATAGACTATAGAAATAGGGTATTAAGGCTTCAGTTTCCAAATAAGTTGAGTTAAAATGAGAAGGGCATGGTTCAAATCCAACAGGTCAAGGTACATGCTCAACCTCGGGTAAATTTTGTAGCCGAACCCCCCAAATGAAAACATTGAAAGGAAGAGAGGAACAAGAGAATTCTGCGGGTGTGGATAATGGTAACTTTCTTATATTATCCTTTTATTTTATGCATTATTAGATCAAAGATCTACCTTGTCTATTGTTACTCCTTTGTGTGATAATCAATTTGACTTACTTCATGAGATCTTACATGAACCGTTTCTAGTTAGTACTCCCATAGGAGATAGTTTTATGGTCGAAGGAGTATGTCCAGAAGTTGATGGCATATTGACAAGTCCCTTTAAATTAAGTTGGGTGTCATTAGGTTCAACTGTTAGGGCCAGCCCGAAGTTATTTAAGAGGTTAGATATACTCTTCCTAATTCTGGTTTATCTGTAAGAAAGACTAAGTTTATGTGCTTTAGTGGAGTTGTTGTGGTAAGTCCCTTATTGTGTGTCTTATAATAGAAACATGTGAGATAAAACAAAGTTATGTTGGATTTTATGTTGTTTTTTAATTGTAGCATACGCATGTTTTCGTTGTTTCATGGTCTGTGATGTGCATTGTGTTAAGTGTGATTAAGAAGGAAGTTCCTCGATATTAAATATGAAGTTTCTGATAAGCTTGAATGTTATGCATCATCGAGATAAGTGTGATTCAGATATTCACAAAGAGTAAAGTTTCAATCATGTCAAAGTGATTTCGAAAGTTACCCTCTTTGTTTAAATGATATATAAGTGTCATTCGGGAACGAATGTTCCTAATGGGGGAATAATTTAACAATCCAGAAAATCGTATGGCTAATGAAGAGCCAGTATGCCCTTTGGATAGACTATTAGGGGTATATAGGAACACTAATATCCAATATTGAGAAATATTGGCATAGAATAGAAAAATTGGCTAAGGGATAATAGCCAATTTTCTATATACGAATAAGAAATATACTTTTTGGATTGTCATAACCCAATCAAAAATTGTTGTTCAATAAATGTACCTTCAATAAAGACACTAAACTAAAATGCTTTTTCCTTTACCTCACAAAAAGGTATGAGGCATCCAAGTGGGAAGCCTAGATACCATGTCACGTGATCTATTAAAATGATCATGTACAGTAAGCAGTGTCCAAGGACATAGTGAGGATCCTTGGGAAAATAAGTAAACATTCCCAAAGAAACATAAATAATAGTTAGTTAGTAAAGTACAACCAACCCATTTGCAAGAACATGTACAAGACATGTGAAGAAGCACCAAAGGAGGGGACCACCCTAACCGAATTCGGTTAGGGTAGTTAAAGGAACTAAAACGTGCATAAGGGACCACTCCATGTGGGTCCTAACTTCCTAACAAATTTAAGACTCTAACCTACTGACCAAATAGATAACTAACCTAGGACTAACCGAAATGAACCCACTATTGCAACCGACAACCTAAGACCAAAACCGGGTTGACACTAACCTAGTACTAGTTAAAGAGACAACATAGTACCTAACCTAGGATTGTCCAAAATATTAGTAATGATCCTATCAACTAAGGGGTACTTTAGTAATTACCCTAACTAATTTATTTAGAAAATTAATTAATTAATTTAAAAGAGATAAAACCAAAACTACAAAGGAGATTTCCAGATTTTGGTTAAGACAAGAAAGGGACAACCTAGTACCTAACCCTAGGATGCCTAATTAATTAATGTATCAGCTTAATTAATTAATTTAAAGGGTCAAAACCGAAATCACAAAGAACTTTCAAGATTTCGGTTGAGACATGAAAAAAATAACCTAGTATTTAACCTAGGATGATACAAAAGGATTACTTATGGTTATAACGACGTAAGGGTACTTCTGTAATTACCCTACGTTACTTAATTAATTAAATTATACATTTAATTATTTAAATTAAAGGGTTCACACCGAAATTCTTATGCTAACCTAGTATAATGCGAGAAACATCCTAGTACTTAATCTAGGATGGTCCTAAATTGTTGATTATGGTTCCAATGACTTAGGGGTACTTTATTACTTACCCTAGGTCCCTAAATTAATTAAATTAAGTATTTAATTAATTAATATAAACTCAAAATATTGACCTAAACTATAGTCAACACAAAAATTTCAGATTTTAGGTCAAGTCATCATTCTCCTATGTTTAGTTAACTTAGGAGGGGTTTTTAGTAATTAGTTAATTAATTAATATAATTAAGTTATTAAATCCCAAGTTGAAAAAGTCAAGGTCAGTTCTTAAACCTAAAAGCCAAGTTCAAACTCAAACAATGATACGACTAAAACCAGAAAACAATCGTGAGAACAACAGTGAATAAAACGCAAGAAAAAAAATAGAAAATTTCTTAGACTACTTTTCAAGGTTTATTCAAGGGTCGTTCAAGGTTGTCCTCGTAGATTAAGTTCTACTTAAGGTATGGGTTTTCTCTCATGTAATTATATCTCCAAGAGAACTTTCTTTCAATTGATTGAAAGATCTTGAGAACTAGGGATGCTTCCCGTCATTCTTGTCGAACTCATTTCCTTAACATCCTTGTTATGATTTCAATGTTGAATAGGTTGGAAATCATGTTTTTTTTATGTGGTTATGGATGATCTTAATTTGTATTTGATTGAATAATAATTGAATGAATCTACTAATTGGACTCGTTTGATTCTAATTGTTATAATGTGCATTAAAAGAATTATACACTATTAAAGATTTGTCCGAAAATTTTATGTATGAATATGTTACGGTCTGTTGTGCACACTTGCTGTTAATATGACGTTATAAAGATGATATATTCATCAAATTCTACTATTATGCTGTCCAAGATGTTTAAAAAAACGTTATGCCTAAATTTATGTTATAAGGTTAGCTAAAAAGGATCTCCTTGAAATCATAATTTGAGTAAATATTTGCCTTATGTCAATAAAATGGCTAACAAAAACATTGTTCAAAATTTAAACGTGAATTTGCTATAATGTTATCTCTGAATAAGTAAATGATTGGCTAATGTCTAATGTATAAAAACATAAGCATGTTGCACATACAAATTGGCTTATGCCAACAAATATGGTTAGGAAATATATGACCAATTGTTTATGTCAATACTAATCGTATGCCAATAAAATGGGTAACAATACATTTTCTAAAATTGATGTATGTAAATGGATAAATATTATGTTAAATAATTAAGAGATTTGGCTATTAGATTTAACTATGAACATACGTAGAATTTGCACATGAAAACAAAAATGGTTATGTAGTTTAATATTCAAAGGTTGAGGACTATACTAATCATATGTCAATCATGTGTAGTTAGAGTATCAAATGATAATATAAGCACTTCTAAACAAATTTAATGAATCCATAATCAAGGTCATGCCACTCATTGGGACAATTCCTAACATGCTCAATAAAAGTGAGCCAATCTCATTCACAACAAAGGATGATATATAAGGAAAACTCACTGTAACGACCTGTTTAGTCGTTTTGAGCAGCAGATTTTATTTCTGGAAAAACTGGCTGGGACGACGGATGTCACGAAGGACCGTCGTGGTCACGACGGACCGTCGAGGATGTTTCGTAACATGACACTTAGAATTCTGAAATTGGGTACTGAAAATCGACTCTCTGTAATTTGTGACGAAAGTGCAGGATGGACCGTCACAGGTGTGACGGACCGTCACAGTCCACTGGGATTTTGGGAGGTTGCGACGACCATCGTGACGGACCGTCGCAGGCACGACGGCCCGTCACAGGCTGCGCAAGTCCCTGGCAGAATCGGATTTCTTCACACGTTTTAAGGGACGCATTGGACTATTCTTTCCTTAATTATAAAGTTAGAGGGTTAATATTAATAAGTCTAATTACTTGGGGGTTAAAAGAGGTAACCTCAAGTTAATTAGTGGGTTTTATTGTCCTCTTTAACACTTAATTATATGTTAATTAGGGTAAAAGAAAGAGGGTTTGAATAAAAGAAAACAGAAAGGACAAAGAGAAAGAGAGAAATCGATCGAGAGAGAGAGGAGAAAACAGGAGCTTGGGAATTTGCTTGTTGATCACTAGTCTTCGGTGGAGGTAGGTTATGGTTTTTTTATGCTATCTTATAGTAAACTCTTAATAGCGAATGATATGTGTTGGTAGTATTGTAAACCCTTCTATACGCTTACTTGTATGCTTGCATGATTGTGATTATGAAATTGTGAAAGAACAAGCATGATAAAGTTATTGAATCCAAAATCTTGAAAGAACCCTAATTCACTTGTTAATGAGATGATGATGCCTTAGTATGAAAGAAGGCTTGATATATTACATAATGAGATTGATGATGCCTTAGTATACAAAGAAGGCTTGATGAATTAGGGGATCGGGTGCCATGTTCTGGTACCAGGATAGAATGAGGATCGGAGTGTCACGTTCCGACACCAGGATAGAATTATGGATCGGGTGCCACGTTCCGATACCAGGATAGAATGAGGATCGGAGTGTCACGTTCCGACACCAGGATATTATTATGGATCGGGTGCCACGTTCCGGTACCAGGATAGAATGAGGATCGGAGTGCCACGTTCCGGCACCAGGATAGAATATGGATCGGAGTGTCACGTACCGACACAAGAGGAAGAAAGATAATGAATCTTGAAAGATAATGAATATACTCAATCTAATGAACCTAATTTCCAAATGAGTATGATATTGAGGCTTGAGTCCTCATGTGTGAACTTGACGGTAATTGTTAATGATATAGTACTTGTTGTTGCTACATGTTAAGTATCATAGTTGATTTTATGATATTACTTGATATATATTATCTTCTATTTTGAGTTGGCCGATGATATCTACTCAGTACTTGTGGTTGTACTGACCCCCTACTTTTATGTTCCTTCTTTGTTATTTGTGGAATGCAGCAAACGTTCCGTCAACTTCAACTCAGCAGTAAATCAAGCCAGTCTTCGTCACACCGGATCTTCAGGGTGAGCTAATGCTTCTAGCTTGGACTGGGTCTTCTTCTTCAAGTCTTGATGCCTTGAACTTACGGCATGGACTAGCTTTTTAGTTATTTTTGTTCTTAGACATTCCTAGTTTAGTAATTTGAGATAGATGTTCTTGTGATGATGACTTCCAGATTTTGGGGATAATAATAATAGTTTTGAATTGTTTTTTTAATGAGTTAAAGTCTTCCGCATTTCTTTTGTTGATATTGTATTAAAATGTTAAAGGTCAGATGGGTTGGTTCGCTCACATAGGAGGGTAAATGTGGGTGCCAGTCGCGTCCCCGATTTGGGTCGTGACAAACTTGGTATCAGAGCATTAGGTTCATTGGTCTCATCACACAAGAACGAGTCTAGTAGAATCTTAAGGAACGGTAGGGGGACGCCTTTACTTTTCCTTGAGAGGCTATAAGACTTTAGGAAAATTTCATTCTTTCATTCTTTCTTTCATGCTACTACTTGAGTCCAATTGGTATCTAGGTGATACAAATTGGTATCTGACCATCTTCACTCTATTTCGCAGATGGTTAGAACTAGAGCAACGACCGCACCAGCAGCAACAACGGCAAGACAAGAAACATTTGAGCCAGCCACTGGGGTTGTGGCTCGAGGAAGAACCGTGGCAAGAGGCCGTGGCAGAGGCCGTGGGAGGACGTCCTCTAGAGGAAGAGGACGAGCACCTAGTCCATCTGATGCTAGGGCGGTGACTCCTCCACCGACTAAGGAGGTAGTAAGAGAGGGTGAGGAAGGGGAAACTGAACAAGAGCAGAATGAGGAATTGCCACCCCAACCTACCCCAGAGATGATCAATCAGGTTCTTGCTTATCTTAGCGGGTTATCTGATCATGGTCAGGCACCTCCAGTGGTTTCTGCACCAACACCTCCGGTTTCAGAGGTACGACATGCGGCTACTATGGCTCCCCGCATGGATGCCTCATTAGAGATAGGCACATTTCCACGTCTGACTACTGGGCCGATAATGACCAACGATCAGCACGAACTTTTCAGTAAGTTCTTGAAATTGAAACCTCCAGTCTTCAAGGGTATAGAATCTGAAGATGCTTACGATTTTCTGGTTGATTGTCATGAGCTACTACACAAGATGGGGATAGTAGAATGGTTTGGCGTTGAGTTCGTAAGCTATCAGTTTCAAGGGAACGCCAAAATGTGGTGGCGATCACATGTCGAGTGTCAACCGACAGAGGCCACACCTATGACTTGGGCATCCTTCTCTACCCTGTTTATGGAGAAGTATATCCCAAGGACCTTGAGAGATAGAAAAAGGGATGAGTTCTTGAGTCTCGAGCAAGGTAGGATGACGGTTAACGCATATGAGGCTAAGTTTCGTGCTTTATCAAGGTATGCCACCCAACTTTGTTTCAGTCCACAAGAGCGGATTCGCCGTTTTGTGAAGGGGTTGAGGTCAGAATTGCGGATTTCAGCCTTACAGGTAGCGGATACGGCAACATCCTTCCAAGAGGTGGTAGACTTTGTGATAGAAGTGGAAGGAGTGAAGCCAGATGACTTCACCACAACATCGACATCAAAGAGGTTTCGAAAGGGAGGTGAGTTCAACGGTTCGTATACTAGAGGACAGAGTTCTGGAGGCTACTCAGTTCGACCAATTCAGTCTTCACTACAGACTGTAGTTGGGGGTCCACCTCGGACCGGTCAACATTTCTCTGAGGGGCCGATGCGTGAACCCAGAAAATGTTATGGATGTGGGGAGATTGGACACATTAAGAGGTATTGTCCAAACCAGAGTTACAGAACCCCACTAGCTAGAGGTAGGGGTGGTCATGGAAGAGGCCGTTTTTCTGGAGGACGTGGTGGTCGAGGTAATGGTGGTCACCACAACGGCAGAGGTGATGGGCAAAATGGAGCCACTACGACACAACATGGTAGGGGCAATGGACAGACTGGTGATAGGGCCCATTGTTACGCTTTCCCTGGGAGATCTGAAGTGGAGGCGTCTGATGCTGTTATCACAGGTAATCTTTTGGTTTGTGATTGCATGGCATCTGTATTATTTGACCCTGGCTCCACGTTTTCATATGTATCTTCATCATTTGCTAATGGTCTAAATTTACATTGTGAATTACTTGACACGCCTATTCGTGTTTCTACTCCGGTGGGTGAGTCTGTGGTAGTTGAAAAGGTATATAGGTCTTGTTTGGTGAATTTTGTAGGGAGCAACACTTATGTAGATTTGGTTATCTTAGAAATGGTTGATTTTGATGTAATTCTGGGTATGACTTGGCTTTCTCCGCAATTTGCGATCTTGGATTGTAATGCTAAAACGGTGACATTAGCCAAGCCTGGGACAGATCCGTTAGTGTGGGAGGGTGACTACACTTCCAATTCGGTGCGTATCATATCCTTTCTTCATGCTAAGAAAATGGTTAGTAAAGGGTGTTTAGCTTTCTTGGCACATCTCAAGGATGACACTACTCAAGTACCCTCGATTGAGTCGGTTTCGGTAGTCCGTGAGTTTTTGAATGTGTTCCCTGCAGATCTTCCTGGTATGCCACCAGATAGGGATATTGACTTCTGTATCGATCTTGAACCGGGTACTCGCCCCATTTCTATACCCCCTTATAGAATGGCTCCCGCGGAGTAAGAGAGTTAAAGGCCCAACTTCAAGAGTTGTTGAACAAAGGTTTCATTAGACCAAGTGCATCTCCTTGGGGTGCTCCGTTTTGTTTGTAAAGAAGAAGGATGGGAGTTTCGGATGTGCATAGACTACCGGCAGTTGAACAAGGTAACTATTAAGAACAAGTATCCTCTTCCTCGCATTGATGACTTATTCGATCAACTACAAGGTGCTTGTGTCTTCTCGAAGATCGACTTGAGATCCGGTTATCACCAACTGAAAATACGGGCAGCGGATATGCCAAAGACTGCTTTTCGGACTAGGTATGGGCATTATGAATTTGTAGTGATGTCCTTTGGTCTTACAAATGCCCCCGCTGCTTTCATGAGCTTGATGAATGGGATATTTAAGCCGTATTTGGATCTCTTTGTGATCGTATTTATAGATGATATACTGGTATATTCTAAAAGTAAGAAGGAACATGAGGAGCATTTGAGAATTGTGTTGGAAATGTTGAGGGAGAAAAAGCTTTATGCCAAGTTCTCTAAGTGTGAGTTTTGGCTAGATGCAGTGTCCTTCTTGGGACACGTAGTTTCCAAGGAAGGAGTGATGGTGGATCCTTCTAAGATTGAGACAGTGAAGAATTGGGTAAGACCCACTAATGTGTCAGAAATAAGAAGTTTTGTTGGGTTAGCTAGCTACTACCACCGATTTGTCAAGGGATTCTCTTCTATTGCTTCCCAATTGACGAACTTGACTAAGCAGAATGTTCCATTTGTATGGTCGGATGAGTGTGAGGAAAGCTTTCAGAAACTCAAGACTTTGTTGACTACCGCGCCTATCCTTACCTTGCCAGTGGAAGGTAAGAATTTCATTGTCTATTGTGATGCATCCTATACGGGTTTGGGTGCAGTGCTAATGCAAGAAAAGAACGTGATTGCTTATGCTTCAAGACAATTAAAAGTGCATGAACGTAACTATTCAACTCATGACTTAGAATTGGCCACGGTAGTATTTGCATTGAAACAATGGAGGCATTATTTATATGGGGTTAAGTGTGAAATCTATACGGATCATCGTAGTTTACAGTATGTCTTTACTCAGAAAGATTTGAACTTAAGACAAAGGAGATGGATGGAACTACTGAAGGACTACGATATCACTATCTTGTATCATCCGGGGAAGGCGAACGTTGTGGCAGATGCCTTGAGTAGAAAGGCCGGAAGCATGGGAAGTCTAGCTCATTTGCAAGCTTCTAGACGCCCATTGGCTAGAGAAGTGCAGATTTTGGCTAATGACCTCATGAGGTTAGAAGTAAATGAGAAGGGAGGATTGTTAGCTTGTGTGGAGGCAAGATCCTCCTTCCTTGACAAGATTAAGGGGAAGCAGTTTGATGATGAGAAATTGGTCCGGATTCGAGATAAAGTGTTGCAAGGAGAGGCTAAAGAAGCAACAATTGATGAGGAAGGTGTTTTGAGGATTAAGGGAAGGGTATGTGTACCCCGCATCGATGATTTGATCAACACTATTCTGACAGAGGCTCATAGTACAAGGTATTCTATACATCCGGGTTCAACCAAGATGTATCGTGACCTAAAGCAGCACTTTTGGTGGAGTAGAATGAAGCGTGATATCGTTGACTTTATTGCAAAATGTCCAAACTGTCAACAAGTAAAGTATGAACACCAGAGGCCCGGAGGAACGCTTTAGAGAATACCCATTCCGGAATGGAAGTGGGAGAGAATCGCAATGGACTTTGTGGTTGGTCTTCCAAAGACAGTGGGTAAGTATGACTCCATTTGGGTGATTGTTGATAGGTTAACTAAGTCTGCTCATTTCATTCCGGTCAAGGTGACTTACAATGCAGAGAAGTTAGCAAAAATCTACATCTCAGAAATCGTTCGATTGCATGGGGTTCCACTATCCATCATATCAGATAGAGGTACGCAGTTTACTTCTATGTTTTGGAAAACATTGCATGCCGAATTGGGTACTAGGTTGGACCTTAGCACCGCATTTCACCCTCAGACCGATGGTCAGTCTGAGCGAACGATTCAAGTGTTAGAGGATATGCTTCGTGCATGCGTGATAGAGTTTGGTGGCCATTGGGATAGCTTCTTACCTTTGGCAGAGTTTTCATACAATAATAGCTATCACTCCAGTATTGATATGGCTCCATTTGAAGCATTGTATGGGAGGAGGTGTAGATCTCCCATTGGGTGGTTTGATGCATTTGAGGTTAGACCTTGGGGTACTGACCTCTTGAGGGATTCGTTAGATAAGGTGAAGGGCATTCAAGAAAAGCTTCTAGCGGCGCAAAGTAGACAAAAGGAGTATGCAGACCGAAAGGTTAGAGACTTGGAGTTCATGGAGGGTGAACAAGTCTTGTTGAAGGTTTCACCCATGAAAGGGGTGATGCGGTTTGGCAAAAGAGGTAAGCTAAGTCCAAGGTATATTGGACCATTTGAAGTACTAAAGCGAATAGGGGAGGTGGCTTATGAATTAGCCTTGCCCCCAGGGCTGTCCGGACTGCATCCGGTGTTTCATGTGTCCATGTTGAAAAGATACCATGGAGATGGAAACTACATTATCCGTTGGGATTCAGCTTTTCTCGATGAGAATTTGACTTATGAGGAGGAACCGGTTGCTATATTAGGTAGAGAGGTTCGCAAGTTGAGGTCGAGAGAAATTGCATCCATCAAAGTTCAATGGAAGAATCGACCGGTTGAAGAAGCTACTTGGGAGAAGGAGGCGGATATGCAAGAAAAATACCCACATCTGTTTACAGATTCAGGTACTCCTTTTCGCCATTATTTTCCTTCTTTTGATCGTTCGGGGACAAACGATGGGTAAATTGGTATCTATTGTAACGACCTGTTTAGTCGTTTTGAGCAGCAGATTTTATTTCTGCAAAAACTGGTTGGGACGACGGATGTCACGACGGACCGTCATGGTCACGACGGCCCGTCGAGGATGTTTCGTTCCATGACACTTAGAATTCTGAAATTGGGTACTGAAAATCGACTCTCTGTAATTTGTGACGAAAGTGCAGGACGGACCGTCACAGGTGTGACGGACCGTCACAGTCCACTGGATTTTGGGGGTTGCGACGACCATCGTGACGGACCGTCGCAGGCACGACGGCCCGTCACAGGCTGCGCAAGTCCCAGGCAGAATCGGATTTCTTCACACGTTTTAAGGGACGCATTAGACTATTCTTTCCTTAATTATAAAGTTAGAGGGTTAATATTAATAAGTCTAATTACTTGGGGGTTAAAAGAGGTAACCTCAAGTTAATTAGTGGGTTTTATTGTCCTCTTTCACACTTAATTATATGTTAATTAAGGTAAAAGAAAGAGGGTTTGAATAAAAGAAAACAGAAAGGACAAAGAGAAAGAGAGAAATCGAGAGAGAGAGAGAGAGGAGAAAACAGGAGCTTGGGAATTTGCTTGTTGATCACTAGTCTTCGGTGGAGGTAGGTTATGGTTTTTTTATGCTATCTTATAGTAAACTCTTAATAGCGAATGATATGTGTTGGTAGTATTGTAAACCCTTCTATATGCTTACTTGTATGCTTGCATGATTGTGATTATGAAATTGTGAAAGAACAAGCATGATAAAGTTATTGAATCCAAAATCTTGAAAGAACCCTAATTCACTTGTTAATGAGATGATGATGCCTTAGTATGAAAGAAGGCTTGATATATTACATAATGAGATTGATGATGCCTTAGTATACAAATAAGGCTTGATGAATTAGGGGATCGGGTGCCACGTTCCGGTACCAGGATAGAAATAGAGGATCGGGTGCCACGTTCCGGTACCAGGATAGAATGAGGATCGGAGTGTCACGTTCCAACACCAGGATAGAATTATGGATCGGGTGCCACGTTCCGGTACCAGGATAGAATGAGGATCGGAGTGTCACGTTCCGACACCAGGATAGTATTATGGATCGGGTGCCACGTTCCGGTACCAGGATAGAATGAGGATTGGAGTGCCACGTTCCGGCACCAGGATAGAATATGGATCGGAGTATCACGTACCGACACAAGAGGAAGAAAGATAATGAATCTTGAAAGATAATGAATATACTCAATCTAATGAACCCAATTTCCAAATGAGTATGATATTGAGGCTTGAGTCCTCATGTGTGAACTTGACGGTAATTGTTAATGATATAGTACTTGTTGTTGCTACATGTTATATCATAGTTGATTTTATGATATTACTTGATATATATTATCTTCTATTTTGAGTTGGCCGATGATATCTACTCAGTACTTGTGGTTGTACTGACCCCCTACTTTTATGTTCCTTCTTTGTTATTTGTGGAATGCAGCAAACGTTCCGTCAACTTCAACTCAGCAGTAAATCAAGCCAGTCTTCGTCACACCGGATCTTCAGGGTGAGCTAATGCTTCGAGCTTGGACTGGGTCTTCTTCTTCAAGTCTTGATGCCTTCAACTTCCGGCATGGACTAGCTTTTTAGTATTTTTTTGTTCTTAGACATTCCTAGTTTAGTAATTTGAGATAGATGTTCTTGTGATGATGACTTCCAGATTTTGGGGATAATAATAATAGTTTTGAATTGTTTTATTAATGAGTTTAAGTCTTCCGCATTTCTTTTGTTGATATTGTATTAAAATATTAAAGGTCAGATGGGTTGGTTCGCTCACATAGGAGGGTAAATGTGGGTGCCAGTCGCGTCCCCGATTTGGGTCGTGACACTCACATTTGAGGGATTTGTTCAGTTCCTCTTTTAAATGGACCATGTCCCTCTCAAACATAAGATTTCTTTCTAGAGCTTATTCCATCTTATTATCAGTAGTGTGTCGCTTATTTTCAAGATGAAATTGAAAGTTATTAGCATCTTTTTTTCCTATAGAAATTGTAGTCACCTTTTTTTATTTTAATTCATCTCTAGATATTCAACTTCTAGAACTATTCGTCTTTCAAAATCAGATATTTGGTTAACTAAAGCAATTTTTTCATCTTGAGAGATGTCTAAACTATTGTTCACAAGGTTATTCTCAATCATTAGCTCACCGATCAAATCAATTAGTACAATAACTAGGTTTTTCAATTTATTAACGGAAAATGTATTCATGTTTTGCTTGAAGTATGATAAGGTTACCTCTTTATAACATCTTCATCATCTGACTTTTACATGAAAACATCATCTAAAATAATTTGAATAACTTGAGGCATATCAAAGAGAGTTAGAGCTTTCTTTACCCCATAATCAACAGTTTCTCTTCTACTTGACTTGCAACTAACTCGTCCCTTCTTTTCTTCTTGTCTCCTCTGGACTTGACACTTTCTTGTGCTCACCCTTTTGTATAGCACATTTTTGATGAATTTCCCTAGTTTACAACACTTGTAAGTCAAGTCATTTAACTTTTTAGCCTAGTAAGGACTACCTTTCTTCAAGATACCATCCTTCTTTCAGTGCATCTAATGAACTTGAAGATGTTCAAATAATGCATCTAGTATCACTACTTTAGCGTCCCTTGTCTCATTGCCAATTACAAATTCATTTTTCCAATATCTGGGAAGAATTTCCAGTATCGTAAAGACTTGATTGCATGCAGGGATGGGTTCTTCTAGGAAAATAACCTCATTTGTAATGGTGGAGAATATAATATGCATTTTGTTAAAAGATTCACCTTCTTTTATGGTGAAACTTTCAAACTTAGTAGTGAAGTGATCAAGCTTAGATTTATTTGTTTCCTCAATACCCTCGTATATTGCTCTCAACCGTCCCAAATTTACATGTGTTATTCACATGATGAAATCAGATCATATTAATTTACTCCAATGTCACACATCAATAACTTCGTGGATTTTTTATTTTTCTCAACCTTTCTTATGTCAAAGTCATTATACTACTTTAGTTCTTTGGGAACGACTCTTGTGACATCTCCATCTTTTACCTTCATAGATTGCACATAAGGACCTTCACAATTAACTTTACATACCTCAATGTCCTCAGCCATGAGATAGTCACTCTTTCGAATATTCAACCATCTCTAGAACTGACCGTCAAAAAAAGGTGGCCTTGTAAGGGACTAGTCTCTTTGCAAGTTTCATGGAGTTGCGCATTCTTTGCATGAATGTCTCTCTTGGTGTTTACAAAATAGAGAGACAAATCTAATACCATATATTGGAATATATGCATCTACCAGCTATCACAGGATCAGGTCCCCCGATAGAATAATATTGCGGAAAATAAATAGCTCAACTTAATCAGGCACAATAATTTTATGTGGAAATCTCTTTGCTCAAGGGCAGTGAAAACAACGACCTGTACTCACATGATTTTATTTCAAATTCCATTTCATTTAAAATGAGAAAAGTCTCAGATTACAAACTCTTGAACCTTGGAATTAAAACTCTTTAATTCCTTCCCTTTTACTGTAGCAACTCTACTACAAAGCAAACTAAGCAATGATACTATTGCCCACTAATTAACTAACTATAGTTGATCTAGACTTTAAGAACCCAACACAGCTAACTCTAGCAACCATTGATCTAGACTTTAAGAACCCAATACGGCTAACTCTAGCAACCAACTTAGATGTCGAAGGTAGGAGCTAAACCAGCAGCAAATCTGCAGCACCCAAACATCAACTAACTCTAGTTAACATTCATAGGATACTCAACAAAAGAATGATGTAAAAATCTACACAAAACCGTAGATGATTCGACTAACTAACTTTAGTTAATACAACTCAAACTAAACACTTAGACAAGCAACTGATCTACTATACTTTATTACTTATGAGTTAATTTACACTATAACCACATAAGACACAATGTTCGAAATAAAACAAATACTCTTTAACACTCTAACAGGTCCCTTTGTTGAGTTTGAGCAGTGTTTTCCGTTGAACATTGCTTCTTCTTTGTTAGCTTATGAAATTTCAGAAATTCATATCTTTGTTTGCCAAATCTTTGTTTGTGTCTTATGAGAAGAGACTATCAAATGGATAGAAACCCCTTGGGACTATAACATTGGCTGAGATCTTGCTACTGTGAAAAGTTGTGCACCAACCATGTCAGATGTGACAGCGTTTGGGCAACTGTCTTTTGACTTTTTCGTGTATGTAGTCTATCTAGAACAAGTGCCTTTGCAGTGTGTTCTTTGTGAGTTCTTGAAAAGACTTTCTAGCTCTATCTCTTTTTAATGAATAAAATTGTTTGTTTATTGTTGTTAAATCAATCACCAACAAGAGTTTTGATCACTAAAACAAAAATCTCGTTCTCCCTTCTTATTGGTGAAATACGTTGCACTTTTTACCAACCAACCTGACAAGATATCCATACATTTGTTGTAAACCTTTTTTAATCTGGACTAGAGCACTCTGTTAGGGTCCGCGTTCCTGCATTTATGAGGATCATCAAAATACCTAGAATACAGTATTTTCTCCCTTTTTGATAATGACATGCAAATACTCCTCACTCTAAGTTATATATCATTTATCGTGTCATCATCCCAATAACAAGGATATGATCCCTTGTTAGATCCTTATGTTTATTAAATCATCAAAACTCAACATCAGCTCCAAAATAAAAGTTTCCCCTTTATTGATGATAATAGACTTATTCACCATCTTTTCGTTTCACTAGTTCCACCTATTAGCATGATTCTTCATGTAACTGGATTGTGCCAACCCCTGCCCCCTTTTTTTCTTTTTTCTTTTGTAATCTTTTTCAAAGTTTATTAAATTGTCAAAACATTACTTCTACAACAAAGTGAAATTTTCCCCAATTTTTATGATGACACATAAATATTTTCTCGCTGAGTTTATTCATTCATTTCCCCGGTCGTCAGTCCCAATAATAAGGATCTGGTCCATTATTAGATCCTTAAGTGTTTTATAGCATCAACACATAACATCAACTCAAAAATATCATTTCTCCCCTTTTTGATCATAGCAAACTTATTCACCTTTTCCCCCCTTTAATCACTTGCCCCTATTAGCATGACTTTTAAAGTAACTTTGGTCCCCTATTTTTTATCATTACGGATGTTTTTTAAATCAACAAAACTTCATATTAACAATAAAAAGACATTTTCCTCCTTTTTGATGTTGACAAACTTGTTCAACTTCTTACCCCTATCGACGTGACCATATTCTCTTCAAGTAGCTAGTATTGATTACCCCTATCATCAACATGATCATGTCCTCTTCAAGTATCTAAAATTGATCCCATATCTTAACATGAAATGATTCTTAAAAAAATCATACAAATGGAGAACCAAATCCAGAGTAGCAACATTTCAATACCAAAATCCAAACCACAACATTTCAATGCAAGTACCAAAACACAGCTGTTGAATACCAAAATCAAAACCACGTAATTTGAATACAAAAAACAAAGCCATAACATTTAAATACGAATACTAAAATCCAAATCATGATATTTAAATAAGTGTACCAAAATGAAAATAGAACCACATAATTGAATATAAAAATCAAAACCAAAACCAAAAATCATTGAATATCAAAACTAAAGAAAAAAACCCACAATATTTGCATACCAAATCAAAAACAAAAAAACATACATAATTCAAAATACTCACCTATAAAGATTATAAAGTACAAATATAAAACTACATAGTTTGAATAAAATCACCTCTTCAAACAACCACAACATTTGATCTTGACAACAACTTTAGAATAATTAACAGATAAAACAAAAATAGGGGAGTAAAAGAAAAAAAATTGGCACCACCTTTCTGGAAGACAACTGCGAATAAATATGAACAAGAACTATAAGAAATATAATAAGTAGAAGAGAATCATACCTTGATTGTTGCTGTTGGTAGATGACCGATTGAGTAAATGGATATCTTCTTTTTGTGATTGACCACAAGTTGCTGCGAACATGTCAACATCCAATAAAAGACCAGGGTACATGCAATTAAGGCATGCATACAAGTATGCCAACTATTACTTCATAGCATGTGCTTCTTTTTTTGAAGTTCTAACTTTTCCACCATCCTATCTTCCATTTCATCCAACTTTTTTTACATCTCCTTCGTAGGAGTTACAGAGGATTCAACATTTTCTTCTATTTAAAAGTTGTTTTAGTAATTCCACTTCCATATAATCTCAAGAATCCTTAATGTTCACGTCTCATGCCAATGACAAAAGCATCACAAGAGTCTTGGCCTTCTTCACTTTGTTGACTTTGTACTTTTTTCCATTTAAGCCTAAAAATCATTTTCAAATAAAGAAAATTGATGTTAATAAAACTAAGTACATATATGATAACAAATAAATAATGTAAAAAATAACAATGATTAATACAATTTTAGTAATCATATCCTCATTAGTGTTCTTGTATACTCGATCAGGTTTTCTTGATCTTGTAGCCACAAACTTCAATGTTAATCAATGTTTATCAACTTCAAAAAATGTTGAAACTTGACTGCATTAATCACTTTTTGTCAACATATCGGCAGGATTATCCATAGTATGAATTTTCTGCATTATGACTCCACCATCTTCGATGATGTTTCATATGAAATGATATCGGACGTCAATGTACTTCGTCCTTGCATGATAAACTTGATTCTTTGCAAATTGAATAGATCTTTGACTATTACAAAATATTTTGATTGCTTATTATCCAATTCCAAGTTGTCTAAGCAATCGTTGAGGCAAAATTGCTTTATTCGCAGCGTCTCTGATTTCCATGTACTTAGCCTTAGTTGTAGACAAAGCAACTGTTGATTGCAAAGAAGACTTCCAACTAACTGGTGCATTTGCAATAGTGAAAACATAACCAGTAGTTTATCTTTCTTTTTCCAAGTCACCTTCATAATATTAGTCACAATGTCCAACAAGATATTCACTATCTTTCCACTTGAAAACCGAACCAACATCTACAGTATTATGAATATACCGTAGGATAAATTTTACAGCCTGCCAATGATCCTTTCCAGGATTGTGGATGTACCTGCTTACAACTCTAAGATTTTTTGAAATATCTGGCCTTGTGCAAATCATTGCTTACATCAAGCTACAACTAGCATTCGCCTATGGTACTCTTGACATATATTCTCCTTCAACATCATTCTTAGGTGACATAGCATCACTAAGCTTAAAATGCGGAACAAGCAGAGTGATAACCGACTTCATTCTTTCATTCATACCGAATCGTTTTATTACTCTCTTCAAATATTCTTTCTGAGATAAATAGAGTTTTTTTGAATGTCTATCTCTTTTTATCTCCATACCAAGAATATTCTTTGTCTCACCTAAATCCTTCATCTCAAACTCCTTTCTTAGTTGAATTTTTAGCTTCTCGATTTCCTCTTGACTTTAAGAAGCTATGAAGATATCATCAACATATAGGAGAAGATATATAAAGGAATTATCTTCAAGCTTGTGCAAATACACACAATGATCGTGTTTGCTTCTTATGTACTTTGTTGCCACATAAACTTGTCAAATCGTTTGTACCATTGTCTAGAAGATTGTTTCAATCCATACAATGATTTTTCAATTTTGCACACCATATTTTGTTTTCCATCAACTTTGAATCCTTCTGGCTGAGTCAAATAGATTTACTCTTCCAAGTCTCCATGTAAAAATGTAGTTTTTACATCCAACTGAACTAGTTCAAAATTCAACTGTGCTACCATAGCCAAAAAAACTCTAATGGAGGAATGTTTCACAACTGTAGAAAATACGTCATTATAATAAATTTCGTCCTTTTTAGCATATGCTTTGGTCTCTAATCTTGCTTTGTAGAGAATATCTTCTTGGTAGGAAATCCTTCTTTCTTTGTGAATACCCATTAGCATCCAATTGCTTTCTTGTCTTCCGGTAGAGTGGCCAATCTCCATGTAGGTTCTGATGAAGGGGTTGCATTTTTTCATCCACGGAAATCCTCCACTTATCTTCTTCTAAACGTTTGACTGCGTCTTTATAAGTGGTAGGAATGTCATCAGTTCCAATTGAGTCCGCACAAGCCACCTTATTTATGAGTTGATCATATTTTCTTATTGTCCTTTTTGGCTTGCCAGTTGCTATTGATTCAAGTTGTAGTTGAGGTTCTTGAGATGAAACCTCCTCTTCGACTGGATCTCCTTCAAGAGGAAAATCTTTTGTTATTTTTTCATTTGATCCCTGTGTTGGGTAAATTATCTTTCCCAGAAACTCCACCTATTTTGAAGCACCATTAATTTGTTTGGCTTTTTCAAGTGTTACCTTATTTGGCAAGACAGATTCATCAAAGGTAACATTTCTGCTGAAAATAACTTTTATTGTCTCTGCACACCCTAAACGGTATCCTTTGACTCCAGAAGTAATTCCCATAAATAAAGCTTTCTTTTCGCTTTGGTCCAATTTTGACTCTCTTACATGATAATATGCAATTGAGCCAAATACATATAAAGAACCATAATCTTCAAAAGGTTTTCCTTGACATTTTTTAAATGATGTCTTCCCACAAATAGTAGCAGATGGTATACGATTAATGAGGTGGTAGTCATATGTTATTTCCTCATTCCGAAATTCTTTTCCCAATCCATCATTGAACAACATACACCAAACTTTCTCCAACAAAGTTTGATTCATACGTTCTGCCACTCCATTCAGTTGTGGTATATTTCTGATGGCGATATGTCTGATGATGCCATTTTCCTCACAAATTTTCTAAAAAGATCATTCTTTTATTCTCCAGCATTGTGTGTGCGAAGACACTTGATCTTTCTGCCACTTTTAGTTTCTATCATTGCCTTCCATTTGAGAAAAACTTCCAATTTTGCTTTCATCGTATATACCTACAATCTTCGAGAAAAGTTATCAACAAAGGTTACAAAATAGTGTTTCCCACCTAATGAAGGTGTTTTGGAACCACGACAAAAATCTGAATGAACATAATACAAAATACCTTTAGTATTATGGATAATTGTTACACATTTAACCCTTTTTTGCTTTCACTTGACACAATGCTAGAAAAACTCGAAGTTGTAAGTTTTTACTCCTTTTAGCAATTCTTGATGAGAAAAGTTTTCAAAAATTTTCCTCCAGCATATCCCAAGTGTATATGCCACAACTTGGTCCTTTCTGCTTCTCTGTCGTCATTGGATGTTGTTGTCGCTGTCCCAATAACTGTTAGGTTTAGCAAAGTGTGAATGAGAAAAGAAAAGAGAAAATATGAAAAGTGAGGAAACTAATTTGGAGGGAACACATCCTTTACTTCTTAAAGAGCTAAGAAGAAGGATCCCCTCGCGCTGTCGTCGCTCGCTCGCTCGGATTTGGATTTGGATTTTGGTTTTGATTTGGCAAATAATGTGATTGCCTGAGAAATTTTTTGGTTAAAATTTATTTTATTAATTTTTTGTTAATAAAATAAATCTTGTTAATATTATCTCTTATAAATTAAATCAGAACGTTAATTAATTATTCATTTAACAAAATTAATTCATGTATAACAATAGCATTAAGAATAGTTGTGACTCTTTCTGGAAATTCATTACTTTCCAAAAAGTCATTATTTTCCTAACAGACACATTCTCCGAAAAGTTGTTATTTTTTCCAAAAGACGCAACTTTCTAGATAAAATGGGTCAAAACAGATTTCTCTGAAGAGACACGTTTGTTGCTGAAAATGTCTATAAAAGGAAGTCATATTTTCGTTTTTAACAAGACTGAAAAATTTTCCTTCTCTACATACATTCTTTTCTCTCAGAATCAAAGTGTCGATCGACTGAGTGTGTGTGACTTGTTGTTGTTCTTAAGTTCACTGAAGTTAAAGAAGTTTGAGGTACCACTGTTTCTTTAACAGGATTAATCCATAACCTCGGGTACAGTTAGGGGGTTAAATTTTTTAAGGAGACACAGTAGTTTCTGTGGACTCAGATTATTTTGTATTATGTCTACTTCATCTTATTTCTGTTTCATTTTTGGTAACTTTATAAATACATGTTAATAACAATCTTAAGAAATTTACTAAGTTTCTATATTTGAGGTTTTGGAAATTAAAACCTTTCTGGTTTTCTACTCTTCTTGAATTTTTTAAAATTCATTCGATTAACGATTAAAAGAACAGAAAAACTTTATTGTTAAATCAGAAACAGTCTGTGTAAAGATTTGTTCTTTACTGTTCGTATTTCAAATACTAAAATTATTTGCTATTTGTGACAAAAAAATGATTAATTCAAGTCAAGTGAATGCTGGAACAGTGAGTGTTGTAATAGTAAGTGGTGCAACAACATAGGTTGCACACAATCGTTCAAATGCTACATGAGCGCCGGCTTAGAAACCTGCAAAGTTTTCTGGAGTCGACTTAAAGAGATGGCAGCAGAAGATCTTCTTCTATCTCACTACGTTGAGTTTGGAGAGGTTCATTAATGAGAATGTTCATGTTATGTCATATGATAATCCGCCTGAAGAATGATTCTTGGTAATATAAGCATGGACACACTCAGATTTTTTGTGTAAAAATTATATTCTGAATGGCCTGCAAGATGAACTGTACAATGTGTACAACAATATCAAAACATCAAAAGAAATTTGGGATGCTTTAGAAAAGAAATACAAAACAGAGGATGCCAGAATGAAGAAGTTAATTGTGGCATTGTTTCTAGACTAGAAGATAATAGATGGTTTGACTGTCTTCACCCAAGTTCAAGAACTGTAGGTCATCATCCATGATCTCCTTGCGGAAGGTATAAATTTATTTAATGCATATCTTAGAAATACTAAGTTATTCCTTCATACTCACAAAATCTTTAATGTAGGATTGATTGTGAATGATTCCTTTCAAGTGGCTACAATTATTAAAAAGTTACATCCATTGGGAAAGGAATTTAAAAAGTACTTGAAACATAAATACAAGGAGATGACTGTTGAAGATATCAAAATAAGATTGAGAATCAAAGTTTCTAATAATTATGCAGAAAAAAAGTCACGTGGTAATTCAACAATATCAGAAATAAATATTTTTGAAGAAGATCACACAATAGTAAAGAAAAGAAAGAAAGCATCTGGTCCAAAAAGCAATCCTCCTAATAAGAAATTCAATGGAAACTGCTTCAATTGTGGTAAAGATGGTCATTGGGCTACTGAATGTCGGGCTCCTAAGAAGTACAAGAAAAAGAAGGATCAAGCAAACTTGGGTGAATCCAAAGGAGAAACGTACGAGTTCTGTGCAATGTTATAAGAATGTAACTTGTTCGGAAAACCAAGAGAATGGTGGATAGATTTTGTTGCCTCACGCCATATTTGTGCCAACAAAAAATTTATTTCATCATATACTGCAGCACCAATAGATAAGAAGTTGTTTATGGCAAACTCTGTTGTTGCAAAGGTAGATAAAAAGTTGTTTATGGCAAACTCAGTTGTTGCAAAGGTAGATAAGAAGTTGTTTATGGCAAACTCCGTTGTTCCATAGGTAGAAGGAACTAACAATGTCCTATTAAAAATGACATCAGGCAAGGTGGTTACTTTGAATAGGGTCTCGTATGTTCAAAAATTTAGAAAGAATTTAGTTTAAATTCGAATTCTAACATAGAATGGATTCAAATGTGTATTTATTTCTAATAAAGTAATAGTAAGTAAGAATGATATGTATGTATGAAAATGCTACCTCAGTGATGGAATTTTAAAACTCAATGTAATTGTAATTGATATGAATAAGGATTTTGCTTCTTCTTACTTGCATGAGTCCAAATTTTTATGGCATGAACATTTGGAAGACGTTAATAACAAACTCTTGCGAAAATTGATTAACTTAATTATTTTTCTAAAATTTAAGTGCAATAAATAAAAATGTCAAATTTGCGTTGAATCTAATTATGCTAAGGATCCTTATAAATCTAATAAAACGAATTCAAATCCTTTAGAATTGATTCACACTGATATTTGTGACATGAAGTCAACAGCACCACGTGGTGGGAAAAAGTATTTCATAACTTTTATTGACGATTTACTAGATATTGTTATGTCTATTTACTAAATGGTAAGGATGAAGCATTAGATGCATTTAGGCAATCAACAACTGAAGTTGAAAATGAGTTGGATAAAAAAATCAAAATGATCTGAAGTGACAGACCCAGAGAATATAAATCTCCATTTGCAGAAATATGTTAAAAAATGGAATAATCCATCATCCATCAAACTACTCCGTACACTCCTCAATCTAATGGGATTGTAGAAAGGAAAAACAATCTTCAAAAGATATGATGATTGCATTACTTATAAGTTCAGGTTTACCACAGAACTTGTTGGGGGAAGTATCCTTAAAGCAAATCGAATACTCAATAGAGTACCTCACTATAAGACACATGCTATTCCATATAATAAATGAAAAGTTAGAAAACCTAAATTAAAATATTTCAAAGTGTGGGGGTGTCTATCCAAAGTCTAACGTTGTTATACCTAAGAGGGTAAAAATAGGTCCTAAGAATGTGGATTGCGTATTCATTGGATATGCCACAAACAGTAAAGCATGTCGATTTTTTGTTCGTAAGTTCAAGCATCCGGATATTCATGATAATACGGTAATGGAATTATATAGTGCTTAAATTTTTAAACATATCTATCCGTATAAAACTAGACTTGAGTCATCTAGTGGGGGGTCTAAACAACCCATAGAAGAACCAAAAGAAAATGAACACAATGAAGAGAGTCCGAGACGCAGTAAACGTCAAAGAACATCTACTTCATTTGTATATGATTTTGTAACATTTCTTTTTGAAAGTGACCCTCAAATATTCAAGGAAGCAATGTTGTCTAGCGACTCAACCACTTGGAAAGAGGCCATCAATAGTGAAATTGAATCATTCCTATGCAATTATACTTGGTAGTTGGTTGATCTTCCTCTAGGGAACAAACCCTTGGGTTCAAACTGGATCTTTAAAAGGAAGATGAAAGATGATGGAACTATTGACAAATATAAAGCAAGACTTGTTGTCAATGGCTTTAGACAAAAAGAAGGTCTTGAATATTTAGACACACACTCGCCAGTGACTAGTATTACACCAATTCGGATGTTAATTACCCTAGCTACAATATACGGTCTTGAAATCCATCAAATGGATGTGCAAAAGCGCCTTATTAAATGGAGATCTCGAAGAAGAAATTTACATATAACAGCCTGAGGGTTTTGTAGTTCCTGGTAAAGAAAAGAAAGTGGGTAAACTTATTAAGTCTCTTTATGTACTAAAACAAGCACCAAAACAATGACATGCAAAGTTTGATCAAACCATATTGTCAAATGGATTTAAGATCAATGAATGCGATAAATGTGTTTACATTAAAGATAGTCCAAATCATGAAGTCATTGTATGCCGATATTTGGATGAAAGTTCTATAATGAGCAACGATATAGCTAATATAAGAACTACTAAGCATATGCTCTCTATAAAGTTTGATATGAAAGATTTAGGAGTTGTTGATGTGATATTGGGAATTAAAATTCACAAAACTCTTAATGGTCTTGCATTGTCTCAATCTCATTATATTCAAAAGTTACTTGAAAAATTCAAATATTTCAATTTCAAAAGGGCAAAGACTCCAATTTATGTAAACCTTCAACTTCTAAAGAATAAATGTGAAAGTCATTCTCAGTTGGACTATGCTAGAGTATTGGGAAGCTTGATGTATGTGATGAATTGTACATGAACAGACATAACACTATTTGTAAAGTGATTCGATACACAAGTAATCCTAATCAAATCATTGGTTGGCAATGAAGAGAGTTTTGGGATACTTAGATGACACTCAAAACTATGTTTTGCATTACAACGAATATCCAGTAGTTCTTGAAATATATAGTGATGCAAATTGGATTCCTGGGTCAACTGAAACAAATTCCACAAGTTGAGATGTTTTTACTATTGGTGGATGATCAATATCTTGGAATTCTTCAAAACAATCATGTATCGCTCGCTCTACAATAGAGTCTAAATTCATTGTTTTAGACAAGGCAGGTGAAGAAGCTGAATGGATCCGGAATTTCTTAGTAGATATTCCATTTTTTCCCAAACCAATGACCCCTATTTATGTTCACTGTGATAGTCAAGCTGCAATAGGATGGGTTGGAAGCGTTATGTATAACAGCAAGTCTCGTCACATAAGACGAATACATAACTCGATGAGACAACTACTCTCTAGTGGAATTATCACAATTGACTATGTGAATTCAAAGGATAATGTTTCGGATCCACTTATAAAAGGCCTAACTAGAGAGGGAGTTGAGAAATCATCGATAGGAATGGGAATATGGCCGAGAACAAGTCATCATGGCGGTAACTCTACCTACAAGACTGGAGATCCCAAGATCTAGGTTCAAGGAGGTAAAACAAAGTCATTGATGACGGTTCAACATAGTCAAAAAAATGTTTTCTGTTCCATTTTCATTATGAGACAATGTTCAATAACAGGGATAAAGGCATAAAGACTTTTAAATGGTTTCAAAGTTTTATACGGGGTATATCAAATGGTCTACGGTATAACACATTAACAAATCACATATGTGAGTGTCAAGTGTAAGTAGTTTTCAAGGAGAATCCACTAAGGGCAATACTCTAAGAACATACTATCCGAGATGTCTTCATGGCTGAAACGAATAAAACAATGAGAACTAAGAATAGTTCAAGGGTTGATTGTGTGACTTACGTTGTCTATATATACACCAAAGCTCGATAGTTCAAACATATGAAATCTACCGATTGACTTAGTATATCCGATTTATGTTCACTATGGAAAGTTTAAAGGGAAACTCACTTATCCAGATGCTATTAACCCTTACTTACAAAACACACATGTTTTTTCATGCATATGTTTTAACAATAGTCATTCCCCATTCATGTGGGGGATTGTTGGGTTTAGCAAAGTTTGATTTGGAAAGGAAAGAGAGAATATGAAAAGTGAGGGAACTAATTTGGAGGGAAAATTAAAATTCATTTGCAAAGTGCAAATGAAAAGTCATTTCTCCCATATCGGCAGAAGAAAGGGAAATTGTTGTCCTTGTATAAGGAAACAGGTCCTTTACTTCTTAAAAAATTAAGAAGAAGGTACCCCCTCGTGCCGTCGTTGTCGCTTGCTCGGCCTCGTCTTTGGCTTCAGTTTCGGATTTGGATTTGGATTTGGATTTGGCAAATGATGTGATTGATTGATATTATTTAATTAGTTAATTAACAGAATTAATTCGCGTAAAACGGTAACATTCCAAAAAAGTTTTTACTCTTTCTAAAAATTCGTTACTTTTCGAAAATCTATTATTTTCCTAACAGACACATTTTCCAAAAACTTGTTATTTTTTCCAAAAGACACAACTTTCTGGATTAAACGGGGTCTGAACAGATTTCTCTGAACATACACGTTTCTTGCTGAAAATGGCTGTAAAAGTAACTCATTTTTTCACTTTTTCAAAGACTGGAAAATTTTCCTTCTCTACATACATTCTTATCTCTCAAATCAAAGTGTCGATCGACTGAGACAGTGTGACTTGTTGTTGTTCTTAAGTTCACTAAAGGTAAAGAAGTTTGAGGTACCACTATTTCTTTAACAAGATTAATCCGTTTAATCTTGGGAGAAATTAATCCATAACCTCGGGTACAGTGAGGGGATTAAATATCTTAAGGAGACAAAGTAGATTTTGTGTACTTGGATTATTTTGTATTCTGTCTACTTCATCGTATTTCTATTTTTTATTTTTCGCTAACCTTATAAATATAGGTTAAGAACAATAAATGTCTTGTGTTGATAGCGGTACATGTTATTAATTCTCCGAATTGCCTCCATTACAATGCACCAGAGCATATTCTCATCACGCCATCATTTATAATGACTTTGAATGCCTTTGACTCTAGGGCACCAACATAAATGAGATTTTTCATCAAATCCGGTACATATCAAACATCTGTTAGTGTTCTACTTAATCCATCATGGTTCCTTAGTTTGATTGAACCAACACCATATGCGGTAAGAGGATTATTGTTTGCGATGTGAATAACTCCAAATTCTCCTTCTTGTAAATCAACAAACTAGTAACAATTGGAACAAATATGATAGATACAAGTTTAGTCCATCAAAGATACATCAGATGATTTGGATGGATCTATCATATCTAGTGAATAATCGGAGTCATCACAATCAGCCACATTGGAATCCATGACAGTCTTCCCATTATTTGGTTTGACTTCGTTATTTAACTTTGGGCCGTCTTCTTCCGGTGCCCTTTTATCTGCAAAAGTCACATTCATCTTTGATGAGTCTGGATCTTTACTTGGATCTCCCTTTCTTCGTTCTCATATGATATAGAGAACGACCTCTCGAAATTTATGATTTGTCTTCTCCGTCTTTTTGTTTTTCTCTCTTTCTTTGTTCATAACTATATAAGGCAGAACAAACTTCTTTGAGAGATACTTCATCATTCTCATGTAGTAGAGTCGTTTCAAGATACTTGAAATTATCGGGAACTGAAATTAACAACATTAAGGCCGTATCTCCATCCGTAAAAGTGACTTCCATATTTCGCAAATTTGTCGCCGACATATTAAAGCTAATGATATTTTAATTTCATTGTAATACCAGGAATATAAGTGAAGCGAAACAATCTTCTTTCATGTAAACTTAATTTTGACTGTTTTTCTTCATGAATTTTTCCTCCAATGAACTCCTTTATTTATTTGCAGATGTTTCCTTCGTGTATGGATACTTTTGTTCTCTTGCAAGGTAAGATCGAATGGTACCGCAAGCAACATGGTTTATCATCTTCCAATATTCTTCTCCTACACTGTCTGGTTTCTTTTCTTGAATGGCAATATCTAGTCCTTGTTGAAAAATAAAATCAAACACCTCGCCTTGCCACATTCGGAAATTTCCTGACCCGTCAAAAATTTCAACTACAAATATCGCATTTGACACAATTCTCGTCATAAGCGAAGATGCCAATAATGACATATTATTGACACTCGATGTGTACTTATCATTGTCCTTATCGCCCATTTTACTACAAATACTATTTACTAGCTAACAATACAAAGGCCAAAGTAAATCTTTTTCTGATGTGGAAGTTCACACTATGCTGCAACAACATAGCATACTCAAATAATACCTTGGCTCTAATACCAATTGTTGCGGAAGCCGAATATATAGAAAGTAATGGAATCACAACTACTATATCTAAAGGTAACTAATAAATAGTAATGAGACAAGAACTAAAAAAAAACACCAAGAATTAACGATGTTTGACAAACTTTTGTTTTATTTTTCCTACTCCATGGACACAACCAATCTATATTTATTTCACTCTAAAAGAGTGCAAGTGAAATACTACAAGAGAGAAAGAAGACCAAATTTCTTAGGAGATGAGATATGTCAAAATGTCAAGATTTACCTTGTGAAACCAATTTATTGTTCACCTAAATTTCACCTACAAAAGGTTAAATCTTGACTTTTCTACCAATGAAGAATTATCCTCCTAACTACCATATCTTCTCACTAATTAATTTTTCTTAATCTTGTACAATTTAACATTTTCTAATTACATAAAAGTTAGTAATAACAAATATTAATTAATGATTTAAGAAGAGAACAAGCCAAGTTTTCACGTATCACAACAAGCCTTGGATTCATCAAAAAAAATTCTATTCTTTGCATTTGTTTCACTCGTTTTCTGAAAATAACATTGTTATAAAATGTGCTTAAACAAAAAAAACAAGAAGATAAGAGTTAGTCGAGGTAGCTAAGAATATAAATAACCCGAGTGATCAAATAGTTAATTTTTTCATTCGCTGTGATCATACAAATTAGTGTTCCTACAATTCTAAATATGTATTGCATATACATGAAGAATAAACTTAAAGTATGCATAATTCATATTTTACCTTGAATTTGTACGAGCTTGATACTTGCAAAGATGCTTGAATTATATTCTGAAACTTTATCGGGCTTGTTCGTTAATCGAAGAGCATCCATTGTAAGTGATGTATAGTACTTTGTATACACGTATTTCTTGTTGTTCCTCCAAGAAGACTAAATTCCATTTGAAATCCACCATTTTCAAGCTTCATGATTTTTTTATTTCTCGTACAAATTTTTCTTTGGGTTAGTAATATAAAACTACAAATAGTTTCAACTAAAATTAGGGAATAGGAATGCAAATTAAGGTATATTCTCACAAAACTTTTTATGTATCCTCATTACTCTTTTTTTTTTTTTTTACTATAACTAGGTAAATGAACTATGTTATTGAGCTTACAGTGATCATTCGATAATATTGGATATTCGATATATAAACTACATTATCAAGATCATTTTATCTCAATGCAATCCAAACACTCATAACTGCTATTTTTAAAAATAATTGATATTTTATACAAAAATTATGAGTCATAGAGATATTTTAAGTATAAGAAAGAAGTCTAAGAAATCTCAATGGAAATAGTTGGCCAGAAAGTAATGAAATTTTCTAATTCCAAAAATTTATAAAGAACAATACCAGACGTTAAAGAAGAGACCAAAAAGTCGAACAACAACACTCCCAAGTAAAGTAGAACATCATATACATACAAGAACTGTCACGACCCAAAAATGGGCGTGATGGCACTCGTCTTATCCCACCAAGACAAGTCAGCCTAAAACTCAATCATTACAATAAAATGCGGAAATAAAATATAAGTAACTTAATAAAACCCCCAAAACCTGGTAGTCACGTGTATAAGCTCTAAAGTATTACAATTGATTCAAAAGAAAAACTCAAGTCTTAAATGAACTTGTTTCTAGAATAGAACAAGATCATAATTAAGGAGAAGAAAGTCTGCTGCGACGGAAACAGCTACCTGACAATCCTCCACAAGAAGCTCGGAAAAGAAGAGAATGACAAGTAAAACAAAAATCCAGGCTCATAACCTACAAAAATTTGTAGAGCAAGGGGTGAGTACCAAACCACACGGTACTCAGCAAGTAAACCTCTAAACACAAGCTAAGGGGATGAAATACGGGTACTCCTACCACTCCCAACCGAACCTCCACAACTACAACCTGCATTAACATCAACCCAACCTAACAGCTCACAGTTTACATAGCACATAGCTCAATAACAACAGTTAGAGAAATTACATATCCTCAACAACAACACTTTAACAAACTACATATCCGCAATAACAATACTCAACAAACTACATATCCGCAATAACAAGCTCAATATTGATCAATCACAAGTTCCGCAGAAAGGCAATCAGAAGATCAGCAAAAACAGATATTAATTCACTAATGATGAGTATGTGCAATGCAATGAAATGCAATGTCAAGTATAATGATGCATGTCTGACCTAGTGATACACACCCGCTGTCTCTCAGTCCGGGACCCATGGGGGACATATCTGTCCATGCATCTGTCGCGGCGCACGACACGACCCTCGATAATAGTAACCATCGCGGCGCGCGATGATACGTCCCTCGAAATATATATCCATCGCGGCGCGCGATACGTCCCTCGAATGGTACATCCTCTTTAAGTTATCATTCTTTCTCAATGCACATAACACTTTCATAACCATGTCTCAGAATAATGCAATGACATGGTTCACACAAATAATGAGGAGATGACCATTTTCATAACATTGCACAGTTCACAACCACAAACAATGAAATCACATCAACAATGATTCAACAAGCCATCAAACTTTTCTCAACACATCACACATAAGTAATAATCACATCGCCTTTTGTTATCCCTTTTATTTCATCATTAGAATTAATCAATGTGGACAAGTCAACCCATCACCAATCCCGTTACTCCCAACATATATCACAAGGAAATACACGCATTCCATACACTTAACAAGAGGTTAGAAATCCACTTGCTCAATTTATCGAACAATCACTTCAGGACTTTAGCCTTCCCCTTTCGTTGAACTTCCAACTCAAGGCAATCTATTCAAATAAATGACCACAATAAGATTCCAACTAACAATACTCATAATACTATATGTTTAACTTTGACCCCAAAAAAAATCCACTAAGTTTATAGTCAAGCTTTTCAACTCGATGTCAACTAACATGTCAACTCTCATATTTCTCAAATTCAAGCCTAGGATTAAGTTATAATATCTCCAAACACTACAACCCTAATAACTTTCATTAATATAATACACTCGATAATTAATTACATATCTCAATGTATCTAAATCTTGAATAATGATATAATATTGTACAATAGAAATTCAACCACGAATGATAAACCTACAACTAACTTTTATCAGAAACTGTAACTATAGATATTATGCAGAAGTGCAAACCATTGTAATTAATATCCCACCCATCATGCTCTTCCAATCATTGTCTATAATCCTAGGAATAATTACCCAATCATCAACAATAAATTATTTCTCCAACTTTTTTAATTACATCAACAATAATAAAAATAAATAAATGAAACGCTAAACCTATATTAGTTCATCGGTGGAATGTCAATATTTTATTATTTTCCCACTTATTTTGTCCCCTTAAGACTCAATTCTAATAGAATACACCACTAAGTGTTCATTATTTTCCTAGAAATTATGTACAAAACAACAATTATAAAGGCATAGTGAAAATACTTACCTGAAGTTAAAGCACTCGCTGCTCATGATATCGCTTAGGGTTTCTCCTTGTTCTGTTTATTTTATCTTTTTTTTTCTAATTAATAATACTTATGTACTAAAAGTTATAAATTAATTCACTTATTTTATTAAATATAGGCTAAACAGTATAGGGTCTTCAATAAATGATCACTTTAGCCCATTAACTATCGATTAAGTCATAACCATCAATTAAAACTCAGTGAAATGAATAGTTCAAAATATTCAAAAATAAACTACCGGGTCGTTACAAGAACATAATTAACTAACTCAAATGGAGGACTTTCCACTCCTTTCTTATGTACCTAAAATTGTTAATAACATAAATGTTTTCCCCATCATCTTAGAATATTCATTACTATTTTTATGTTTCATATCACCAGCCCAACTTATTTGAAATTGAACCATAATGATTGTTATGGTTATATTATGTAGTTACAAAGAATTGAGGTTATTATCAACCAAGTAGTTGGCGACATCATTCATAACTGGATATTCTAAATCAAGATTTTTACACATAACATATTAAAATCTCAAAGCATAATTTTTCTGAGAGTTTGAACTCACAAATATCCTCAAATAATAATAAAGACAACCTTAGTTTCTTAACAATCAAGAAGAAAAACGCAAGTTGCTTAACATATTTTTCAAAAAAAGTGTTTGTTGGTGTGTATTCAAGTTTACAGTTCACAAATTTAATGAAAGAAGCCAAAAGAAACAGTTATTACTTCTTTATACAAAAAAACCTTTATGAAAAGAAAGAGTTATCGCTATGATAAAAATGATCTTTAGCGACAATTATAAATTTCCCTAGGAGAAGTCCATAGCAACATTGAATCTAATGAAAATTAATTGATGTCGGTAAAGGCTCTAACACTCTTCATTAATGTGCATTCTAATTCATTGCTAATAAAAAATATTTTTGCTATAGTGTATTTTGGACATTTGTTAGTTTCAAGAAAACTTGATCTGTTATTATGCCTAAAAAGAATAGATGAAGAAATATGACAAATTAGTTAACTTGCAATAAAATAAGTGAACTAATTGTCTCTATACTAATATTCTAAGAAGGGTGCAATGGAATATAAAATGTTTGTATCTAATAATGAGCAGTCAAAATAATATACTAATTGTTGAAAAGAATAAAACAATCTATTTGATTTTTTTTAACAAACTTCAACATTGGTTGCGTATTAGTTATTACATATTTAAATTTTTCCAAGAAGTATATGAATAAAAATTTTAGAAAGAGAAAAAATAAAAGATAAATTTTCAATCATCCTCATTGGAATTTTTAACTGAGTTCAAAAAAAGGTCGCCAAATATAAAAAAGAAGTTGTAGTAGATACATGAATTACTATGGCTTATAGTAAAAGATTAAGCTTCATTAGATAGGAGGATGAAACTTTGAGGGATGAAACACACTTCACAAGAAGCCGAATTAATGCATTTAAATTTGACTCCCATGTACCGAAAAAATCAAAAAATTATCGTGGCAAAAATAAAAGTTTTGTTATTAAAGAACCAAATATAACGAATTGAACTGTTTCATTAGCTTTATGAGTTGTGGAATGAGAGGTGCAAGAGTTGTAATGGCACATTGCGATTAATACCATTTTCTTTGATTATATGAAGAAACCTGTAGAAAAGGAGGAAAGAGAAGATCGAAATTAAATCATCCTTGCTGAAATTTTTAACATAGTTATTAAAAGTTCACCAAAATAGTAAAAAATAAATTGCCATAATTACATGAATAATTATGACTTATAGTAACGATTAATCTCCATGAAGTAGGAGGAAGAAAACTTTAATAAATTAAACAAACTTCATAAGAAGCATAATTAATGTATTTGAATTCGATTACCCTATAAAAAAAAATATACAAATAATCATTGTAGAAAATCCCTCCATTTATATTAAAGAAAGTGTAGGTCACAACTCTTTGGAAAAGTTACAATCATTCGTAAAGGTCACAATCTTACATAAAAATCGCGACTCTTCATAAATGTCATAACTCTTCAAGAAAGTCGTAACTCTTCCTGAAAGTCGCAACTTTTAATAAAGTCACAACTTTTCATAATAGTCACAACTTTTCATAGAAGTCACAACCTTTACCGAAAAGGGAAAACTAGTTTTGGTAATAGATAAATTTAAAGGGGAATCCTTGTTTGTGGTGATGCCACGTAGGCGGCCCTAGGGTTCTCTTGTATATATATATATATATAATATATATATATATATATATATATATATATATATATATATATATATATATATATATATATATATATATATATATATATATATATATATATACTAGCTTCTGAGCACGTGCTTCGCACGTATATTTCATATGAATTTTTATAGATACGTTAGAATGACTAAAATTTTATGGAAATATATATGTAAATTGTAAGGGATAATAAAATGTATCAATTACAAAATAAGAATAAAGACTTACGGCAATGAAACATTCATAGAAAACTAAATTAAGAAGTCTAACAGAGAGAAAAAAAAAGACAAAAACAAACAGAATATTTAAGAAAAAATGCAATATAGACATTATTCTTATAAGATTGATGTATATATAGATGAAAAAATAAGTACAAAATTAGTACATAACTCTTTGAGTTCTTATTGACTCCTTTCATATCCTATCAAAATTCAAGAGTCTTCATCATCTACTTTTACTATAGAATAAAAATAATAGCCTAATATCTTGGTAGGGATTTCATGAGATAAAGAAGTTGAATTTATATAAATAAAATAGAAGGAATATCAAAAGATATCTTAAAATTTTAGTTTAAATATTTGGAGGTTATGAATATGAAAAGATGAGAGTTATGAATATTAAGAGAATAAAAGTTAAATAAGTAATTAGAAAATAAAAATAAATAAATGAAGAATATGAAAAAAAAATTAAAGTTACCAAACCATGTAAAAAGAACAACTAAAGTTCTTATCATGTAATTAAGCATTAATGAATTTAAATTTGTGAAGTTAGAGTCATTCTTTAATAATAATCAAGAGGACATTATCAATGTGCGTCTCCATTTTGTAGATTTGCACTCTTTAAATTATTAAATTTCATTATTTATCATAAAGGATAATACTTTATCCACATAAATTATATTATTCATGAGAGGGGTTAAGGAAAAAGTTATAAGAAGAGGAAAAGAAAAGAAATTTAGGTAAAGATTTTTTGAAAAATTTTATAATTATTATATACATATAGATTATAGATGATAAATATTAATAGATTAGATATTTAATTAGGAATTAATCTTAAGATGTTTAAAAGTCATTAACATTTAATTAAATTTATACAATCAAATATTTAAATATTTTAACAATTTAATTTATAAAAAGGATAAAACCGTAATTCAACTTTCAACTTTTTTGTTCATACTTTTAGTAATATATGATATATATATATATATATATATAAATTAAGGGCCTACAAATGAAGCAATGTTAAAGAGCATATTAAAAAACAATGGACAGTGATTCAGTAGTGAAAAGTATATTCATACGTTCTTCTCTTGTACTACGAATAGATCATTTTCTCTGGAATTTAGTGCTGAATCTAGCCAAAACAAATACTACATATAAGCATCACATCACCTTACAAATGGCTTAAATTTTAGTCAGTCCAGCTAGCTACTATATATTAATAGAGTAACGGAGAAATCAGGTACCAATACATAATTTTGAAACAACTACATCAAGAACATGGCCGCTATAGTTCGCAAAATAGACATTTCAACATATAGAGTAGAGTATTCTACTATTCAGACAAATAAAATATATAATTAATAGTACAAAACCTTTCTATAACTCTAGCCAGTCACTATTGAAGCCAATTCTCTGATGCCTTCAACAATTCACTAATCAGATAGTGAATCTCCTGAAAAATAAGCAACTGATCAACACAAAATTGTTAGGAAAAAGAAAAATAATGATTAAGGAGGATATAAATAAGAAACATATGCAAAATTGTTGTCTCTATAGGATTAGTAAGGTAAGGCCTATCTCCCCTTACTTGTACTTATCTCTATTTATATCTTTTAATTTATTTATTTTTTAAAAAATGTTATCAAAAGCCCTATATCGTTCACTAAAAACAGTTAACATACAACACTATCAAAATTCTAAGTTATAAGGATAATCAAGTTGAAGCTATCAACAAAAGTGTACAAGAAATAAAGTCCTTATCTACCGTCAATTAGCAAAAAAAATCAATAAAAATGTGTATTATGGCAGACCAAATATTCCAGTCAATCAAGTTAACTAGGATCTAGCAGTTAGACAATTGTTTAAACTAGCTACAAAAGTTGTAAAATTTCTTACTTAATAATATGCCTCCATCCAATCCCAATAAGTATTGTCATAATCATTCTCCTCTTCCAATGTTTCCATAGTTATATCTCTACCAATCGTGCATCAGTTGGCATATGAACAACACCAATGGGTATATCATCTCTCGACTGTAACACCCCGTAGATAAATAGACCAAAAATTAGTTTTTCAGAAAAATCAGCAGGTGCTATCAACGGTGGCATAGATGGACCGTAGCCTGAACCACAATCAATCTTGCACTCCCTAAAATTTCTGCCTAGAAAAATTGGCTAGGTCTTGGACGACGGACGAACTTACAATCCGTAGGTCAGATGACGGTCCGTAGTCCGTGAACGTCGATCAATACTCCCTTCACCAACTCTCTAACAAGAGCTACGAATGACCAGCATGGTCTGTAGGTGGAAAATTTGCAGATAATTAAGGGGAAATGCATTTAGGTCAACCTCACATCATAACTCTTAGTACAAAATGATTTAGGTGTCCTATGACCTACCACAAATAGATAATTGAATTATCTTTCCATAGCCACCGACCTTGCTAAAATCAAACCTCCGCATAAAAGGTTATGCCCATTTTAGTAAAGGCATGTCGAACAGGACCTGATGACCGACAACAACTTTCCCAGGGGTCCCACTCCATTTAAAACCTAAGTTACGTCCTTTTGACCCTAAATAATAATATTTTAGTTCGTTTAAGCCTAGAAATATAATTAAAACATATCTATGTCAAATCATTAAATCAAAAGTTAGAAAATAAGAAGCAACAAAGGAGAAAAAGCTCAAGAACCCTAGTTCAAGAACGAAACAAGTGTCCAGCAGTTCCAGCCACAAAACTTAAGTATTTTTCTATGGATTTCACCAGGTATGTGGGATTTCACTAATGGGCTCCTTTCACCCATTTGGTCCCTAGTTTTCAGTCATATTCTTGATTCTCTTATCATGATTAAGCCTAGGGTTTCTAGAAATTTGTTGGAACTTCTTGACTTTATTAAATATATTTTCAAAATCATATTATCATGTTATTAATCAACATTATCGCATGAAATTCAGAGCCTAGCTTTGTATTTCTTTAGTTCTTGAATTACACATTCTAGATTAACTGTTTCAGACACTTCAGATATACATGCCTCACTTATAAATGAATAATTACTAGATTAATTGTTGCATTGTCAGTTTGCATGTTCAGTTTCGAGCTATGCAGTTTTATTTACAGAAGCTAAGACATAATCAGTAAATTTATAGAATTCATTGGGAGTAGCATAATACTGAGTTGGACTAGGGTTCAGCGTACCCAATTAATCCCAGAATTACTAGCCAAGTAGGTTATAAGTCCCCTCTATGGGTAATTAGTTTAGTGTTCACGCCAGCATGCTTTATACCTTTGGCAGGCTTTATTGGGTCCACTTGATGGGACATATACATCGGACTCCACATTTAGCTCAAGTGGTTTTATTATCCGTTATTAGTAGCTCCCACAGTTCAGTTAGACTCTCTGCATTGACCATTTATCAGTATATTCAGTATTCAGTTTCAGCATGTTATAAATCTGTCATTTCATTTAGTTAGTTCAGAATTCAGTTTATCATGTCAGATTATTATACTTGTTTTTGTGTTTGTTTAGTTATATTTTATTTCAAATTTACTCTATCCTACATGTTCAGTACCTTTCAAGTACAGACGCATATGTGCGGTACATTTTCTCGTGATGTAGGTTCAGGTTCTCAGCATCCAGATCACACATAGATCGATTACCTGATCTCCAGTTCAGCAGATTCAGTGGTGAGTCCTCATTCTCTGAGGACAACAGTCATGGTTTTCATTTCAGATTTAGTCATTTAATTTTAGTTTTTTCTAGATTTAGCTGGGGATTGTCTCAGTATTTCTAGTCTAGTTTAGAGGCTTATTTTAGACATAGTTTTAGCTTAGTAGTGAGTTAATATTTCTTTGTATTAAACTCATCGGTTTTTCATATATCATAATTTTAGTATATGGGTATTCCCCATCTTTTCATTATAATTTATGATTTATCTTCTGCAACAGCTTATTATCTTTAGTATGCTCATAATTGTGCCAGCAAAGTTATCTTGGGATCACTTGTGGTCCTAGGTTCCGTGTCCGCATCTCGGGGGTAGCTCAGGGTGTGCCATTGACCATTTAATGTCAATATCCGTTGATGAGTTTGATGGACGAATGTCTTAAGTAAGCTCCCTCCAAATATCTCTCATATATTAGGATAGTTCTCTTCCTCCAAGTCATACAAATCACAAGGAACTTTATTCCTTGCATAATAAAAAATTTTCTTAGTTGGATCCTTCAAATAAAACACTTGAGATTCAAACACAAAAGGGTCATCTGTACTACATAATCTGTGGAAGTACACAGAGTCAACCCAAAAACACATCTAAATAGTAGAACACTAGAACGATCATAATAATTGAGTTCGATAATATCTTGAATAGTATCATAATAGATAATCTATCCAATGGGATTCTAATCTTGGACTCTAGATAAATTATTAGTTGTCGCAGCCAAAGACGCTCCACTATTTTGAGACTTCTATGTGGAATCTCATTGTAATGTATGAAAACAGTATCCATTATTGAAATAAGCAGTATATCTTCTAGTTTCCACCCTATTGGGACCTTTAGCTAGCCACCTTAATGGATTTGACACTTCAATTATTTCAACCTTTCTTCGAATCACTTGTCGAGTTTCTGACATTGAATCCTTGCTATAGTCCATGCATTTAATGTAACACTACTGTTAATTACAACTTTATGTTCCCCACAATGAATATTTCAAATAAACCATTAAGAATTTATAAATGAAGTTAATAGTACCTTAATATTAAAAAAATAAATGAAGTTCAAAATATAAAGACTTACTTGAGAAAATAATTCACTTGTTCCTGTTCGGTGTTGAACAGTACATATTGATGTGCTTTAAATTGTAACTGCTGATCTATCTTCAAGGGACTTCCTTTTGTTTTCTTCTTTTCTCCAACCAGATGATCGAGCTTCGTGTCACAACCCAAAGTACACCTGAGACATGAGATAGCATATAAGACATCGAGAGGCCCTACACAAACCACTTGGCATACATATACACAATATAATAGTCAAAAGTAGAGAATCTGGTATAATCAAAGAGCTTTCAATGAAAGCGTAAATCTAATATAGTCTTGACAAGCCATTATAATACATTAAAGAAGTGGTCGGGATGTATCCCGTACACCAATGTCTGAAAACTATAATATAAGAAAACCATGTAAAGACGACATTCTCCTCGGAGCATGATGACTCACCAACTCTACGAACTTCAAATGATCACAAACTAGCCATGAGCGTTAGGAGGAAGATCGTCAGACCCTACATTAGTTAGAAAAGTATGCATAAGTATCCATTAGTATATGAAATATGAGGGATATGCATAAAAACCTGAATACGTGATCATAACGGGGCATAATAAAAAACATGATATTCATCACCACGCTAAACATAGTGATATTATTCAAAGAAGATTCATAAATTATGAGCATGGTCAATGCATCTTAATATGATATTGACATCTTCGCAAGACCTTTGAAAGTTACTTAGTCCATTTCGTGGGAGATTAACTTTAAACAACAATAGATCATGTGAGCTATAACATTGAATATGAAGTAATTCTTATATCAACAAGGGAGAGTCAACTTGCTATGGTAGAACACAGTATCATATCATATGTTATTTTTGGAACCACTAGCTAAGTCAGTTAAAAAAATACTATTGGGGCACTTAGTTTGGAACTAGAGATTGCTACTAAAGACTATCCTCTTTGAGACTCCACCTCAAAGTTCTCTCGGTGCTATGTAAAATCCCAACATATAGTCATATTCATAACATATCATCATACTTGGAAAACCACAACAAATTTACTTATACAAGATTGAAATATGATAAAGTTGCTCATTAAATCTTGAATCAAGCATGTGTGAAAAAATCTTTGACCAATCATGATTCCTTAATAAGTGAGAAAATCGTTTCACAATTTCATAGATGCTTATCTTAAATCAACCTAGATGATAAAACCTTTCTTTCCATAAATCACGCAAATATCATTCATAGATTCGTAGATTCTTCACAGATTCATGTCTTTAAGGGTTCAGTCAAAATCATGATCAATGTATGGGTTCATATAAAAACAATTGGAAAGCATGTAACTAAGTTAAAATAAATCATAATAGGATCAAAATAAAAAAATTGAATCAACATAACTAGAACCTATGAAGAATTATATATATATATATATATATATATATATATATATATATATATATATATATAAACGAGAATCCTAGGCCCTACTACGTGGCGCAACCACATCCAGAATTCTCCTTCTAATTACTTTTAGTTACAAAAATACCGTTCCCCTCCAAACACTAATACCAAAATTCTCCATTTAATTATTATAGTTCCAACAATACCATTCCCCTCCAAAAAGTTATATCCCCACATAGACAATGCTCCTTCAACATGAACAACATACCTCGTCCCTGGTGTTACTACACTCCTACAAATAACGTTCACGTCCCATTCCCTCCTATGATCTGTTCTTCTTCTTCTATATCTCTCCCCTACATCTTCTGACACTTCAAAAAGGCTTGCACAATCCACCAAATCCTTAAAATCCTCATTAAACTCCTCCTAAGGCAATTATACCTGCTATGGACCCCCAAAACACATATGTTCTTTCAAATATCCTCTAACAAAAAAGGCGTGGTTCTTGTAGCAGTTGCCTATTTACTTTCGCAATACATCAAATGTTTATTATGTCATGTTGACAAATACTGCCTTGAATTCCATTCAGCCATGACACCGTAAATATGATGTTTCTGCTCACATCTACCTCCATTTAGGTTTGGCACCCCTTTTTGTTTACCTTCTTGTAAAAAGAGAACCATGCTATGAAAACAAGGGCACTGACTGTTGTCCTATTCTTTTTTTCGCCCACCAGGAATGCTTATTTAGATGCAAATGTACTGAATACTTGTATGGATCAAAAGGAATTCAAAAAAACCCAGCACGAATCAGGTAGGCATTCACACATTTTTCAATCATCCATTACGCCCATGTGAACGCTACTCCGTACAATGTTGCCTCCTCATGCGTTTCATTTTTCTATCCCCTTTTTTTCTTAATCTATTTTTTCCAAGAAAACTTTTCCTCTTTGTCGTTGACCAGGATGCCCACTGTGGACGAAATCATCTTTCTGCTGCTACGTAAAAGAAGCCAATGGCACCTCAACAATAGTCCACTGAACAGGTAAATAACATAAACTAATCATTTTCCCGTTATGCCCACGCTACATTTAAACTGGATAATAGTACCTTCTACTTTTCCTATTTTTCTTTCCCTAATTCCCCCCCCCCTGATTATTTTACAAGATTTGTATTGTACTTTGTTTCCGTCCAGGACTCTTTCCATGGACGCAACTAAAATGCCTGATGCTATGGAACCAATGAAACATGATAAGAAAAATCAATGAATCAATGCTAAGCTGAAACTAACTATGTCTAAAAGTAGCCTCTAAACGGGATTAGAAATACTGGGACAAGATCCATATAAATCAAGCAAAAACTGAAACTTAATGACTAAAGACCGAAATGAAACTCATGAATGTTGTACTCGGAGAATAAGAAACCACCACTGAATCTGCTTAAATGTAGACATGAGATCGATTTATGCGTGATCTAGATGCTGAGAATCTGAAACTACATAACGAGAAGATGTACCGCACGTATGCATCAGTACTTGAAAGGTACTGATAATGCAGGATAGAATAAAGCTTAAATAAAACATAACTGAACAAGCACAAAAGCAAGTATAATAATCTGAACATGATATAGTGAATTCTGAGCTAACTGAGTGCAATGATCAATTTAAAACATGTTGAAACTGAATACTGAATATACTGATAAATGGTCAATGCATCCAACTCGGTCTTATGTTACTCCCATTTATTTATGTAGTTAACTGATTATGTCTGAATTTTCTGTAAATACTGGATAGCTCAAAATTGAACATGCAAAGTGAGAATGGAACATTTAATCTGATAATGATGCATTAATAACTGAGGCATGTATAACTCAATAACTTAAATTCTTACCTAGTATGTGTAGTTAAAGAACTAAAGAAATACATAGCTAGGGTTCTGAAATTCATGCAATAATCTTATTAATAACATTATAATATGATTTGGAACATATAACTAAAAAATTCATGAAGTTCTATCTATGTTCTAGAAACCCTAAGTCTAATAATGATACGGGAATCAAGAATCCACCTGAAAACTAGGGACCAATGGATAAAAACAACCCACTAGTCAAAACCCACATAACTGCTGATGAAATTCACAGAGAAACACTTAGATTTCGTGGTTGGAACTGCTGGAACCTTGATGCCTTCTTGAACCATGTTTCTTAGACTTTTTCTCCTTTCTTGATTCTAATTTTCTATGTTTTGATTAATGATTGACTCAGGTAAGTTCTAGTTATGTTTCTAGGCTTAAAGTGACTAAAATCTGATGTATAGGGTCAAAACAACGTATCTTAAGGTTTAAACGAAGAGGTAAAAGACCAAAAGACCAGTGAGTTAGTTGTGGTCGGACCAACGTCGACCTTGAAAGACAGTCCGTCGTTCAATCGACGGTCCGTCTTTCAAACGATTGTCCACAATTCAATTGACGGTTCATAATTTGGGTCCGTAGGTTGGGTCTATCCGACTGGCCTCTACTAAAATGGGCATAACCTTGTACTTGGAGGTCTGCTTTTAGCAAGGTCGATGGATATGGAAAGCTAATTCAATTATCTATCTGTGGGTATGTCATAGGACACCAAATTCATTTTGTAGTAAGAGTTAAAATCAATTGAAGTTGACCCAACTTCATTCCCCCCCCTGCCCCCAAACTAACTGCTAATTCCCATATACGGTCAGACCTACGGATCGTAGATCGAACGACGATCCGTGATGGTCAACCATTGTTCGTATCAGAGAAATTGTAAATGGGGTGTTGATCGATAGACATAGACTACAAACCATAGTCTTATCTACGGACTGTAGGTCCGTCCGTCGTTTGACACTTGGTCATATTTTCTGGACTAAGATTTGGGGGGGGGGTTATGACTCCATCGACGGATGTGCAGGATAGACCGTGGGTCAGGCTACGCTCCGTCTATGGCAACCGTCGATGCACCTGCAGATTTTTCTGAAAAGTTTTTTTTGGTCTCTTTTGTATACGGGGTGTTACACCCATTAAGTAAAAATTAATCACGTGAATCTATAACCACATAGGAATTTACCAAAGAATGGAAGAATCGCGACCACTTATTCAAACCTAACTCCTCCTACATATTTTCCAGGTAACACCCACATTATAAAATCGACTTCAGTATTTTTTGTCACAACTAATATTTCCTTCTTATCTTGCTTCATCAATAGAACTTCCTCCACATCCTATTGAATGGGCATTCAATCACCTATGGAAATTATGAATCAACAACATGCGGAGACAACACGCCTAATTGAAGACCTTCACTCATTACTGATTCACGGAAGAACCACCAGGAGCCAATAAGCATTGGTGTGGAACCAATGTCTTATGTTTTAATACATTATAATGTTCTGTTTATCTCAAGTTCGCTACCCTATTACTTCAATCACACCCTATCCCCCTAACTTGGTTGACATTACAGTGTTGTGACTAACAATTAATTTCAAACAGTGAGTGTATTATGTTTCAACTCGATTTATAATGACATATATCCTTTAGTACATCTTCTCTTCCATCATTAATATCATATTTCCAGAACAGGCTGACTCAAAGGTCATTACGCATAATACATACAATTTAACCTTATACAGACAAAAAAGAACAATTCTAATTTATTTCGTTGCCCTGATTAAACTTGTGGAACTCCCATGGCTGTTTAATATGATTATCCTAATTATGTAACAATATTCTGTTCCTTCATTAAATCATAAATTTTTGCTGAATAGTATTCCGACATGACACACTTAACAGTTAACACCACAAAAGGATACATTAATCAGATTAACAGATTGGACTATAACATTTTTTACTGCATTGAAATTGGAATTTAACATTTTTTACGGCATTGAAATAGTTTCCATAACCCAAAATAGTATATTGTAAGCCTAAAATAGGTTCAACGGGCAACTCAAAAGCCCCTAGATTGCTTAACATTGACAGTGTCGTGGAAATGACAGATTATATTGAACACCTCACCTCATATTGCATTTCTACTATGTTTCGACCCGCCTTATAATGCTATATATCCTTCAGTAGATCTCCTATTCCTTCATTAACATCGTTTTACCAACACATGTCGACTAAATGGTCATACCCATGCTACATACACTAAACCCTTATACTGAGGAAAACAAACTATCGTGTTTCAGTGTTGGTCATTAGAAAACTACCACAACTGCTATGGCTGTTATGTAATGAACTTGTATCCCTCATAATTTAATCAGCCCCCGTTATGGAAATTATTTATTCAGGTGTTATTTATCTACACTTACAATGTTTATTTTGATAAAATTTGTTTGTGTGCTATTTCAAATCCCACCAAAGTTTGTGATGTTCCATTGAAATTTTACTTAACATCGGTCTAAGAAAGTCCATTTGTGTTTCCCAAAAAAAACATCTTTACCACATTTCAACACTTTCAACAAATCTAAGTACAACATTTTATACATAAAATATGTGCCGACTGCAGCTTTAGATTATTTCTTTCACATTTATACAATGTGTATTATCAAAGTTCAAGAATTTGAAGATTCAGAACAGAGTAGAGTAAAATGAAATCATACTCTGACTCTACCTGCTTTTGCGAGGTATTATCAATAAATTGATAATGACTTAACTAAATTAAAGTGCTGTACTGTAAGCTTGGTGCTGCTTTATATTTGTGGCAGACATCTTTGGCCAAACTTACTATGACACAGTCTAAAAACAAAATCTTTTGTAATATAATACGAACAGGGAATCGATATTGATATGAACTTTATGTGCCCATTTAGCTTATGTGTACAATGGTATACTTCAGATTTATGCATTTTTCTGATTGTAACCTAGACGCTCTTGATCACGAATATTTGGTACTGATTTTTGTGTAGAACATTTGTGCATTGTATTTGAACTACTGAAGGCCAATTTGTATGAATTCCAATAATACAAATGAGAAGCTGGTGGAGAAGTGTATTTTACCATGCTAAGACTGCAGTTTTATTGGATAAAAATATTTATACATATTTGATGATAAAAGTATCTCCTGTGCAAAATTTGAAGATATGAAATTACAAGAAAAAAAAGATTATAATGAAATCATGTTCTGACTCAAAAATACATATTTAAAACCAAGATTTTATCCATCATAGTTCATCATGGTCGTGCAACATTTTCTCATCTAACATGAAAGACAATTTTATGGACAATTTAGGTTTCTTTGTGTTTTTACTAGCTTTTCCACTAATTGTATGTATTTAAAGTGGAGTCAAAAAATCCAACAAAAACAAATAGAGTGCTTTGTTCTAACTGTTAAGTCTAATTTATGCGAAGTCCCATTCCTGTTGAAGCCCGATACGACATACTCACACACATATCAAACCTAAAAGTCTCTATTCTATGTACACCTTACAACTCCCTCTTTAAATAGATTAGAGCCCAATACTGGATGAATATCAACCTACTAATACATCCTACAACTACCCTCTTTAATACTTCAAATGAAGTTTACTATGTCTCCTCCTAAATAGGTTGTCTGATCCTAATAGATGTTTCAAACAACGTGTCTTCGTAACCATGGTTCCAAAACAATGCGTCTCTTCCCAACAGTTGCAACCCTCTTTCAAATTTCCTCTATCTCTATATAATGCCTTGCAGTCTCCAACCATCAATTAGCCATCAATAAAGAGAGAAGCAAGAGGACAAGCAAGTCGAAGAGAAAAGAAATTTACCAATCAGATGAAGCTGGTTAAGAGAGATGCAGTCGCGGTCGTGAAAAAGAGAAGCACTAAAAGAAGAGCAAAGTCGTAAAGTCGTGAAAGAAAATTAAGTTGTATCTATTTCAGATTTTTTTAAAAAAATATTTTTTTTTTTTAAAAAAATAATTGTCGCTTTTTATAATAGCGCGCTTTATTGCACTTTTCCCATAGTGTCGCTTCTCGCTTCTTCATCTGAAGCGAGCGCCTTTTTCAGATCGCAACTCCTCAAAAGAAAGAAGTGCACCAGTGGCGCCTCGCCTTCAAACGCGCTTTTCACAACATTTATTCACACCTCTCTGCCTTCCCTATATAAAGCAAATCTTCTTCTTCTCTCCTACAATTGTTTGAACACTATGGCCTATACACTTCTTTTCGATTTCGATACTACAAGGGATAACTTGTTGATTAAGGTATGAGTTTGCAGGATGTGCGAATTTAAAAACATCAAGCGAACCAACTAGATGATAAGTCTTGACATGATACTTATTGACGAAAAGGTAATACACTTTCATTTTAACTTTACACCACATATTTAGGTGGTCAATTTATTGGGTATCCATTTACAAACTGACATGTAACATGTTACTTTGGTACGCACAATAATCTGGAAGAACCAAGTCAATAGGTTTTGTTAATTTACGTGACGGTTGTGTGATCATTATCAGGAACTTTAAGTTTGCTGGAAGCATGGGTGAATACAGACCTGTACAGTCCGATGTTAAAATCACTTTCCTGCGGATAATTGCCAAACAAAAAATACAGGATGATGTTGTTAATATCCTTGTAAATGGCTTCAAATTAATTCAGCAAAACATTATTTTCTCAAGGGTCAATAATAACACATTCCTATCATGTATACTTATTTACATCATTTAGGTGACATACATACATCAACGTATGTACTTAATATGGTCAATAATAACACCTTCCTATCAAGCAATGTTCCAGAACAGGATGACTATTATAGAAATAATGGATTAGGATTGGAGTTACGACATAGATGTTAGTGCTATAAGAACCCTTCATACCTTATGAACAATACAATAAATGATACGGCTTCTTCTGCATATTTACTTGATGGTTTTTTATTTTGCTAGGAATATATCATAACAATACAGACACAAATCACTGAAATAGATACTTTTTTAATTGGCTTTACATATCATGCAACTTATGCAACAAAAAAGTTGGAAACATTGGTTCACGTGTCACAGTTCCAAGAATTACTTTGTCGATTAACGAATAAAACTGTCCATTCATGTTAAACAGGCGCTAACTTCCATTAGCCACATGTTACGCTATAAAAATCAATAAAAGCAAAAGGACAACCACTAAATCGGGTAGGACTGTATCTACCAAAAAGGGTATTCACAAATGGACAGTTGTATGTAGTCGTATCATGTGTAACAACAAGATAAATATTAACTATAATAAATTTTGATAGCGGCACAGAAGACAAAATATCATTTAAAAACATTGTTTACAAAGAAGTCTTCCACAATGTATGGCCTAGAGTGATAGAAAGAGGCGAGGTATTTTTATAAATTAATGTTTTTTCCTTGCTATAAAATTATCTCATTCAAATATACAATTTTACAACAAACATTTCACAATGGCGTACATTCCGATAAGTAGAAAAACAACTAAGGAAGCATGATGAAGATGGTAGACAAACAAGGACAGAACAGAAGTTGCGCACGAACACCGACATCCGGCCTACACAAAACGAGATCGGCCAGGTAGGTTGAATTGAACAGCCCACAAACTTCTCAATATAATAGAGACCATATTTAAATAATCGTTTCCGTATCTTTATCGGAGCAGACAATACAAATATGTAACATCAGGCGTAGAAACTGTACTTTACGTATCGAATATATGACTTTCTTAAAATACATAACTTGAACTTGTGGCGGGAATTTATGTCCACTAACTATGTCATCTGCCTACAAACATGTTTTATTATTACATATGATTATTCATTTACATCCTAAGTCCGATGTGCTACTATCTAACTGCAAATGACGATGCACTTAAGCAAATATAAGGTACACAACATCAACAACTAAGAATTCAGACGACATGAAATTCCAAATACACACAAAATCCCCAATGAGCACGTGACTTAAAACAAGCAGTACAACACTTGAACAAATATATAGATGAATTAGTTTATTACATATACATCATAAATTAGTCTATCAACAAAAAATACATCACTCATGCATAACACTTCAACATTGTATATACATTCCGTTACTACCATATGATGCTTACAAAGTTAACGCATCAGTTCAAAAAGAGAAATACAGGGAAAATCCAAAAAATTACTCAACACTCAATATATTACTCAAAACCAATTTCGTGAGCTCTTTACCTAGTATGTATGTGTGTGTGTGTGTGTATATATATATATATAACCTTAGGCCTGCCTACGTGGCGTCACCACAAACTAGAATTTTCTTTTATTTTATTTATTTCTAAAGCTAGTCTTCCCCTTTCATAAAACGTTGTGACATTTATGAGTAGTTATTACTTTTATGAAAAGTTGCGACTTTAATGAAGAGTTGTGATTTTTATGAAAAGTTGGACTTTTATAAAAAGTTGTAACTTTAATGAAGAGTTGCGACTTTTATAAAAAATTGTGGCTTTTATGAAATGTTGTGACCTTTTCGAAGTATTGCAACTTTTCGAAATAGTTGTAACCTTTTCGATAAGGTACAATAAACATTTGTTCACACTACCCTTTGTTTTCCAGGGATTTTCTCTCATTTTAAAACAAATTGGTTTTTGAACGTCTTCTTCTTCACCATGAAATATTTGTGTACTTTGCTCCTGTTGAGTGGCTCATTGACACCATTGATTATATTACAAATCCTGATAGGTATTTTTAGAGTCATTTTTTTACGTTATTAATGATAAATGATAAGATGCAATAATATTGATTTTCCTTTACATTATTAATGTTTGTTACAGTCAATCTTGTTGGAAAATAATATATTATTTTAGTTTTAATGAATGATATATTTTGAGTATTATTATATAAATTCTGTGATATTAAATTTCCGCGCTTTGCGCGGGTAATTTTCACTAATTGAGTAAAAACCTAATCAAATTGATCAAATTTAACTTGGAGAACTGAGAAATCTTTTGGGTTCAATAAGTGAATGTAACCATTAATAAGACCCTACACACCTTGAAGATCAAATCCCAAAATCAATGGAGAAATAAGGAGACCTGGAGCTTGAGCCCTATATTTTCTTCTTGGATCTTTAGAGGATTTGGAGGGGATGAACATGGATGTGATTTGAGAATTTGGCTGAATGAGGGAGTTGGGGTAATTTTAGGAGTAGAAGGGCAGTTAGAAGACATAGAATTAGAGTAAAAAGGCGTCGTATGTGTATTAATTGCATAGGAAAGGACCCAAATACCCTTGAAAAATAACTATCATACACAATCTTTCAGGTTGGACCTATGATCCGTAGAACATTATACGGCCCGTACTAGTCAAGAGTAGAACAAATTCCAGAAACTTAAATCCACCTTACTTCGCACGAGACCATCCTACAGTCCATCGAAATTCCTATGGTCTGTATACCCCTTCCATAGTTCACATCATTTAGTCCAAAATTCTACGAAGTTTGGAACCATTGTACTGAACCAATTCTACTATCCATAGAACAAACACTGACCTATCAAATCGTTCTGTAGGCATTAGATCCTAAATCAAATCTCTAAATCATTCCTATGAATGTCATCTATGGTTCGTCTAGCCTCATATGGTTCATCTTGTCAACTTGTATGTCCAATCTTCATAAACATAAAATTTCCAAACTCAACTCAATTTTTACGACCTTTAGAACCTTCCAGTGTCTGTACATTAGATTCATAGATCACAACATCAGCAGAATTTCTGCACATTTCGTTTCTAACTCGACTTTCAATTTTCTGAGGTGTTACACTTTGAAAATAATGTTGTTATGTCATCTCATTCTTCTTCAAAATCCTCATTATCCTTCATTTGGTATACGTTGAATCTAGTCCTCGCTCCTTTGTGAATGTATCTCTAAAAAATGGCCTGATATCTTCATTTGTTCCACGTCTACACAGTTTGATATGTTCAAGGTACACCATTTTAGTAATTTGGCATTTTTAAACACTGTGCAGAGCATTTTATTTTCTTATAGATTCATGGAAAAAATAGGATTGAACTAAGTATACTTCTCCATGTGTATTATATTTTACAAGATGCAACTCCTTTCTTATCCCCATTCAGTACAAGTGTTGTTGAAAATTATTGTGTTACTTTAACTTTCCTAATACCTCCCGTAAAGTCGCAAAAAAAAACTATCAAAAAAGCTTTTCTCATGATGCATGATATCTATATTGTGCCTCATCTCATTAGTAACCCAATATGGTAACTAAAAGAAGGATCCTTTCTTCCATGGACCCTTAGTAGTCCTGCGCCTTTTCTTTTGGACCTTTCAAAAAATATTTTTGAAACGTTGTAGCTTTTCAATCACTTCTCTACCTCAAAGGAGTAGGTTCAAGTTTATGATCCTCTGCACCAAGTCTATGATCCACTGTAGTATTAAAGGATTTCTTGTCTTCGATACAGATGATCAGGAAGCCAAAATGCTCGTTGCTTTAAGTAATACATATTTCAAATATGTTTCAAATATTGAGAGGATGTGCTATAGTTATAAATTGGAATGTCATTCTCCTCTTAGCGCTCCATCCGTACAGCATTGGTAGAACCAGAAAATCACAAATGTCGATAACAAGGCTGCACAAATTTGATATATTTGGTTTGTTTGGGCATAATTATGTTTATACCCTAATTATCCATAGATATTCAACTCCTCAATTAATTTTCATAGGTACACATCAATATAATTTCTCGGAAGATGGACGAGGAATGATCATTGACAACATTATGGGAGGATGGCTTCATGCAAATACACGCTGATAGACTTTAATTCATCAGCATAACATGCCACGTGCTATGGGAAATGCGCATGTTTCCAAATGGATTAAATCAATCATTTGAAAGACCCACTCTGGAATTTAGAGGATCGTTCAAGAAGGATGGATGCAAAGAATCAAAATTCTTTCTAGCTTCTCCAACAACAGTGTTTCTTAATTTTTTGTCATTAGGTCGTTCAGTGACGACATGCCATCTCATTCCAGCAGCTTTCCAGAACACATGAACAGTTTTTGAAGTCTAGGTTTCAAAGGACAATATCTCAAAACCTTAACTGGTATTTAAGATTTTCAAATGGGGAATTCATCAACAACATTTGACTATCTAGAAGACCCACAGACAGAGCAATTATCGGAATCTACCTTATCTTTTTAAAAGAGCATGTGATCGTTAGGATATGGAGACTCAAATCTTTTATCATTTTCCTAGCCTTACAATAAGATTCAGGTAGTTAAAAAAATGAAAATGCTTCTTAGTTCTTTCACCCATTCTAGCATATTTGAAAAGGCCACATTACTCAACTCATGGATTTTTTTAAGTATAACTGAATCACAAAACTCAACTTGCTGAAGCTCTCACGCCCTGAATATAACTCATTTTCCCTTCTTCAACTAATCTAAATAACTTTTTCTGCATCTTTAGACAATCCATCTCTCACCCCTTATTCATCCCCTACATTATCTTCTATATTAAAATATATCATGAAGTAGTCCATAAATATAATGAATATTACAAGCTTCATCATTACTGCTTGGTTAAGGTGTACTTGTAGATATCATTTTTAAGTTCAACAAACAAATCATTTCAATTTAATTTAATTTTACAAGAAAAAAAAGGAAGATCAGTTCAATGTTAAAACGAGAATACTTGACCAAACAATCCCTTTTAAATAATTGACTAAACTAACTATGAAAATGTTGGATCAAAAAGCACCAACTACCAACAATAGGAAATCAAACATCGACGTTTGATTGAATAACCTACCAAAAATAATTCCAACAATAACAAATTAGGACCACAAACAATAGCTACTACAACACATAGATAATAGAATTCCACAATAATACTGTAACTAAGTAACAACAAATTTAGGTAAATTCAATGATGCAAGAAAAAACTACAACACACAACACCAACTGCCAGCAAAATCCAACGACGTCAATAAACCTTAACTAAACAAACCTCAAATAGCTCACAATTTATGTTGGGTTTTATTTGCCCTTATTTCTTACCATAAATAGGTTTTCCTCGTAGGAAAATGTTTTGGATTGACTAATTCTTTTTTGGTAGGAAAAGGTTTAAGACTCTATAAATTGAGGCATATTCTTTCTAACTTAATTAGCATTCACAATGTAGTCTTAAAGGCTTTGAGAGTTTTGGTTAGAAGGAGAATTTGTGGGACAAAAGCTTGATACGTTATCACTTGTGTGAACCTCCCATGTATTCCGAGTGAATTGGTTGAGGTTGTTTCTCTCTGTATTGTGTACTTTCATATTTATAGTGGATTTCTCATCTCCTTTGTGGACGTAGGTCGATTGATCGAACCATGTTAAATCTTTGTGTCTTTTGGTATATTTCTCGTTGTCTTCTTACTCGTGGTCTTTCGACGTTTGCATTGCTAGCTTCCGCATTTACACCTGCTTATTTTCGGTCCTAACAAGTCGTATCAGAGCCAGATTCAATGATGGAGTCAGGTTCAGTGGTTCGATAATCGATGATTGAACAAGGTTAGAAAGAGGTGTTCATCTTGGCGGGTGTAGTTCTAGCCGCAACCATTTTGAGAGTAATGAAGATTTTGTTGGAGAAATAGTTTCAGAGAGGTTCTCTGTGTTGAGGCATAAATTTTGCAAAGGAGATTATGGAGAGGAGAAGCAAGTTGTTGAAGATTAAGTGAAGAAGGTGGACAAATTTATTTTGTTAGAAATTCAGGCAAAGGGGGAGATTTGTTGGGTTTTATTTGCCCTGATTTCTTACCATAAATAGGTTTTCCTCTTAGGAAAAGGTTTTGGATTGACTAACTCTTTTTTGGTAGGAAAAGGTTTAGGACTCTATAAATAGAGGCATGTTCCTTCTAACTTAATCAGCATTCACAATGTAATCTTAAAGGCTTTGAGAGTTTTGGTTAGAGGGGGAATTTGTGGGACACAAGCTTAATACGTTATCACTTGTGTGAACCTCCCATGTATTCCGAGTGAATTGGTTGAGGTTGTTTCTCTCTGTATTTTGTACTCTCATATTTATAGTGGATTGCTCATCTCCTTTGTGACGTAGGTTGATTGACCGAACCACGTTAAATCTTTGTCTCTTTTGGTATATTTCTCGTTGTCTTCTTACTCGTGTTCTTTCGACGTTTGCATTGCTATCTTCCACATGTACACCTGCTTATTTTCGGTCCTAACAATTTATACCTATTAGCACTTGCAACAATAGAAACAAACTATTTCACTAACCTCGTCGGAAAAAAATTAATGAGGAGGAAATAGATTACATAAAAATATCTTAAATGATTAACTTGTTGAAGAAATCTAGGTCTAGCTCCAGTCACAAACATAAACGCCAATAGATCTCACCGATGTAGCAAAAAAAAAAAACACAAACTTGAATCATGCCTCACAAGTTCCTGTCTTATTAAATGATGTCTAGAAATATCAACATCAACTGCAAGACAAATCTAATTCAAAGTAACTGTAAGCGAGGGAGGGAAAGGAAAAGAAAAAAGTTTTATGCGTTCGTGCTCCACTTCCATGAAGCACTTCACTCGCTCAAGAAGACACATAAAATTACTAGCTTTGCGGTGTTGAAGAAAAGAGGCTTTAAACCTTCATCGACGCCAACACACTGGCAGGGGGAGCAGCAAGCGAGGCTCCACACTAATCTATTATCAAAAAATAAAAGGAAATAGAGTAAAAACACTATAAATTTTGTAGAACCTAACTAGAAAATCCAACATCGATGTTACATTGAACAATCTACTAAAAGAGGTTCTAACAACAATCAATTAAGACCACAAAAACTAGCCACTATATCACATATAATACAAAATTATCATAATTATACTATAACTAATAACAACTAAGTAACATTAATACACATACGCAATTAAATAATTGTTACACATACCACTAGCTAACTACCAGCAGAATCAATCATTTCACTAACCCCAAAATAAACAAACAAAAAACGCTCACACTTCCAACCTATTAGGACATGCAAAAATAGGAATGGCCTAATTCACTAACGTCACACGAAAAAACTTAAAAAGCAGAAAATATATTCAATATTTTTTTTTAAATGACGAATCTTAATGAAGAAATAATTCATTAGCATAACTCCTATCAATAGTCTATGTGAACCTAGTTTCTATTACTTTTAAGTCGAATTAATCCAATAATGCATATAATCATCTTCAACTAAGAAAGGCAAGCACCGAAAGACAGAAATGATCAAAGAGAGGCCTCACCTGACGCTAATAAAGCCAAAAGCAAGAAGAAGGTGATGATGTGATTCCTTATGTACCTGAACTTGTGTCGCTTGACAAGTATACATATTAATTAGTTGAGCTATCTCTATTTGGGTTCTCTTCTAGGTCGGCTGACTCTGGTCTTATTTGAGTTTATGACATTCCCCGCTTGTCCGAGCTTTTGTAGGCCGAAACAACTGCTTAGATGAGAAGAAGTTAGAGAAAAAGTCAAAACAAGAAGGACAAAGAATTTTCACTTTCATTTGATGATACAAATAAGATAAAAGCTGTGTGGAGTGCTAAAAAGGCCAAAAATTAGTCCATTATAAAGAATATCATAAGGAAACTACAAAGGGAAAGGAGGAAACGAAAAATGAATGCTCCTATCTTTTATCAAATCCCACGGACATGGTCTAATCACGAAGGTAGTATTTTATCATGGAGTCGGATCCTAAGTTTATATGGATTCCTTCTTTGTTAACACGGTCAACTCCTAAACCATAACGTCTCAAAAAGAGGATCCTGAAAGACACTTTACTGTAAGAAGAGGATGCCATAGAGAAGTTTATTTTATTCCTTTATTTCCAACTTCGTGAAGAACTTCATTCTATCTCCCACGTTACGAACAAAAAAGTGGAGTGAAATCAGAGTTATACACTCCCTTCATTCTATGAATCCTTGTTTGTACTGAACTTCGTTCACGAAGGAACCGGACTTTTGACGGGCCAGCCATTTTTCATGCGCCACTTTACCTTGGAAGGGAAATGAGTTTTGCTCTTCTGGGAGCTAGGCGCTCCTGTGGTTCGCGAGAAGGAAAACAGATATTGCATATGGCACAAGATGATAAAGAGAGAGTGTCTATCAATGAACAGCAGATTGATGGCTGCGAACCAACAATCCAACAAAAGGTCTGAAAAGTTCCTTTCCTCGCGGCTCCCTGTGTAGTCTAGGTCCAGCACCATTCACAAACTTAAACACTAATAGATCACACAGATATAGCTAAAATCAAACGAATTCTCAAAGGGATCAGAGAGAGCTTTGAAAATTTAGCTCTTAATAATCCAAAAGAGCTTAAATTAGTGCCAAAATTGAGAAAATTACCTTTGATTTATAGTAACGCTTATAGTCTAAGAAGAGAAATGTTCAGAGAGAGGTTAGAGAAAAGAGAGAGTTTTCTTATTTGTAAGTGAAGTTGCTAAAATAATATCACAAATGTATATTGTTTCCATATATGTTCTTTCTAAAATGATCGTATCTACAAATAGAGATTTATAAAAGATAATAAATGATATTGATGGGTGATAAAAAAAATTGAAATAATTAAGAGACAATAGACGTCACTCTCATTTAAAGATTTCATACTTAGGTAGACAAACAAAGTAGAAAAAAAGTACAACACACCAAGTAAACAAACAACATCCTAAAAACGTACTAACAAAAATGAAACAGATGACACTCGATGTAAATCAACATCTTAGCAAAAATTATTCACATACTTAAAGATATGATACAATAAGTAATCAGACACCTTAGTGAAAATATATATAGAAAAACTGAAGCGATCTTACACTACGTAAACCAACAATTTAACCAATGTTTGGATACATCAAGAAAACAGATTCCACCCTGATATTTTTTTTGAAGAAAAAGTGATATTACTTATAAAAAAATAGAGACAACTCTATCTAGCTTCACATACATCTAATAAATGTGACGTCGTTACAAGTTTAAATCATGTCTCACTAATTCTTGTCGGGTAAAATCATGCCTTAGGAATTCAACATCAATTGCAAGAGACATCTGATTCACAATAATGTATTATCAAATGATTAAGGAAAATAGAGTTAAAACACACTACCATATTTATTAAAACCTAATGCAATAAGAAATCCGACATTTATGTTACGTCGAACAATCTAGTAAAAGTGATTCTAACAACAATAAACTTAGACCATGAATAGCAAATACTATAGTACATACAGTACAAAAACACCACAATTAATATATAACTAACAACAACAAATTACATAGATGCAAAAAGTGCAATTAAATAATTACAACATATAGCACGAAATTCATGCAAAATCCAACAATTTTACTAACCCTAAAATAAACAAATAAAAACGCTCACAGTTTCAACCAATTAGCGCATATAATAACAAAAGAGAATTATTTCACTAACCATTGGTAATAAAAATTTAACTGATACTCCTACTTGGACGCCTAACAGTAATGGTATTTTCTCTACTTCTTCTGCCTGAAGCATATTAGACAGAAAAGTGAGATTTCGTAATTCTTAAAGATGATTTGGTATAGCATCCACCTTTTAAAATGTCTTTCTTAATGTGGAGATTTTTGAAAGGTAGTTACCTTTTACTGATACTATTGCGGCTAGATCTGATATAGACTGTGATGCTAGGTGTTTGTTGTACTATTGACCAAAGTGATACTATGCACCACACTTTAATTTGGGGGGGGGGGGATTGCAGAATATAGATGGATTTTTTTTGGAAATCCAGTTTGAATTTCTTGGGAGGATGTACCTATCAAGTATATGCTCAAAAAATGGTGGGATATCAAGCCAAAAAACTCACTCCATCAGACTATTTTAAAAATTACTCCTCTCGTAATTTGTTGGGAGATATGGAAAGCGAGATGTTCAGTAGTTTATGGAGGAAACAATTGTTATACAAAGAGGATCCAATATTATATTTTATCTCATCTAAAATGGGTAGTTTTCAGGTCAAGACTAATACAAAGAGGATCCAATATTATATTTTATTTCATGGCATTTACTCAAAGTATGGTAGGGATACTAGCAATATGGCCGAAGCCAAGGCTGCTCTAAATGGCCTGGAATAGCGTTCTCAAGTTAAAATGGGTATAACAATGTAATCTTGGAATGTTATTCGAAGATTGTTGTAGAGATGATCAAAGGTAATTACAATATCCCTTGGCAAATGAAAAATATCATAACTCGTATTCAAAATATTTAAAGTACTATTACTTGTGAGGTTAGACACTAATTGTTACAGGGAAGGCAACCAAGTTGCAGATATATTGGCAAAATGGAGTATTACAAAGGAGGAGCTGTTTATTTCTATACAGTCTCACCTACCATCGATAGCTATCAGACGTTACAAACTTTTCTCATACAAATTGAGTCCCCAAGGCATAAGCAAACGAAGAATTATTTTGTATAGAACTAATCTTGTAAATTTGTATAGAACTTGTATAGTTTTTGTCAGAATCTTAGTTTTGCTAAGAAGCTACTGAAACAATGAGTTGAGCTTAAGCTCTCCTTATCTTTGTGATTTAATTTATCAATATAAAGGTCTCACCCCCATATGGTGATAATTTAAAAAGAAATTAAAACTCGTAGGAAAAACACTTTTGAGAAGAAAAACATATTAAAGAAAAATATCTTAAATTATCAAACTTCTTGAAGGAATCTAGATCCATAGCCAGCTAGAAACAGAACCACTAACGTATCTCACAGATTTAACTAGAATAACAGAACACCATCTTAAATCACCAAACGCCAAGTAAAATCACACAAACCCTCAAACATATTAGAGGGCTTTTTAAGATTTTAGCTCCTAATAGTCAAATAGGAGACTAGAATAGTCTAAATCTGAAATCATTTCTGATTTGTGGTGGCGCCTAAGGTCTAAGAATAAAAAAGTTCTAAGAGAGGTTAGAGGGAAGAGAGAGTATTTTCTGATTTGAGAGTGAAGTTGTTAAAATAATATCACTAATTTATATTGTTTCATTATATGCTTTTTCCAAAATGGTTATATAGAAATGATGAAATATAAAAGATAATTAATGATATTGGTGGGTATTGAAAAATATTGAGGGGAAATGTGGATGCTTAATAAACCATGACAATGCATGTTGATTTTCAGATACTGATCATTACCATATATAGATGACTTTTTGAAATATGTTGCGATAGCTAACACTATTGCAACGATCATATTATATGACAATGGTCATATGACTAAGTCCTGTCAATAGCTATCAAATCTTTGGGCAACGGTCATAATCATTGCACTAGAAAGGTTATAGGAACAATTTTTGAAATGGTTACTAGTAAGTTTGTTTTCATAGACCCAATTTTTGGTAGTGATATAGTAGCAAGAAAAGTTCACACACTGTTTAGGGAGAAAAATGATTGTACTCTTGGTATTGATTGAGATTACATACACTTGTATTTATAGAAGAGACTTAGCAACCTAGTATAGTTTATACATGTAAAATAAGAGTTCTATTCTAGCTATACTGCTCATAATCCTAATCAAACAATTCTTCTGATCATTCGAATTTCAAAAATGGTTGACCCCTATCTTCATGTAAAATGATGATAATTTAGACACTAAACAACTTTTCATTCTTACAAAGAAGAAGGAATGAAAATCAACCAACATTAGATTATCGATCCCAAATTTCATTTCTTAACAAAAACTTCATCACTACATCAAAATTCATTAGTGCTATATGAAATCCACAACAAATACATAAATACTTCCAATAATTGTACATTCAATATAGAAAGGAAAGTATGGGAAAAGGATAAAGATGCTAAAAGCTTCAATGAAAGCCCATAACTCATATCCACTTCCCAGAATGAGGTTATCGAACCTGTTTGTGTTTCATACTTGATCCGACTACCTCAACTCTTTTCGGAGAGTCTGAGAGAAAGGCCGACAAGCATCCTTACTAAGATCTATAGCAGCTGCCAATGCAACAAAAACTGCAGCATCCTCCGAGCAGCTCACGTGCTGCGCCCCTACAATCACCTCCGGCTTACTACATTTTCCATCACCCTTCACTGTGGATGACATCACAAATCCACGGTACAAAATCTGTCCCAAATATCCAGATGATCCAAAATCCGAGCAAGACCCAGAGACTGAGGAGAAATCAAAGCTGTTGTTTGCACTAGCCATTGTTGGGATAGAAACATTTGTGATATCTATATTAAATTTCCCACCATTCTTGGTGCTGATGGTTGAATTGACCAATTTTATAGTATCATTGGCACCATCAGGGATGATTTCAAAGCAATAACCAAGTTCACCACTATTCTCTAGCCATGCTTGTAGGCGTCCCCATGGCTTCCATGTACCCTGATCTGGACGGAGGATGAGCCAGGATCCAGGGTTTGATCCTCTCACCCTATTTGAACCTTGGGATGGGACAAATGGGGTCACCATGGATGCTGCAGCAATTGGTGAGCCAGAGAGGTCATGGATTGTCACTAACCATCCCTTTCGCTCTTTTCTCCGTATTTCGTTACCAGTTGTCCAACAGTTAAAGCAGCCTATTGATGTGCTTCCTTCTGATAGCGAAGATCTACAAAACAAAAAATAATGATAATAATTGAGATTTACATGGAGTTCAAGTTAAATTTAGTTAATTTGACATTAATTTAAACAAACCTTGATATGGAATTCCAATCACCAGGGTTCTTGAAACTGAAGTTGCAAGAGAAAACAGGTTGTTTCACATTACCATTAACTTGAAAAACCAGTGGACTACACTCCGGTTCGCCATCAAATTGGAAAATAAATCTTGGGTCAGGTTGAACTTTCACATTCAGATGCACTTTTGCTACACCAACCAAAACCCATCCATTCTTAATCACAACTCCTCTACTACCTTTATGTTCAAAACCCTTCAAATCCAATTCAACAAACACACTCCCCAAAATCCTCCCCCCAGTATAATATCCAAAACCAATGCCCATACTCTTCGTTGCACAAATTTCAATCTTCAAACAACATGTTTTTCCTCTAGAAGTTATTTTTTCAATGTCGGTTTTGTTCAAATTGAAAGAGGCATGGATTTTGTTCTCTAAAACAAGGTCTTGTTTAGGAAACGCCTTGATGGTTGAAACTTGTGTTGGAAAACCTTTAAGCTTAATGTTACAATCAAGAAACACACACGAAGGAAGATTCCGATTAGCTGGAAGCATTACCGCTAAGTTTGCGATAGTGATTCGAAGGAAAGGACAAGGATCCATTTGTTCACAAGATGAACATAGGAGAAGAAGTGATTTATAGAAATACAAAATAGCAAGCTGGCAATGGAGGGGATGGAATGCGTGGGGAATGAGGTGTGTGCCCGTTATTTTAGAAGGGATGTGTCAGCAAAAAACATCATTTATCTGTCAATAAGCCAATCACTTTTGGTGTGATATAACTTGTCTTTTTCTAGACACTCTCTTTCATCCTAGGATTTTATTGGGTTCTATATAGAATGTTCACACATCTATATATATAGTTCATCTCTTTTTCTTTATTTTTATTTATCTTGTATATATTAATTATATTTATTAAAAAAAAATTGACATGATTATATTATCATATTAATCCTATAAATGAATGCTCGCTCTATTTCATTATCATATAATTCCTATAAATGAATACTCTCTCTATTTCATATTAGGTGTATTAGTGAACTAACCATTCGTACATCCTAATTAAGAAAAAATGTTAAGAAATATCCATTTCATCCACATTTAATTGTTATAATTTCATTTTTACAGTCAAACAATAAGAATTTTGACTAATATTTTTGGATGAATTTTTCATCATATTGAGATGCAATAAAAGGTACTTTTATTATAGTTTTTGAATAGCTATTTTTTTTTATAAATTTATCAAATTAATGTAATCTAATTTAAGTTTCCAAATTAGTCAAATTGAATTTCGTAAAGCGCAACGCTCCCTTGTCCCAAATTAGTTGATCATTATACTAAAAATAGTTGCCTCATATATGTTAGTTGTCCACCTTACTAAATCAAGAAGATGTTAATTGAATTGTTTCTATATTATCCTTGCAATTGTTTCTTTTTGACAGTGTTCACATTTGTTTATAAAATTCTCAAATTATCTTTTATTTAGACTTTCTTAAAATATGGTGAAAACTGAAAGGTGATCAATTAAAATGGGACTATTTGTCCATTTATGAAATAATAAGTATTATTCTGCAAATAGTATAATTTATATGCTAGGAAATATAAAATTTCATTAATGAAAAGAGAAAGTATGGAAAATATTCAAATATTTGTCTTTAAACTTGAAAATTTTAATTATTATGAAAAATGGAAAAAAAAACCCAAAAAATTAATTTATAATATAGATAAGAGGAAGTTTAATATTATTTCTTGAAAAAATGGTTTAAATAATAAATAATTGATGTCAATGGCAAAATATAGAAAAGAAGTATTTTTTCCCTTTTTATGACAAAAGTGAAAAATTATGTTTGAACCAGAGGTCTTGGATTCAAGTCCTAGGTATGAAGAAAATTATGTTGAGAGTGTCATTCTCGAACTATGCCCTGCATTGCACGATCTATATTTAATCGAGGCTCCAATGAGGACTTCGAACACTGGGTGAGAAACCCAAAAAAAGAAAAATTATGTTTGAAATATTTGAGTAATCAAATTAAAGGGTGGTACCATTTTCAATGCTAGTAGTCTTTGTTACGCTCTAAGTTTTTCTCATGATTTTTCTTCTTTTTGGTACATGAACCTATTGTCAAGGAAGTACAGGGTATATTCTTTTAGGAATCGTTTTTAGAGTGTATTCACAAAAATAATGTATGCATTAGCTTTTTATATCAACAATATTTTGTTTGGTACTTTTTTCATGTTATGTGTATATGATGGTTGCATTAGTTATACACTCTATTGCATATAAGGTGTTTGTTACTAATAATATGAATCTCTAGGTATTAGTAATGAAATATGTTTTAATGCACGCATTAGCCTTGTTAAAGACCTAAGTGCCCCTCAAAATCTTTTTTATATCTTGTCCATTATAATAATAAAATGTATCTTTGTAAATAAATATTTTTATTCAATGCATGTTTTGTTTTAATATACCAAACCAAATATATAAAAAAATAACTTATGTATAGTTGATGCAAGTATTACTAATAAAATCTTATTAATGCATGTAAGCATTAGTAATCCACTCTACCAAACGACCCCATAAAGACATGCAAAGAACAACTCATGTACCATCATTAGTGGTGTTCTAATGAAAATGGATAAACTACACCAAAATCAATAAACCAAGTCAATGTGTATATATATATATATATATATATATATATATATATATATATATATATAGCAAGTCCTTCCGTTTATAGAATGAGGTAGTTTTACTTGACATGAAAAAGAGACGACTTTTCAATATTATGACCCTAAAATAAAGTTATATCAAATGTACCAAAATGTTCTTTAATGACATAGTTTTCTTGACATGAAGTTAAAAAAAAAAAAGATGACTTTTCAATATTATTACCCTAAATTAAAGTTATATTAAATGTACCAAAATGTTCTTTAATCTTTTGAACATTAATATATCATGTGGGAAGCTAAAAAAAGTGTTGCAAAACAAAAAGGATCATTCAGTTTTAAGCAAACTAAATAGAAAAATAATTTAAATAATATTTTTCGTTATTTTTGCTTTGATGAAATAATAATTGGCATGATTATTTTCTCCTAATATTCTGCAAGTGATATTCTCTCTATTTCATATTAAGTTAATTTGTGAGGCAATGCACACAAGTTAAGAAATATATTTAAGGAAAAAGTGTAAAGGGAAGTACTAATTAGCCAAAAAAGTTGCCTAGAAAAGTTAAAAAATTATAAAATATTTTTTTGTTGAAATATAATATATTAAATTTTTAAATTTTAAAAGAAATAGATTTTTTCTATTTTTAGTTAAGATATTAAATTAAAAAGGGTAGAAATGTCTTAAAAGGTAAAACATCATGGCAAAATATTCTAGCGAAAAAGATTTTTCCTAATTTAAATCATATTTCTCGTTATTTGTTTATTTATGAAATCATAAGTATAATTTGTAAGTAGTATAATTTATCTCTTATAAAGTATAAGACTTCATTCAAGTAAATAACAATTATGGAAAAAGTTTCAAACATATGTGTTGAACTTTGAACAATACAATTATTTTGAACAATGAAAAAGTCCTAAAAATTCACTTCGGGCCTATTTGGGAAGCCACGTGACAATGGAAATTGGTATAATTAGGGGGCATAGTAATTATAGAATCTAGTAATCACATTGACCTATTTGTTTGTGAAAGTGTAATTACATTGTCACTACATATGTGTGGTTTGGTTGCACAAGTGCAATCATAATATTATATATATTGATATTAAATAAAATATTTAACATATATATTGTCTACAAAAATATATAGTCAACAAACATATTTTTTAACTAATATTATAAATGAATTAATTAATTTGTATTATTCAAATTAGTATATTTTAATTAAATTAACAATAAAACTAAAAGTGTAAGGTTTCTATGAACATCAAAAGACATGCTTTGACAATAAGATTAATATTATAACTATGACGTCATAAACTAGAAAAATATTTGACAAAAACACAATTTTATCAAGTCTAACTAAAATTAATTGACTTGCAGTATAAAATATCAAGTCAAAACTACTTCGGGCTACAAGCCTACTCATCAGCAAACCAAGTCCAAACCCATTCAAGAGACTAATTGGCCCTGCCAATTACACCTAATTGTCTGTTGACAAAGTAATTACATTAACAACCAAACATGTCAGACAATGTAAGTACACCCAATTACACGAAATCTAATTAGTAGAGTGACTTTCCAAAGAAATCCTTAATATGAAATAGAGGGAGTATTGAGTACTATTGTGACATGAAAAATGATTTAAACAATAAATAATTAGTGTTAAGGGTAAAACATAGATTAAGAAAAAAAGTTAATTTTCTTAATATGTGAAAAATGAAAAATTTATGTTTCAAATAATGGAAAAGTACAATCAAAGAGGGAATATCATCTACCCATACTATTAATCTTCATTACACCCTAAGTTTTTCTCATTATTATTTTTTCGATACATGAACCTATTGTCAAGAAGACATATATATCATAAGTAGCATATTTTTCAAAAATGAGCCCAATCATAGGCAATCTATTTAGAAGTTTAAGGGTTGAACTCCAAATAATTTAAACTTAGTTAAAATCTCAACCTATTCAAGTCTTAACTCATTTTTAAGTGAATCCTCAATTGAGTTCAATTTAATCTTCAATCTCAACCGATTTTAAACTCTTTATTTGCATTGATGTAATGTATGTTCATATATTTAATGAGGTATGAATTATTATCTATTTTATATATTTAGGATTTATCTATCCAGTTGTAACCTTTTTTTTATTTATAAATTTTCATGAGTTGAAATTTCATATGTGGTTATAAGACATCGATAAGAATATATTAAAAAGTATAACTTACCTAAATCTCGTACTGTAAGGAGTAAATTACATCTTATCCCTACTCTTTTTCTAACTACAATAATCCCTTAAAATTTATACGTTCCAGATACATAAGTCACATTCGGATATATTAATTCTAAAAAATAAATTTGTTGAGATAAAAAGGGAATAAAAATCTGAAAATTAATTAAGTCCAATGAATTACACTTACGTTTCTTCTTACTCTGAATCCTACAGAGGCAAATCTTAACAGAATAAAGAAATTCAAAATTCAAAATTTCTTCCCCCATTCAAAGAAGAAATCTTTGAGATTTGATTAAAAATCTTTTATCGAAATTTTGGGTAAGCGGGATGAGTTATAAAGGATATCAAAAGTGATAAAATTGTAGTTGGACAAACGATTTTCTTTGGAATCTTCAAGTTCATCGAATATCCTTTCAATTTTTATTCAAGATTATAAACTTTTTTAAGATTGACGATTTTCTTCTACTAGTTCATAGAAGATCCTTTCAATTTTGATTCAAAATTGTTGAAAATTTTGAGATTCAAAACATTTCTGCTAGTTTATTAAGATCTTTTTATTTTTGAACCAAAATTATCAAAAATTTTTAGAAGATACATCGTTAATATCTTTGCTACTTAGCATTTTACTATTTATGTATCTTGTTTAAATTGATAAGTATTGTATTTATACTAGATACATTAAATAAATAATTTTTCCCATAATAAGATGTTTGATTTGAGATCGATAAATAGACGTGTGGCAGTTACCATATAACTTATACATTTTAGTATACACTCGAATTTATGTATCATGTCTAAATAATTAGTGCCGGACACATTACAATTTATGTATCTTGTTTGAATTGATAACTATTGTATTTATACTAGATTCATTAAATACTCAATTTCTTCCCATAAGATGTTTGGTTTGAGGTTAATACATTACTGTGTGATAGTTATTATGTATTCGATACATTTAGTATAAATTTGAGTTTATATATCATATCTAAAAAAAATTAGTGAATGATACATTACCATTTATGAATCACTTTTAAATTGATAAGAATTGTATTGTTACAAAATGCATTAAACATGCAATTGTTTCCCATAAGTTGTTTTTTATTCGATCGATACATGTAGTATAAATTAGTATTTATGTATCAATCCCGTATATTTTAACGTAGTTATGTATCATATAAAAAAATTATGAATATGACAAACAATGATTTAGTTATAAAGTAGTATTACACATACATAACAAACACATGATACATATTTAGTTATAATATAGTAGTGCACATACATAACAAACATATGATACACAGTCAATACATGGAGCAAATTTTCCGTTTTCATGTATAAATAAGATCTGAAAAGAAAAAAAAATGAGTCTATTGACATACTACTCTTGTGATAAATGCTACATTCATTGGCTGTAGTGAATTTCTATAAGGAGGACAAAGAACGTATCCTTTAATTTTTGCCAGATAATAAATGTAAAATGTAATATTCATTCATACAAGAATATATATGATTGATCAACTTCATTTTTAAGCCTTTATATTTGTTGTTAATTTCTTTCCAAAAATTTGGATCCCTACTTTTAAATAAAGAATCATTAATTGGAGAGAAAAAATATTTTGAATTTTTGTAAAAAAAGTGTGATGAAGGTAACTGGTGATAGTGGATTGATTATAGACATGAAAACAAAGGAGAAAATAGTGGAGTTGGGAGATTGAATTTGACAAAAAAGAGGGATTTTTGTAATTTTTTTAAAATGATAGGTAATAATAGAAAAAAAGGATTAAAAAGGATGTGTAGTTAGGTAATTTTTCCTATGAAGTATCATTGAGATTAAGCGGGTCAAATTGGGCAAGTCAAGACCCAACCCGATTTTAATTAAGACAATTTGAGCTCAAAGTAAAGTTGATCAGATTAGAGCCCAACCCAATTTCTATTTCAATCCATTTTAATATCTCCAATTTGAAACCAGCCCACCCATTTGACACCCCTAATACAAGGGGTGTCTTAATAAAAATAAATTGGATCAAATACACAAAATTAATAAATCAAGTCAAACTAAAAATCTATTATTCCTTCCGTTTAAAAAGAATGATCTTGTTTGACTTAAAATACAATTAATAAAAGAAAGATGACTTTTTAATCTTGTGGAATAAAACATGTCATGTATGAAACTGAAATTAAAGTGTTACAAAAAAGGATCATTCTTTTTTAAACTAACTAAAAAGGGAAATAATTCATTCTTTTTTAGAAATGAAGGGAGTAATAATTTGATTTGGTATTGATTAATAACTTGAATTAATGAACTATATTATAATTGGTTGCCGTGTATATAGACCAGGTTGGTATGAGTTTATAAAAAACAAAATAAAATTATGTGTTGGATTTTTAAAATTTATAAATCAAACAAATTTTTATACTATCAAATTATATTTTTTTAAGATTTGATAATGTAACTGTCACGTTGAGCCTCTACCCTGGGCGAGCCTTGCACTCCAGGACCATTGTTGGCCTCAAGTGAACGTTTGGCGTGACTTAACCTATAGAGGAATACTTAAAGCATTAATTCAAGGATTCAAATGAACTTTAAAACAATTTTCTCAAATAAACTTAGAAAGTTTAAGGATAAACATTTAAATTAGCAAAAGTGGCAACTCTAATCTTTTAGTAAAACATCAAAAATACAAGACTAAAGAACTCATATCTAACTGTCTTTGAAGCCTCTAAATACTAAGACGGACTGGGAAAGTACCCCCTCTCATCCTAAACAAACAATAAAAGGTAATCCTCTGAAAGCAAGGAGGCTCACCAACTGGCTTTGAGTGATCAACTAGATCAACGAGGCGCTTGATGCTAATCTTGGTTGCCTATATCTGCATAGTACATTGAAGGAACGAGCATATGATGGGAAAACTAAACATGGTATAAACTTGAAATAAATCTTAAAAGAACACTTACCTTAGCTTTACTCCACTAATGGATACTCAACTCTAATGCAAAGTAAAACAACAATAAATGTACATTTTATACAAAGCATTCACAACAGTAGGTGACAGCTCAATGTATTAAAGAAATAAAATAACAACTTAGTTTATATATATACTAATATAATTTTATGAAAGTTTCTCTAACAACAAATGTCAGTATGAGCTAAAGTGATGATATAGTGTCTCTCCCACAATGCCACATCTGTCATATACCTTACAATGCTATAAAATGTTTTAACTAAGTGGATACACTAGTCTATACTAAAAATTAGTAAGGAATCATCTAAAAAGTATGCGCCTTTCTTACCCGCAATGGTTACATGGGGACTTGAATTATTATGAACTCATCCCCATATCGGTGCTCAATACTACTCCCAAAATATACTCAGCGCATATGTTTTAAAAATAAAAACTCTTTTTGTGGTTTGAGATAATTACTCAAAAGTAGCTCAAACGCTATCTTGGAAATTGGAGTTTCTGCTCTTATTTAAATGTGAAAACATTTACTACTTTAGAATAAATAGTCCCGATATACTCTTTTTGAAGAAATGAACAACAATCTCTACTCTTTACTCAAGTCTTAAAACAAAGTTTAAACATGTAACGACCTGTTTAGTCGTTTTGAGCAACAGAGTTCATTTCTGGAAAAACTGGCTGGAACGACGAGTGTCCCGACGGACCGTCGTAGTCACGACGGCCCGTCGAGGAGGTGTCGTTCCAGGACACTTAGAATTCTTCAAATTGGATATTAAAATCGACTCTCTGTAAATTGTGACGGACCTGCAGGACGTGCCGTCACATCCACGACGAACCGTCGTGAGTTTCCGTTGCAAAACACTTCAACTTTTGAGAATTTGGTACAAGAAACGAGTTTCTGACCGTCATGACGGAGGTGCAGGACGGACCGTCACAGGGGTGACGGGCCGTCACAGTCACCTGAAATTTGGGGAGGCTGCGACGACCGGTGTGACGGACCGTCGCAGGCACGACGGCCCATCACAGGTCACGCAGATCCCAGTCAGAATAGGATTTCTCCACACGTTTTAAGGGTCGTTTTGGACTATTCTTTCCTTAATTATAAAGATTGAGGGTTTATATTAATAACTCAAATCCTTGAGGGATAAAAGAGGTAACTTTGGGTTAATTAGTGGGGTTTTATTGTCCTCTTTTTACACTTAATTAATTGTTAATTAGGGTAAAGAAAAGAGGGTTTGAATAAAACAAACAGAAAAAGAACAAGAGAAAGAGGGGAATCGATCGAATAGAGAGAGGAGAAAGCGAAGGGGAAAATGAAAGCTTGGGAATTTGCTTGTGGATTTCAATTCTTCGGAGGAGGTAGGTTATGGTTTATATTACGATCTTCGTAGTGAACTCTTAATAGTGAATATTATGTGTTGATAGTGTTGTAAACCCTGCTATGTGCTTAAACTGTATGCTTGCATGATTATGATTATGAAATTGTGATGAATTAACAAAGTGTGATGAAACTATTGAATCCCAAATCTTGAAAGAACCCTAATTCGCTTGATATATTATATAATGAGAAGGATGATGCCTTAGTGTAAAAGAAGGCTTGATGAATTAGGGGATTGGGTGCCACGTTCCGGTACCAGGATAGAATGAATATGAGGATCGGAGTGTCACTTCCGACACCAGGATAGAATATGAGGATCGGGTGTCACGTTCCGACACCAGGATAGAATATGAGGATCGGGTGCCACGTTCCGGTACCAAGGATAGAATGAATATGAGGATCGGAGTGTCACGTTCCGACACAGGATAGAATATGAATCGGTGTGCCACGTTCCGGCACCAGGATAGAAATAGAGGAGCGGAGTGTCACGTACCGACACAAGAGGAAGAAAGATAATGAATCTTGAAAGATAATGAATATACTTAAACTAATGAACTAAATTCCCAAATGAGTATGGTATTGAGGCTTGAGTCCTCATGTGTGAACTCGTTGTATTCATTGATGAATTAAACATTGCTATTGCTACGTGTTGAGTATTGTAGTTGATTTACATTGTTATTGATATATACTGTTCCCTATTTTGAGTTAGCCGATGATATCTACTCATACGTGTGGTTGTACTGACCCCTACTTTATGTTTTCTTTTTGTTATTTGTGTTATGCAGCAAACGTTCCGTCAACTTCACACACCAGTAATTCGGGCCAGATTTCGTCATACCGGATCTCAGGGTGAGCTAACGCTTCTAGCTTGGACTGGATCTTCTTCTATAAGTCTTGATGCCTTGACTTCCGGCATGGACTAGTTTCTTATGTATTTTTAGCTTCTTAGACATTCTTAGATAGTTTAGTTTAGTAATTTGATCATAGATGTTCTTGTGATGATGACTTCCAGATTTTGGGAATATTAATAATAGTTTTGAGTTATTTTTATTAATGAGTTTAAGTCTTTCGCGTTTCTTTTGTTGATATTGTATTAAAATGGTAAGGGTTAGATTGTTTGGTTCGCTCACATAGGAGGGTAAATGTGGGTGCCAGTCGCGGCATCGAATTGGGTCGTGACAAAACATTTGCACAAAACTTTGAAAACTCTATGAACTTATCTTGACTTAACTATTAACATTTCTTCAATTGAATTATGGATTCAAGACTCATTATGTCATGTTGATAGACGATTTCATGGTTTTTAACGTACCTTTATAATTGTGTAGAAATCAACTATAAACTTAGGTGCAATTCTAGGGAACTCAAACGTAAAAAAGCGAGAATAGGTACAAGCCCTAGCGACCCTGGCGCTCTGAGTAATGCGGGGCGCCAGCCCTAAAACTTTAGACACTAGCTTGGGCGGAACTGGTTTGCACGGCATCCCAAAGGCCAAAATTCAGAACCCAAGTTGCGGCACTCTGCTTGGCGTGGCGCCGTAGACCCTTCACCAGAAAATTCTCAAATTTTTTTTACTCGTTTTTTTTTTAAACTCTAAACCCTCTAGATTCAATTGGTTCTTTTCTAAAACACTTGGATTCAACTATATTGCTAAAATATGTAAGAATCTACCCAAAACACACCTTATCTCATGAATAAAACTAAAGAAACATCTAATCAACTTAAACAACAAGAACCAACAAGAACGTAAACAAATTTCATCATGAACTCATAATTCTTTTCTTTCAAGAATAGAATTATGGTAAATTTCGTTATGATTGGCGCGTCGATGAATAAAATGCTATGTAATCTCACATACCATGTAGGGATCACCCGTTGATGAAATCCATGATTGTAGCTTCGAGAATTTTATGATTCATTGTCTCTCTCCTTTTTTTCTTCTCTTCTTTTCTCTTCTCTCAAATCTTAACTATTTTTTATGAACGTAAACTGAAATAATTAGTTTAGAACCCAACATTAATTACCATAAATGAATATTAAATAATTGGGTAGTTTAAACACCAAAATACCTTCCAAAATCTGGTTTTGACTTTCTTTATCTAGACAACCCAACTTTGAATGGACATATCTCCCTCAGACGAAAATTTTCGGTACCATGCTGTGGAACAAAATATTTTGACATTGAATCAAAGTCTAAAGGCGGAGATATTATACAAGTGCAGCCTCGTGACGTTAAAGAACTTTTGTTGGTTGTGTTCTTCTTTATTATTGGCCTTGTTTATTAACTCTTAAATTGCTGCTTTTTAGAGTATATTTATTTCATATGAATCTTACTTTAGAAAGTTAGACTAAATTTATACTAAAATAAAAAGCGGGAGCTAACAAACTCTCTGAAAGGGGTGCTAGGAATAATCTTTTGAAACATGTAGCCGTTTGTCTGAGGGTAGATTTCATGTCATTCACTTGTATTTCTTACATTTGAGTGGTTATAATTATCAATAACGATTATATGCACAACCTCTTTCAAGTTTTTTTTCCAGTAAAATTGAAGTATGAACATGTATATCCAATATAATTTCACAAGTAAGTCTTGGAAAGCTGACCTTACTAAGTGAAAAATATGAAGGGTTAAAAATTTAAAGAGATAAACAGATGAAGAAGTCTTTGAGGGGGTGTCAAAATCTATTTTATGTACATCAAATACTACTTTTAACGATATAATTTGTTTTTATGAACCCTTGAGCCCTTACTAGCTCCCCCCGACCATAGCTACGTGGGAGATAAAAGAGGTTGTTTCTGATAGATTCCGGCTGCTGCAAAAGTAGTTAGAAAATATTCAAAATAATGACTATTTTAGTTTTGAATTAAAATCGTTACAGTAGTTGTTACATTGAAATAAAATCAAGTAATGAAAAAGTTTAAAGCCACTAATATTAGTTTCATTACGGAAAAAGAATGTTCTTAAAGTAGCTTTTTGCGTTTGTTTCACTCTGTTTTTTTTTGTGGATGGATGGAGTGGGTTAGAATGTTCAAGACTGTTATTTTTTCAATTCAAAGTTAAGTTGATGATGCATCACTAATCAATTTTATATTTATTTTCATCTGTGTGTAATTTCTCATGCACAAAAAACAATCTTGATGAATACCAAGTAACCTCATAAACTCTGGTTGTGGAAAACATTTATTCCTCTGTGAAGGATTTATGATTTAATTTTTATGAGTTCATAATAAGAAGATTTTGTCTAGTTGATGATTGAAACTTTTGGATTATAGCAAGCATTGTGGAGTATTTTGTCCATCTCATATTTTATTGTAATTCCATTTTGTCTTTTGAAGTTCCGGAATGAGAACTAATTCATTCCTTTAGTCATGGAATGCACGTTATTACTTAGACTTTTACAATTTTCTCCAGAGTCATGCAAACATTTTTTTTAAAATTTTTCTTTCTCACTAATTTTTTTTTTTATGAAAATGTTGATTAAGATTCTTATTTTCTGCTCTTAGAGATGCATAGTCTTTTGACATTTTCTCTTCTTAAGGACATGTTTATTAATATGCATCTATGAGGGTAATGAATAGAGATTCAATTTTCTTCTTTGAATAAAGATGAAAATTTTCTTTAATTTTATGAAAAGTTACCGTGGACTTCTTCTATTCTTCATCTTCTTTTGAGTTTGTTTCAGTCATTACTGTCATGATTGTTTATTTGAAATCACATAGGTTCTCTTCATTATCTCACATTGTTATTGCCATCAACAAAAGAAATTCATACTTTCTTTTTTATTCGTGTCACGCCTCGAGCCTACACCCTGAGCGGGACTGGCACTAGGTGACCATTGCCATCCTCGAATGAACCCTTTTTCTGACTTATTTAACTCTGCAGAAGACTTAATTCAACTTAATATGAACAGTAAGAACATTGTCAAGGGAAAATAATCAAAATAAAATAATCCTTCCAAAATGACACTTTAATCTCAAAGTTAAAACAACTGTAATTAAGAATAAAAGAGACATTAGATGAACAATCTAACTAACTATCTATATATGAATCCTTTAATAACTAAGATGGATGTTGGGAAAGAAGCCACAACATCCTAATAAACTAAATTAGAAAAGAAAAAAAATGGGTACTCCAGAAAGCAAGGAGGCTCACCAACTGACTCTAGAGTGCTCTACTAGATCAACGATGTGCTGGATTTCGATCCTCGTTATCTGTGTTTGCATCATGATACACTGCATTCCAACTAGCATCAGTACATTGCATATATGAGTATGCTACTTGGCAATCTAAACAACAGTTTAAGCTTGATAAGGAGTAAGAAGAACACTTACCTTGGCTCTATTTAACTCATGATCGACTACCTCTTATTCAATATACAAGGTGTAAAAGTAATTACAATATAAAGAACCTCTGACTAAAAAAATGGTGTAAACTCTTGATACAAGTATAGAAATAATATTTGAGATGTATATAGAATTAAAAATAACTGATGTATATGAAAATACAATACTTCTATGAGAGATTCTTTATCGGACAACCATCACTTAAGAGCTATAACGATGATACATTGTTACTCGGGCCACGCTGTGCTGCCATCCTAACCTTGTCAGGGTATATGACCTGAACTGCCTAATGGATCCACTAGTAAATTGTGAAAAGGATTCACCTAAAAAGTATGACCCTTTTCTACCCATGATGCCTACATGGTTTTCATATAGACTTGAGTTAATATGAAACTCGCATCCCCATAACGGTGCCCAATACTACGCCCAAAAAAGTACTAGCTCTTATGTTTTTAAAACTTATTGATTCTGTGGTTTGAGATTAGTGATCAAAACTTAGCTTTTATAGCTCTCTTGGAAATCATAGTTTCCCTGCTTGCTTCATTTCATAAAGCTATTACATCTGTCTGAAAACTAGCTCGAAACTTCTTTACTTGTTTAAATGTGTCTTATGGATTACTCAATCCCCTTATAACTTTTGTGAATGAAATCAACTCCTTACTCTTACTCAACCTGTAACTTGAGCGTTAGAACACAGTTTAAAAGGTTTGTTAAAGACTCTTGGAAACTTAAGGAACTCACTTTGACTCGCTTCTTAACTTCTAAACTTTGTTTAATAACTTCTTTGACTTTGATCTTAATATCATTGAATTGGATTATGGATTCAAGGATCATGATCTGATGTTTATGGACGATTTCATGATGTTTAGATGTACTTTAGAGTGTTCGAATCAACTAGGAATGATAGATACATCTCTTAGGAATTGGTACGAAAAAAGTGGGGGAGAAATGGTAACTCCAGGTGACCTTGGCGCTCTGAGAGGCGTAGAGCGCCAGAGCCTGACAGAAAAAGACTGTCCTCAGGCGCCAGAGCCTGGCGACATAGACTATACTCAGGAGACTTGTATGCACGGCGCCACAGGGACTGTCAGACAAATTTTCCGACTTTTCTTCTACGATTATCAAGTATAAGCCTCCCAAACATCCATTGATCTTTCCCTAAACACTTGGGATCACTAAATACTTCATTCCCCAATAGTTTACACTCGTAAAAGAGCACAAAAATACGAATCAATTAGACTAGAACATGTTACAACCCATTCAATGAAGAATTCTATAGTTGTTCATCAAAATATAAATGTTAATAATCAAACTAACTTGCTTAATACAACCTAGGTGTGTGGGTGGAAGAACCCAACACAAAAAGATCTCACATACCTGAAAGGGATTACCTCCGATGAAATCCACCCAACGATTCTTAAATAATTCTTGATGTTCTTTCTCTCTCCTCGTTTTCTCCCAAACCCTAAGCTTTCTCAAATTTGATAAAACTGAATTGGGACATTCTTTTACCCCTAAGAAACCCCTAAAACGAATTAGGAAATACTAGGGTGAAAAGACTATTTTACCCTTACAAAAATCCAGATTGGACTTTCCTCTGCCAAACAACCTAACTTCCGAAAGGCATATCTCCGTCATATGACATTGAAAATTCTCATACTCAGCGCCGTTAAAAATATCTTCCCAAGGGATTTACAACCATATATTGAACTCACCCTAACACATCCTAAGCTGAGAGTTATAGTCTTTTGAAAATGAGCAAAACTCGCATTTAAAATCTGGAAATTTTCCAGATTTCCCTATTTACTTCCAAAAATGATTATTCTTGGTTTCTTAGCATGTTCTTAGGTATTTCAAGTTACGAGATGTTACAATATTTCCCTTTGGGAACATTCATCCTCGAATGACACTACAAACAAACCTCAAATTGCCAACAGACATTTACTAACAACTTAAGTTGGTTAGTAATCTACGAACAATTTACCAACATATTTCTAACTGAATAATATTTTAAAACATAATAACGAAATTCTAACAGATTATCAACATAAATCTTACTAACTAAGTATTTTAGTTTTTTAATACGGAAAAAATGTCGTCAAATTTAGAAAGGTTCTATCAATGGATTACCAACAAAAATATTACTAACGGACACCTTTTGTTGGTAATATTACCGACGAAGTATATATTGGTTTGTATATATGACAAAAATGTTTATAATCTTATTAACATGTTACCAATGATTTACTAACCAAAAATTTACCAAGAATAAGATTGTCTTTCTAAATTTACCAACCAAATATAAATGTGTTGGTAAATTAGTAACGAAATGTAATTTATTTGTAAAGTTGTCAACAAATATCAAATTAGTTGGAAATTTTGCCGACGAATGAAGATTGTAGTTAGTAAAATACTAACATCATTAAAATAGTTGGCAATATCCATTGGTAAAATTTACAAACAAATTAATTATTAGTTTGTAATATTACATATGAATGTTTAGTTGAATAGTAACTATTACAAACTCTGATAAAATTTATTGATCAATTATTAATTACTAAATTATATTTTAACCTTGGTAAATTATCAATAGAAGTTAAATTTTTTGGTAAATCATCATCTAGTGTTGAGGCTTTCATATTTAATTTGTGTCATTAGGCGTTTTGACTTTTAATTTTTAACCAAAATTTGACTTTATTCAATCTTTTTGGTAAACGTGCTCATATAAGAACTCTGTCAGTGTTAGTAGCTTTGAAAGGTCATTTTTTTTATCTAATGGGAAGGTTGGTTCATGTTTTGAGGCTTTAATTTTTGTTTGTTCCGTTAGGTGTTTTAAATTTTATGTTTAGGCCAAAATTTGAGTTTGATTAATATTTTTCTGAATGTGCTCAGATGAGAATTTCGTTAGCGTAATTAAGTCCAAGGGTTTATCTAGCAGGATGGTTGGTTTGAGTTTTGAGACTTTCATTTTTACTTTTTGCGGTTAGGTGTTTTAACAAATAAATTTTGGCAAAAATTTAATTTTGGTCAATATATTTGATAACGTACCAAGATAAGAACAGTTGCAAAAAGTCATTATTCATGTAATAAGATAGAGGGTTTGGATTTTGAGGTTTCGGTTTTGAGTTTATGTCGTAAGATATTTTATCGATTAAGTTTTCACCAAAATTTCACTTTAGTCAATATGTTTTTGTAATCATGTTCAAATTAAAAATTTGTTATCGCAGTTAGCCATATAAGTTCAGTTTTGATCTCATACGAATGTTGGTTCGGGATTTGAGACTTATTTTCAGTTTGTGTCGCTAAGCGTTTTAACTTTTAACGTTTGACTAAAATTTGATTTAGGTCAAATTTTTTGGGAAACATGCTCAAATTTGATTTTCGTCGGCGCGGTTAGCTATGGAAGGTCATTTGTCACTTTATAGGATGACTGATTTGGATTTTGAGGTTTTTCATATTCAGTTTGTATCATTAGGTTATTTAACTTTTAAACATTTCACAAAAAAATGATTTTCCTTAATATTTTTGTAAACGTGCTCTGATGAAAATTTTGTCAGTTTGAATAGCTTCGAAAGGTCATTTTTATATCTAAAAAGATGGTTGTGTCAGGTTTTGAGACTTTCATTTTCAGTTTGTGTTGTTAGGCGTTTTAACTTTTGGCTAAAAATTTGACTTGGTCAATATTTTTGGTAAAAGTGCTGAAATTAAATTTTTTAAAATAATAATATGTGTCATATTGAGATTAATTTAACTTATTATCATAGATTTTGCATTTTTTTTATTCAAATATGATTTATAAAATTGATAAATATTTTCGTATTTATATTCGTGTTCTTAGATTTTTAAATGCAATAAATTAACAACTATTTTACTATTGAATAATCATTCAGTTAATGATATTTTGAACATATTGTCAATCAATTATTAAGCTAACATTAAACTTGAATGATACATTATCAATAAACTAACAATAAATTAGTAAGTTTATTAGAAAAATAAATAATCATACTTAAGTATTTAAAATTTTTAACAAACAAGGGTTGTGGTGTAGTGGTAAGTACTCCATCTTTAACCAAGAGATTTCAGGTTCGATTCCCGTTGGGTACATAATCATCTTTGTAACGGAGTGCTTTACCACCCAATGTGGGAATTTTTGACGTGAATCAAGATTTAGTCAGGCTCCAACGTGGGTACTGAAAACCAGATGGAAAACCAAAACTAAATAAAAAAAATATTTAAAATTTATTGGAAAATGACCAACACAAATATGTTGTTACTAAAATTACCAACCAATTACCAATGTATGAATTGAAAAATGCAGAAAAAAATTTACTAACTCCTTTTCAATTCGTTAGGAAAGGTACTAACGATATACCAACCAAAAATTAGTCGGTAAATTTACCAACGAAAATTTTAAGGTCATATTTAAAAATTTTGTAACAACATCATTGGGTGTTTACCAACTGATTTTTGGTTAGTAAGTTTACCAACAAACTAAATTCAGTTGGTGATATTTAACGACGAGCTTTTTAGCAACGGATTAGTATAAATTGACATTCAATTGGTAACATTTGATCAGTTTACCAATGAATTTTTTTGTTGGTATTTGAGGTTCCTTTTGTAGTGTGAGAACTCTTTCACTAAGCTAAGGGTAGTAACATACTTTCAACAATCAATAACCAAAACAAGTAATAACATGCATACACATAGTCTTACAAAATGCTAAGAACATAATTTAATACCTTGATCTGCATTCTCTCTTGATTCAAAGAGATGTGGATACCTCTTCTTCATATCCTCCTCATCTTTCCTAGTTGCTTCATTCAACAAATTGATTACTCCAAAGGACCTTGACTGATGCAACTTTCTTAGTTCTCAACTTGCTAACTTGACAATCATAAATCTAGACCAGAACCTCTTCATAAGATAAGTTATCCTTAATCCCAACATCCTAAGTTGGTACAATCAATGAAGGATCTCTCAAACACTTCTTCATCATAGAAATATGGAATACTGTATGAACCGCTACTAACTCTTTGGGTAGCTCCAACTCATATGATACGTTGCCTACTCTCTTGGAGATTCTATAAGGTCCAATATACCGGGGATTATGTTTTCCCTTATTGCCAAACCTCATAACACCCTTCATGGGTGAAACTTCCAGATATACCCAATCATCCACCTCAAACTCCAATCACCTTCTCCTAACATTTGTGTAGGACTTTTGGCAACTCTGTGCCATCTTCAATCTTTCTTGAATTACTTTCACCTTCTCCATAGCTTGGTGAACCATATCTGGTCCTATCGAACCTGCTTCATCAACTCAAACCACCCAATAGGAAATAAGTACATTCTCCCATACAGAGCCTCATATGGAGCCATTGAGATACTCGAATGGTAGCTGTTGTTTGAAGCAAACTCAATGAGAGGTATGTGAACATACCAATTTTCTTTGAAGTCAATCACACTTTCTCTAAACATATCTTCTAAGGTCTTGATAGTACGCTCTGCTTGTCCGTATGTCTGAGTGGGAAAAGCAGTGCTTAAATTCACATTTGAGCCCAAACCTTTTTGGAAAGATTTCCAGAACTGAGTAGTGAATTCTGCACCTATATCTGAAATAATGGAGATCTGGACCCCATGAAGTCTCACCACCTCTTGAAGGTACAATTTAGCATAATCCTCTGCAGAATAGGTAGTCTTTAATGGCAAGAAATGGGCTTACTTTGTTATTCTATCGAAAATTACCCAAATAGATTTATACAGGTGTGAGATCTTGTAAAGCCTGTGATGAAGTCTATATTAATCATTTCCCACTTCCATTCCGGAAGTTCTATAGTTTGAGAAAAACCTCTTGGTCTTTGGTACTCTACTTTCACTTGCTGACAAATAAGCACTTGACCAAAAACTCAACAATATCTTTCTTCATGCCTTCCCACCGATATACCTCTCTTAAATCGCGGTACATCATAGTGGAACCCAGATGAATGGAATATCTGGAGGTATGAGCCTTTTGAAAGATCCTCTCTTGGAGTCCATCCACCTTAGATACACATAGTCTGCCTCGACAAACCATCTCCCTTTGTTTTAATTAGCCAATACTCTTTGCTTATGGACACTTGCCTTCAAATTAAGCAGTATGCGATCTTGATCTTGCTTTTCTTGTACCTTAGACACTAGTGATGATTCGGCCCCATTGGTCGCCACTATTCCTCCTTTTGTAAAATCCATAAGTCTGACTCTCAAACGTGAAAGTCTGTGCAAATATTTATCTAACTCCCTCTTTTCTTCTTCAACATAAGAGGTTCTAACCATGGACAACCTGCTTATGGCATCAACAACCACATTAGCCTTACCTAGGTGGTAAAGAATACTCATGTCATATTCATTGAGTAATTCTAACCACCTCCTTTATCTGAGATTGAGTTCCTTCTGAGTGGACCACATATTGGAGGATCTTGTGACCGGTGAATATTTCAACACGAACAGCATACATGTTGTCACACCATATCTTCAAAGCAAACACTACTGTAGCCAATTCCAAGTCATGAGTTGGATAGATCTTCTCATGAAACTTCTATTGTCTTGATCCATAAGATATAACCTTGCTATTATTCATCAAAACACAACCCAATCCCACTCTTTATGCATCAAAATACACCACAAAACTTTGAGTACCCTCTTGTAAGGTCAAAACCGGAGCGGTAGTCAATCTCTTTTTCAATTCCTGAAAGCTTTTCTCGTAAGCTTCGGACCATTGAAACTTGACTATCTTCTTAGTTAGCTTGGTCAAAGGAGACGAGATAGATGAATACCCTTCAACAAATCTACTATAATAGCCAGCCAAACCCAAAAAACTTCTTATGTCTATTGGAGTTTTGGGTCCTGGCCAACTCTGAACTACTTCTAAATTCTGAGTGTCAACTCTAATCCCATTACCGAAAACTATGTGGTCTAAGAATTCCAAAGATATAAGCCAAAGCTCGTACTTGGAGAACTTGGCATATAACTCATTATATATTAGAGTTTGCAGAATAATCCTGAGGTGACTACCATGATATTCTTCATTCCTTCAATAAACCAGTATGTCCTTAATTATGATGATGACAAACATATCTGAATAAGGTTTGAAGACTCTGTTCATAGTATCTATAAATGTTGCAGGAGCATTAGTCAAACAGAAGGACATAACCAAAAATTCAAAATACCCATATACATTGTTCTAAAAGTTGTCTTTGGAATATCACATTCCATAACTTTCAACTGATGATAACCTGATCTGAGGTCAATCTTGGAAAAGCAAGAACGTTCTTGAAGTTTATAAAAAGGATCATATATCCTTGGAAGAGGATATTTATTCTTGATGGTGACCTTATTCAATTAGTGATAGTCTATACACCTTTAAAGGAGCCATCTTTGTTTCCCACAAACAAGACGGAGGGCCCCAATGTGAGACACCTGGTCTAATTAAACCTTTATTCAACAAAATTTTCAATTGTTCTTTTAGATCTTTCAACTCTGCTTGTGCCATTCTGTATGGTGGAACAGAGATAGGACGTGTATCTGGAATAATGTTTATGCCGAAGTCTATCTCTCTTTCGGGAGGGACTCCGGTTAGATCATTAGGAAAGACTTTTGGAAAATCGCTTACTATTGGACCTGACTTAAGAGAAGGTACCTAAGCACTTGAGTCATTAACTCAGACTAAGTGATAGATACAACCTTTGGAAACTAACTTCATTGCCTTTAGGTACGAAAAGGAACGACCCTCAGGCACTGATGAACTACTTTTCCACTTTATAACTGGTTCATTAGGAAGCAAAAACTTGACCACTCGAGTTCTGCAATCTATTGATGCATAAAAGGCATGAAGTCAGTCCACACCAAGAAAGACATCAAAAGATACCATGTCTAACTCTATTAAATTAGACATGGTACTCTTGTGATTGATATAAATAGGAAAATCATGATAGACTTTTTTTGCTAGAATGGATTTACAACAAGTATGGAAACACTGAATGGTTTGCTAAGTTGCTCAGGAAAAATTTTAAAGTTCATATAAACATAAAGAGTTACAAAAGATAAACTCGATCCTGGGTCTAACAATGCATAAACAGTACAGTCAAAGACTCGAATCATACCAGTGACAACATCTAGCAAATTCTCTTGTTCGTGGCGATTATTGAGAGGATACAAGCGATGTGTTGCTCCGCCAGCACCATATTTAGATCCCTTAGGTGCAGCCCTGTCATGTGGAGCAGCTGATGAATATTAAGCTCTATTGACCCCGTTACTACCGCGTTGCTTATTCTTAGACATTCTCTCGTGAAATGCCCTGTCTGACCGCACTTGAAATAACCCGTGGAGCCTTCATGTCAAATATCGGAGTGATTTCTGCCACACTTGGCACAGGCAGGAGGCTTACTACCTCCCTGCGCCATAGTACCCTATGACTAGGCATGTTTAACTCTATAATTCTTCCGATTTTACTCACATTTATTTTTGGGCGCATGAGAACTAGCATATGATGGTGCATGCCCCTCATGTTTATGATGTTAAGGTCGACTCGAACCACCTTTCTATTGCCCAGACTCATTCCCGGTCTTGGCCTTTATATTTCTATACTCCAATCTGTTCTCCATCTTTTAATATTCAACTTTCTTCACATAGAATATTAGCCTTGATATGTCAATTTCACAAATCAACACTGCAGCCCTACCTTCTTTACTTGAAGCACGACCCAAACCAGCGACAAACAAATTCATTTGATCCTCATATCCTTAACCATATTCGGAGCATAGCAAGACATTTGGGTGAACTTCAATCCATACATATGAACACTCAGGAGTCCTTTTTCTGGGTAAGGGACTCCCGTACCTTTGCTTCCTTCAGTACTCGGGGAAAGAACCGCCCCCAGAAGGCTTCTTTAAAGCAAGCCCAGCTTGGATGTGGTGAATCTTCAGACATACCATCCTTCCATTGATCAAACTAGGTTTTCGCCACACTCTTCAGTTGATATGGAACTAACTCAACTCTCTTAGTGCCAACTTAAACCCTCCTACAATGTTTTCCGGATCCTCAATAGTGCTTGAATCGGTGAAGCTAGGATGATTCATTCTTAGAAACTCATGAACCCTCGAGGTGTGAGCCTCTTCTTTTCAAGCTCTTGATGTTATCCAACTTGGTTGATTACTACTTGAATTAGCATCCACATAGCTTCCTGGAACACAACAATGGTAATGTCTCCCTAGGGTTACACATCTGGTGTATTGGGTAACTCTTGTTCCTCAATAATTCCTTTGGCAGGTTTACCTCTTACTGCTCTTCGTGTAGGAATGATTATCTGAAACACGCACAAACACGAATTAGAGTGATTTTTTAAATATAAGCTCTAACGCATGAAAAGAATTTGAAAAAGTGATATGTTCCTAAATGTTTTAGAATCATAATAATAGATTTGGCACGCTTCACATTGATGACTAAGAATCTACAAATTGGACTTTATAGACTCCCTAGGACTCTTGTACTCGGTGACCATTACTGGCATCGAGCAAACCCTCTGTCTGACTTACTTAACTCAACAGAAGACTTAACTAAGCTTAATATGAACAATAAAAACATTCTCTAGGGAAAATAATCAAAATAAAAAAATCCAATCAAAATGGCACTTTAATCTCAAAGTTATAATTTAGGATAAAAGAGACATCAGCTTAACAATCTAACTAACTATATGTCTATGAAAACTCTAATAACTGAGATGATGTTTGGACATGCCCCACAAAATTCTAATGATCTATGTTAGAAAGAAATAAAATAGATCCTCCAGAAAGCAAGGAGGCTCACCAACTGACTCTGGAGTGCTCTACTAGATCAACGATACACTGGATGTCGATTCTCTTTACCTCCTTCTGCATTATGATACTATGTAGGACAAGTGACATTAGTACAGTGAATGTACAATTATGTGACTTGGAAAGCTAAACAACACTTTAAGATTGAAATGAGTAACAAGAACACTTACCTTGGCTCTACTTAACTCATGATCTACTACCTCTTATTCAATATACACAGTTTAAAAGTAGTTGCAAATAAAAAAATGATGACTGAAAATATGATGTAAACTTTGAATCTATAAAAATATACAAATAATATCTGAGATGTATATAGAAATACAATTAATTGATGTATATGAAACTACAATACTTCTATGGGTTACTCGGCCCACGCTGTGCTGCCATCCTAACCTTTCCAGGGTATAGGACCTGAACTACCTAATGGATCCACTAGTAAATTGTCAAAAGGATTGACCTAAAAAGTATGACCCTTTTCTACCCATGATGCCTATATGGTTTTCATGGAGACTTGAGTTAATCTGAAACTCGCATCCCCACATCGGAGCTCAATACTACTCCCAAAATAATACTAGTGTAACGACCTGTTTAGTCGTTTTGAGCAGCAGATTTTATTTCTGGAAAATTGGCTGAAACGACGGAACCCACGACGGACCGTCACAGGCACGACGGACCGTCACGGACTTGCAGGACTCTCTGAACTACGTAACGGACTGAAAATTGACTCTCTGAACTACGTAACGGACTTGCAGGACGGACCGTCACAAGTGTGACGGACCGTCACAGTGTCCTTGGTGAAAAATAGAGTTCTGATCGCTACGTCGACCTGTGTGACGGACCGTCGCAGGCACGACGGGCCGTCACAGGTTGCGCGAATCCCAGGCAGAATTGGATTTCTTTACACGTTTTAAGGGACGTTTTGGACTATTCTTTCCTTAATTATAGATTTCGTGGGTTTATATTAATAACTCAAATTCTTGAGGGATAAAAGAGGTAACTTTGGGTTAATTACTGGGGTATTATTGTCATCTTTTACACTTAATTATATGTTAATTAGGGTAAAAGAAAGAGGGTTTGAATAAAGAAAATAGAAAGAACAAAGAGAGAGGGAGATTGATCGATCAAGAGGCAGAGGGAATATCAAAGCTTGGGAAATTGCTTGTTGATTCCAATTCTTCGGTGGAGGTAGGTTATGGTTTTTACGATATTCGTAGTGAACTCTTAATAGTGAATGATATGTATTGGTGGTATTGTAAACCTGTCTATACGCTTAATTGTATGCTTGCATGAATATGATTATGTGATTTTGATAAAACAAGCATGATGAAAACCATTGAATCCCAAATCTTGAAAGAAACTTTGATCTACGTTATTAATGATGATGCCCTGGTATAAAAGAAGGCTCGATGAATTAATGTAATGGGATTGATGATGCCTTGGTATAGAGAAGGCTTGATGAACGGATAGAATGAGGTTAGTGGATCGGAGTGTCACGTTCCGACACATAGTATTAGTGGATCGGAGTGTCACGTTCCGACACATAGTATTAGTGGATCGGAGTGTCACGTTCCGACACATAGTATTAGTGGGACGGGTGTCACGAACCGACACGTAGAATTAGGGGATCGGAGTGTCACGTACCGACACATATAGGGGATCGGAGTGTCACGTTCCGACACATATAGGGGATCGGAGTGTCACGTACCGACACATATAGGGGATCGGGTGTCACGAACCGACACGTAGAATTAGGGGATCAGAGTATCACGTACCGACACATAGTGGTAGGGGATCGGAGTGTCACGTACCGACACAAGAGAAAGAAAGATAATGAATCTTAAAAGACGATAAATATACTCAATCTAATGAACTTAATTCCCAAATGAGTATGGTATTGAGGCTTGAGCCCTCATGGATGAACTTGATGGTACTTGTTGATGATTATAGTACTTGTTGTTGCTACATGTTGAGTTTATAGTTGATTTATAATATTACTTGATATATATTATCTTCTATTTTGAGTTGGCCGATGATATCTACTCAGTACTTGTGGTTGTACTGACCCCCTACTTTTATGTTTTCTTCTTTGTTATTTGTGGAATGCAGCAAACGTTCCGTCAACTTCAACTCAACAGTAGATCTAGCCAGTCTTCACTACCTTCGGAAATTCAGGGTGAGCTAATGCGTCTAGCTTGGACTGGATCTTCTTCTTCAAGTCTTGATTCCTTGAACTTCCGGCATGGACTAGCTTTTATTTGTTTTAGCTTCTTAGACGTTTTTAGTTTAGTAAATTGAGGATAGATGTTCTTGTGATGATGACTTCCAGATTTTGGGGATAATAATAATAGTTTTGAATTGTTTTATTAATGAGTTTTAAGTCTTCCGCATTATTTTCTGTTGATATATCTTGAAATCATAAGGGTTAGATTGGTTGGTTCGCTCACATAGGAGGGTAAATGTGGGTGCCAGTCGCGTCCCTGATTTGGGTCGTGACAAACTTGGTATCAGAGCATTAGGTTCATTGGTCTCATCACACAAGAACGAGTCTAGTAGAGTCTTAAGGAACGGTAGGGGGACGCCTTTACTTTTCTTTGAGAGGCTATAGGACTTTAGGAAAATTCCATTCTTTCATTCTTTCTTTTGTGCTACTACTTGAGTCCAATTGGTATCTAGGTGATACAAATTGGTATCTGACCATCTTCACTCTATTTCGCAGATGGTTAGAACTAGAGCAACGACCGCACCAGCAGCAACAACGGCAAGACAAGAAACGTCTGAGCCAGCCACTGTGGCTGTGGCTCGAGGAGGATCAGTGGCAAGAGGCCGTGGTAGAGGCCGTGGGAGGACGTCCTCTAGAGGAAGAGGACGAGCACCTAGCCCATCTGGTACTAGGGCGGTGGCTCCTCCACCGACTGAGGAGGTGATAAGAGAGGGTGAGGAAGGGGAGAATGAACAAGCACAGAACAAGGAATTGCCACCCCAACCTACCCCAGAGATGATCAATCAGGTTCTTGCTTATCTTAGCGGGTTATCTGATCAGGGTCAGGCACCTCCAGTGGTTTCTGCACCAACACCTCCGGTTTCAGAGGTACGACATGCGGCTACTATGGCTCCCTGCATGGATGCCTCATTGGAGATAGGCACGTTTCCACGTCTGACTACTGGGCCAATAATGACAAATGATCAGCATGAACTTTTCAGTAAGTTCTTAAAATTGAAACCTCCTGTCTTCAAGGGTGCAGAATCTGAGGATGCTTACGATTTCCTGGTTGATTGTCATGAGCTACTACACAAGATGGGTATCGTAGAACGGTTTGGCATGGAGTTCGTGAGTTATCAGTTTCAAGGGAATGCCAAAATGTGGTGGCGGTCACATGTTGAGTGTCAACCAACAGAGGCACCACCTATGACTTGGGCATCGTTCTCTAGCTTGTTCATGGAAAAGTATATCCCAAGGACTTTGAGAGATAGAAAAAGGGATGAGTTCTTGAATCTAGAGCAAGGTAGGATGACGGTTAACGCATATGAGGCCAAATTTCGTGAATTATCCAGGTATGCCACCCTACTTTGTTTCAGTCCACAAGAACGGATTCGCCGTTTTGTGAAGGGGTTGAGGTCAGAATTGCGGATTTCAGCCTTACAGGTAGCGGCTACGGCAACATCCTTCCAAGAGGTGGTAGACTTTGTGATAGAAGTGGAAGGAGTGAAGCTAGATGACTTCACCACGACATCGACATCAAAAAGGTTTCGAAGGGGAGGTGAGTTTAATGGTTCTTACTCTAGAGGACAGAGCTCCGGAGGTTACTCAAGTCGACCAATTCAGTCTTCACTACAGACTGTAGTTGGGGGTCCACCTCAGAACGGTCAACACTACTCCAAGAGACCTATGCCTGACTCCAGAGAGTGTTATGGATGTGGGGATATTGGACATATTAGGAAGAATTGTCCAAAACAGAGTTACAGAACCCCAATAGCTAGAGGTAGAGGTGGTCATGGTAGAGGCCGCTTTTCTGGAGGACGTGGTGGTCGAGGTAATGGTGGTCACCACAACGGCAGAGGTGATGGGCAAACTAGAGCCACTACGACGCAACATGGTAGGGGCAACAGACAGACTGGTGATAGGGCCCATTGTTACGCTTTCCCTGGGTGATCTGAAGCGGAGACGTCTGATGCTTTTATCATAGGTAATCTTTTGGTTTGTGATTGCATGGCATCTGTATTATTTGACCCTGGCTCCACGTTTTCATATGTATCTTCATCATTTGCTAATGGTCTAAATTTACATTGTGAATTACTTGACACGCCTATTCGTGTTTCTACTCCGGTGGGTGAGTCTGTGGTAGTTGAAAAGGTATATAGGTCTTGTTTGGTGAACTTTGTGGGGAGAAACACTTATGTAGATTTGGTTATCTTAGAAATGGTTGATTTTGATGTAATTCTAGGTATGACTTGGCTTTCTCCGAATTTTGCGATTTTGGATTGTAATGCTAAAACGGTGACATTAGCCAAGCCTGGGACAGACCCGTTAGTGTGGGAGGGCGACTACACCTCCAATCCGGTGCGTATCATATCCTTTCTTCGTGCTAAGAAAATTGTTAGTAAAGGGTGTTTAGCTTTCTTGGCACATCTCAAGGATGACACTACCCAAGTACCTTCGATTGAGTCGGTTTCGGTAGTCTGTGAGTTTTTGGATGTGTTCCCTGCAGATCTTCCTGGTATGCCACCAAATAGGGATATTGACTTCTGCATCGATCTTGAATCGGGTACTCGCCCCATTTCTATACCCCCTTATAGAATGGCTCCCGCGGAGTTAAGAGAGTTAAAGGCCCAACTTCAAGAGTTGTTGAACAAAGGTTTCATTAGACCAAGTGCATCTCCTTGGGGTGCTCCGGTTTTGTTTGTGAAAAAGAAGGATGGGAGTTTTCGGATGTGCATAGACTACCGGCAGTTGAACAAGGTAACTATTAAGAACAAGTATCCTCTTCCTCGCATTGATGACTTGTTCGATCAGTTACAAGGTGCTTGTGTCTTCTCAAATATTGACTTGAGATCCGGTTATCATCAATTGAAAATACGGGCAACAGATGTGCCAAAGACTGCTTTTCGGACTAGGTATGGGCATTATGAATTTGTAGTGATGTATTTTGGTCTTACAAATGCCCCCGCTGCTTTCATGAGCTTGATGAATGGGGTTTTTAAGCCATATTTGGATCTCTTTGTGATCGTATTTATTGATGATATACTGGTATATTCTAAAAGTAAGGAGGAACATGAGGAGCATTTGAGAATTGTATTGGAAATGTTGAGGGAGAAAAAGCTTTATGCCAAGTTCTCTAAGTGTGAGTTTTGGCTAGATGCAGTGTCCTTCTTGGGGCACGTGGTTTCTATGGATGGAGTGATGGTGGATCCTTCTAAGATTGAGACAGTGAAGAATTGGGTAAGACCACTAATGTGTCAGAAATACGGAGTTGTTGGGTTAGCTAGCTACTACCGCTGATTTGTCAAGGGATTCTCTTCTATTGCTTCCCAATTGACGAACTTGACTAAGCAGAATGTTCCATTTGTATGGTCGGATGAGTGCGAAGAAAGCTTTCAGAAACTCAAGACTTTGTTGACTACCGCACCTATCCTCACCTTGCCGGTAGAGGGTAACAACTTCATTGTTTATTGTGATGCATCCTATTGGGTTTGGGTGCAGTGCTAATGCAAGAGAAGAACGTGATTGCTTATGCTTCAAGACAATTAAAAGTGCATGAACGTAACTATCCAACTCATGACTTGGAATTGGCCGCGGTAGTGTTTGCACTAAAGCAATGGAGGCACTATTTATATGGGGTTAAGTGTGAAGTCTATACGGATCATCGTAGTCTACAGTATGTCTTTACTCAGAAAGATTTGAACTTGAGACAAAGGAGATGGATGGAACTACTGAAGGACTACGACATCACTATTTTGTATCATCCGGGGAAGGCGAATGTTGTGGCAGATGCCTTGAGTAGAAAGGCGGGAAGCATGGGAAGTCTAGATCATTTGCAAGCTTCTAGACGCCCACTGGCTAGAGAAGTGCAGATTTTGGCTAATGACCTCATGAGGTTAGAAGTAAATGAGAAGGGAGGATTGTTAGCCTGTGTGGAGGCAAGATCCTCCTTCCTTGACAAGATTAAAGGGAAACAATTTGATGATGAGAAATTGATCCGGATCCGAGATAAAGTGTTGCAAGGAGAGGCTAAAGAAGCAACACTCGATAAGGAAGGTGTCTTGAGGATTAAGGGAAGGGTATGTGTACCCCGCATCGATGATTTGATCAACACTATTCTAACAGAGGCTCATAGTACAAGGTATTCTATACATCCGGGTGCAACCAGGATGTATCGCGACCTAAAGCAACACTTTTGGTGGAGTAGAATGAAGCGCGATATTGTTGACTTTATTGCCAAATGTCCAAACTGTCAACAAGTAAAATATGAACACCAAAGGCCCGGAGGAACGCTTCAGAGAATGCCCATTCCTGAATGGAAGTGAGAGAGAATCGCAATGGACTTTGTGGTTGGCCTTCCAAAGACAATGGGTAAGTATGACTCCATTTGGGTGATTGTTGATAGGTTAACTAAGTCTGCTTATTTCATTCCGGTAAAGGTGACTTACAATGCAGAGAAGTTAGCGAAAATCTACATCTCAGAAATCGTTCGATTGCATGGGGTTCCACTATCCATCATATCAGATAGAGGTAGGCAGTTTACTTCTAAGTTTTAGAAAACATTGCATGCTGAATTGGGTACTAGGTTGGACCTTAGCACTGCATTTCACCCTCAGACCGATGGTCAGTCTGAGCGAACGATTCAAGTGTTAGAGGATATGCTTCGTGCATGTGTGATAGAATTTGGTGGTCATTGGGATAGCTTTTTACCTTTGGCAGAGTTTTCATACAATAATAGCTATCACTCCAGTATTGATATGGCTCCATTTGAAGCATTGTATGGGAGGAGGTGTAGATCTCCCATTGGTTGGTTCGATGCATTTGAGGTTAGACCTTGGGGTACTGACCTCTTGAGGGATTCGTTAGATAAGGTGAAGTGCATTCAAGAAAAGCTTCTAGCGGCGCAAAGTAGACAAAAGGAGTATGCAGACCGAAAGGTTAGAGACTTGGAGTTCATGGAAGGTGAACAAGTCTTGTTGAAGGTTTCACCCATGAAAGGGGTGATGCGTTTCGGAAAAAGGGGTAAGTTAAGTCCAAGGTATATTGGACCATTTGAGGTACTAAAGCGAGTAGGGGAGGTGGCTTATGAATTAGCCTTACCTCCAGGGTTGTCCGGAGTGCATCCGGTATTTCATGTGTCCATGTTGAAAAGATACCATGGGGATGGAAACTACATCATCCGTTGGGATTCAGTTTTGCTTGATGAAAATTTGACTTATGAGGAGGAACCCGTTGCTATTTTAGATAGAGAGGTTCGCAAGTTGAGGTCGAGAGAGATTGCATCCATCAAGGTTCAATGGAAGAATCGACCGGTTGAAGAGGCTACTTGGGAGAAGGAGGCAGATATGCAAGAAAAATACCCCCATCTATTTACAGATTCAGGTACTTCTTCTCGCCCTTGCTTATCTTCTTCTGATCGTTCCAGGACGAACGATGGGTAAATTGGTATCTATTGTAACGACCTGTTTAGTCGTTTTGAGCAGCAGGTTTTATTTCTGGAAAATTGGCTGAAACGACGGAACCCACGACGGATCGTCACAGGCACGACGGACCGTCGCAAGTCTCGTTTCAATATACTTAGAAATTCTGAAATTGGGTACTGAAAATTGACTCTCTGAACTTCGTAACGGACTAGCAGGACGGACCGTCACAAGTGTGACAGACCGTCACAAGTGTGACGGACCGTCACAGTGTCCTTGGTGAAAAATAGAGTTCTGATCGCTACGACGACCTGTGTGACGGACCGTGCAGGCACGACGGGCCATCACAGGTTGCGCGAATCCCAGGCAGAATCGGATTTCTTTACACGTTTTAAGGGACGTTTTGGACTATTCTTTCCTTAATTATAGATTTCGTGGGTTTATATTATAACTCAAATTCTTGAGGGATAAAAGAGGTAACTTTGGGTTAATTACTGGGGTATTTTGTCATCTTTTACACTTAATTATATGTTAATTAGGGTAAAAGAAAGAGGGTTTGAATAAAGAAAATAGAAAGAACAAGAGAGAGGGAGATTGATCGATCAAGAGCAGAGGGAATATCAAAGCTTGGGAAATTGCTTGTTGATTCCAATTCTTCGGTGGAGGTCGGTTATGATTTTTACGATATTCGTAGTGAACTCTTAATAGTGAATGATATGTATTGGTGGTATTGTAAACCTGTCTATATGCTTAATTGTATGCTTGCATGAATATGATTATGTGATTTTGATAAAACAAGCATGATGAAAACCATTGAATCCCAAATCTTGAAAGAAACTTTAATCTACGTTATTAATGATGATGCCCTGGTATAAAAGAAGGCTCGATGAATTAAAGTAATTGGATTGATGATGCCTTGGTATAGAGAAGGCTTGATGAACGGATAGAATGAGGTTAGTGGATCGGAGTGTCACGTTCCGACACATAGTATTAGTGGATCGGAGTGTCACGTTCCGACACATAGTATTAGTGGATCGGAGTGTCACGTTCCGACACATAGTATTAGTGGGACGTGTGTCACGAACCGACACGTAGAATTAGGGGATCGGAGTGTCACGTACCGACACATATAGGGGATCAGAGTGTCACGTTCCGACACATATAGGGGATCGGAGTGTCACGTACCGACACATATAGGGGATCGGGTGTCACGAACCGACACGTAGAATTAGGGGATCGGAGTGTCACGTACCGACACATAGTTGTAGGGGATCGGAGTGTCACGTACTGACACAAGAGGAAGAAAGATAATGAATCTTGAAAGACGATAAATATACTCAATCTAATGAACTTAATTCCCAAATGAGTATGGTATTGAGGCTTGAGCCCTCATGGATGAACTTGATGGTACTTGTTGATGATTATAGTACTTGTTGTTGCTACATGTTGAGTTTATAGTTGATTTATAATATTACTTGATATATATTATCTTCTATTTTGAGTTGGCCGATGATATCTACTCAGTACTTGTGGTTGTACTGACCCCCTACTTTTATGTTTTCTTCTTTGTTATTTGTGGAATGCAGCAAACGTTCCGTCAACTTCAACTCAACAGTAGATCTAGCCAGTCTTCACTACCTTCGGAAATTCAGGGTGAGCTAATGCGTCTAGCTTGGACTGGATCTTCTTCTTCAAGTCTTGATGCCTTGAACTTTCGGCATGGACTAGCTTTTATTTGTTTTAGCTTCTTAGACGTTTTTAGTTTAGTAAATTGAGGATAGATGTTCTTGTGATGATGACTTCAAGATTTTGGGGATAATAATAATAGTTTTGAATTGTTTTATTAATGAGTTTTAAGTCTTCCGCATTATTTTCTGTTGATATATCTTGAAATGATAAGGGTTAGATTGGTTGGTTCACTCACATAAGAGGGTAAATGTGGGTGCCAGTCGCGTCCCCGATTTGGGTCGTGACAACTAGGTCTTCTATTTTTAAACTAATTGATTCTGTGGCTTGATATTAGTAATAAAAACTTATCTTTTATAGCTTTCTTGGAAATTATAGTTTCCCTACTTCATTTCATCAAACTATTACCTCTGTCTGAAAACTAGCCCAAAGGCTCTTTACTTGCTTAAATGTGAAAACATTTGTATCTTAGCGATTACTTAGTCCCCTTTTAAATTTTGAGAATGAACTTAACTCTTTACTCTTACTTAAGCTATAACTTGAGCTTTAGAACAAAGTTAAAAGGTTTGTTAAAGAATCTTCAAAACTGTGGGAACTCACTATGACTTGCTTTTAACTTTTAGATTTTGTATCATAATTTCTTTGACTTTGATCTTAACTTTCCTTGAATTAGATTATGGATTCAAGGATCATGATATCATGTTTATGGATGATTTCATGATGTTTATATGTACTTTAGAGTGTTGCAATAAACTAGGCATGATAGATACATCACTTAGGAACTAGTACGAAAATATGGTGGAGAAATGGGAACTCGAGGTGACCCTGGCGCTCTGCGAGGCGCAGAGCGTGATGAACAGAGGCTATCCTCAGGAGCCAGGCTGGCGCGGCGTGCCAGACCATGACAGACAGATTCTGTGCTCAGGCACTTTGGTAGGTGCGGCTCCCCAGGGCATGTTAGATGGCTTCAAAATTTTTCTTCTCTGGTTTTCATGTCTAAGCCTCCCAAAATTCAAAGGATGTTTCCCCAAAATTCAAAGGATTTTTCTTCTCTGGTTTTCATTACTCAATAGTTTAGACTCATAAAACAGCCCGTAAACATGAATTAACTAGACTAGAACATGCTACAACCCATTCAATCAAGAATTTGATAATTGTTCATCCTTCACCCTCCAATCTACTAAAAATTACTGAATCGAATCAAATAGGTGTGTGGGTGGAAGAACTGAAAACAAAAAGATCTCACATTTGTTAAAGGGAACAGCCCCAACGAAATCCCCGCAACAATTTTGAAGAATTCTTGATCTTCCTCTTATCTCCTCTTTTTCTCAAAACCATAAGCGTTCTTATCTTTGCTAAAATTGAATTTGGACTTTGTTTTACCCTTAATAAACCCCTAAAATGAATTAAGAAATACTAGGGTAAAAAGACTGTTTTACCTTCACTAAAATCCGGACTGGACTTTCCTCTGCCCAACAATCCATCTTCTGGAAGGCATATCTCCTCATACAACATTGAAAAATTGCAAACTCACTGCCGTTTGAAAGATATACCTAGGGGATTTCCAACCATATAAAAAACTCACCCTAACTCCTCCTGAGATGGGAGTTATGATCATTTAATGAACAAAATTCATTTATGAAAGATGGAAATTTTCCAGATTTCCCTATTTGCTTCCAAAAATGATTATTCTTTGTTTCTTAGCTTATTATAAGATATTTAAACTTAAGAGATGTTACACTTCCACTGAACGTAAATATTGGTTTTCAAGTCCTCGCTCATCAGATTCTTCACCAGATGAATTCCCCATTACTTAAAAGGCCTATGTCATAGATAAATAACCTCTTGATTGACTATTCTATGATTTTAAGGAATGTGTTGATTGTTCCTGATCTCTTTTTGCTTTTCTAGTTTGTTCCTTTCGTATTCCAGAGTCCACAATGAATAAAACTTGATGAAATGATCTATGCTTTTGCATTTGTTGCATAAAAGTCTCAAATAATGCTGTCACTAGAGTAGAAAAAGATAATTACTAGGATTAAAAAGGTCTGTTCAAATGACAATAATCTACGTCACAAATCTCCATAGGAATCCTCGGACAAGAAGATAAAAGAAAATATCATGAAGATCCGAGTTCACAACTTACACAAATGTAGGTACTCAGTATTAGGATTTTGCCCTAAGTTTCTTACCTTATTTGAAGTTTATTTTTTTCTAAAAGAAAAGTCAAAGCATTATAAAAAATATTTTTACTCTTCCTGAAAGAAAAATATAATATTCTTCGATATTTGATTTATTCTTTCGTTAGAGAAAAAGTTTGAACATCTATAAATTGAAAATTCGTACTCTCATAAAGAACAACAATAACATCCCTAATGTAGACCTTTAAGAGTTTAGTTTATGGGGAGATTCTTATTTCTATACTTTTAATGTTTTATTAAATTTATTTTTAAACTAGGTAATTTGCCAGCGCTTCACGCGGTCATAAATAACAATTGCATTGAACATTCAAATAATTCTTTCTCTAATATCCATACATTAAAAATAATTGAAAAATAGGTTCTTAATAATATTAGCAACGTTTCAACATGAATTTAATTATTTTTCGTTATTGCATAACTCAAGAACCTCTACTGAATGAATTAATCATTAAATAATAAATCATTGGTTCTTAAATCAACATTAAAAGGAACATAAAATCGTAAATAAGAATATATATACGAAGAAATTTTCTAATAAAAAGAAATATTTAAGTTGCACAGTGATATGTCTTAGGGAAAATTCAAAAATGTTAACATATTTAAAAGGAAATGACACTCGAAAAATGAAAAGAATTGAAACTTTGGAATTTTGCATAATGGATTTCTTGAATTGATAAGTGAGAAATAATATCTATGTAAAAATAGAGAATATGTAAGGTTATATAAAAATAAGATTTTTAATATCCATAGATTGAAAATAATGAAAAAATAGGTTCTTAAAAAATATGAGCAATGTTCCAGTGTGAATTTAATTATTTGTCGTTATTGCATAACTCAATAACCTATACTGAATGAATTAATCATTAAATAATAAACCATTGGTTCTTTAATCAACATTCAATGGAAAATAAAGAAGAAAATAAGAATATATACACAACGACATTTCCTAATAAAAAGAAACATTTAAGGTGCAAAAACTATATAATTGTGATATATGTCTTAGGAGAAAATTCAAAAATGTTAACTTATTAAAAAAGGAAATCACACTCGAACATTAAAAACATTTGAACTTGCATAATGAATTTCTTCGATTGATAAGTGAGAAATTTCATGTCTATGTAAAAATAAATAATATGTAAAGTTATATATAGTACTTTTAAATTATAGAATTAAATATAGAATATCAATCCATGAATTCTTGGAACTGAGTACTATAAGAATTTTCTGTACAATGAATATACGTACGATATGTGTATATGCTAAATCTAACCGGAGACAATAACTTTGAAAAATGATTAACAATAGAGCTTAAAATGTGTACTCAAAAACAATAATTAATAGCATCAGCATAAAATAATGAGTGTAAAGAGATATACCAGGATATGTACAACTATAATGAAATAGAAAGAAAAAAATAATGTTCACTTAATGCACAATGTCCCCTTTAAGTAAACTATTCCCCTCCAATACAAGAGGTTTAAAGAATGGCATCCTCTCAGGATGGGACGATTTTATTCACAAACATCTTGATGCAAAAGCAACGGTGTTAGTAAGTTGCTCAACATGAGAAAAGTACACGAGTATATTAAATTTTGCACATGTAGAAGAAGAAGCTCAGAATTTTTGTTGTTCAAAATGTAAGGAAATCCCACTATTTATAGGCAATAAAAGGTAGTGTTAACAAATTTTATTGTGTCTTATCAGAAAGGTTATCACTATTTGTAAAAGTAACAACCCTTCTTAAAGTTCACAACATTCCATAAAAGTCACAACTTTTCATTAAGTCGCAATTTTTCATTAAAGTCGCAACTTTTCATAAAAGTAATAACTTTTGATAAAAGTCGCAACTCTTCATTAAAGTCATAACTTTTATTAAAGTTACAATTTTTATGAAAGTCGCACCTCTATATTAAAGTCGGAACTTTTCGTTAAAGTCAGATCTTTTAATAAAAGTTACAATTTTTTATAAAAGTCGCAACTCTTCATTAAGGTCGCAACTTTTAATCATAAATGTGTATACCGACCACATGAGTCTTCAATATGTGTTTACACAAAAAGAGTTAAATCTCTAACAAAGAATATGGTTGGAATTGTTGAATGATTACGACATGAGTGTTCTCTACCACCCCGACAAAGCTAATGTGGTTGTGGATGCTCTAAGTCGTATGACCATGGGTAGTGTATCTCATGTAAAAGGTTCCAAGAAAGACCTAGTGAAAGATGTTAATAGGTTGGCTCGGTTGGGCATTAGATTGAAAGATTCTCCAGATGGCGGTTTTATGGTCCATCATAACTCTGAATCGTCTTTGGTGGTTGAGGTGAAGTCTAAGCAACACCTTGATCAAACATTGATGGAGTTGAAGGAATCGGTTCTTGGTAAGCTTAATGAGTCATTCTCCTTAGGGGGGATGGTGTCTTGAGGTATAAAGGGAGGTTATATAAGCCCAATGAGGATGACTTGATAAATTGGTTTCTTGAGGAAGCTCATGGTTCCTATTATTCCATCCATCTGGGTTGTACAAAGATGTATCATGACCTTAAGGAAGTATTTTGGTGGGAAGGCTTAAAAAGGGAAATAGCGAAATTTGTTGCAAAATGTCCAAATTTCCAATTAGTGAAATCCGAACACCAAAATACAAATGGTTTAATTCTTGAAATACAAGTTCCCACTGGGAAATGGGAAGATATTGTTATGGACTTCGAGGAACGGTTAGCTCGGACACAAAACCAGCATGACTCAATATTGGTGGTTGTGGATATATTGACCAAATTCACTTGTTTTATTTCCGTCAAGTCCACATACTCAGTGGATGATTATGCAAGGATCATCATAGATGATATTGTGTGTCGCCATGGTATTCTGTTATCCATTATATCGGATAGGGTCACCCAATTCACTTCTAGGTTTTGGAGGTCATTCTAAAAAGGGTTAGGTACAAAGGTGAAGTTAAGCACCGCTTTTCATTCCCAAACCGATGGTCAACTGGACGTACTATTCAAACCATTGAAGATATTCTTAGAGATTCTATAATTTATTTCAAGGGAAATGGGGATAAACATTTGCCTTTATTTGTTTTCTCATATAACAATAGTTAACATTCAACTATATCTATGGCTCCTTTTGAAGCCTTGTATGGTATGAGATGTAGATATCCAATTGTATTGTTTGAAGTGGGGGAGTCTTCACTCTTCGGTCCCTAATTAATTTATAAGACTTTGGAGAAAGTCACATGATAAGGAATCGGTTGAAAACAACATATAGCCAGCAAAAGTCTTATGCTAACCATAGAATTCGAAGAGGGTGATTAGGTGTATCTAAAAATTTCACCCATGAAGGGAGTTGTGAGATTTGGCAATAAAAGGAACTTGATTCCTCGTTATGTGAGTTTCTATGAAAATTTTCAAAGGGTTGGCAAGTTTGCATACGAGTTGATATTACCTAGTGAATTGACTTTGGTTCATCCAGTGTTCTATGTCTCCATGCTCAAGAAGTTCATCATAGATCCCTAGTCCTTTCTTCATATTGAGGGTCTAGGTGTAGAAGATACCTCTCATGAGGAGGTTCCGGTTGAAATCCTTGATAGACAAGTGAAGAAGTTGAGGAACAAGGAGGTGGCTTCTGTAAAGGTGTTATGGAAGAACCACCTAGCCGAGGGGGCAACATGGGAGGACGAGGACAAAAAGAAGTCCCGTACCCTCATCTCTTTGTTTCTTAAGGTTATTTATTCCTGCTAATAATGAAAACAATAAATAAATTCAATTTGACTTTCTTTTGCAAAGATGTGCATGTTTATTACAAAGTTTTTCTAAAAAGAAGTTTCACGTGAAAATGATCTTTTACTTGTTGTTACACTTATTGTGTAATTGGTTTGTTGTTTCCTTTATGAAATGATATTGAGAATGGTGATAGCTTAATTTTTTGCATAATTTACTCTTTAATAATTTGTTGAGCCCATGTTGTTGTGAGAAGGAAATTCCTCATGTTGGGATGTTGAGCCCATAGGTGTTATAATTGATATTTTGAGTTACTTCGTTCAAATACCATGTTTTTATGATTTGAGTTGTAACTCATATTGATTTTGCATGTTTTTGGTTGGGCTGCTAGTATCGAGTCTATCCTTTCCGTTTGAAAGATTTGTAGTGTCATCCATGGACAAATTTTCCTATGGGGGGATAATATAACACTCTGAAAATCTAAGACCTAGTCTAGAGCCTCACACCAGTGTCTAAGGTCTATAACTCTGTTTCAAGGTCAATAATAGAGTATAAAAGTCATTTGAGAAATTTTAGAGTCAAAACGTTAAGGAACGTCCACGATGTCCGGAGACGAGTCCAAAAGGTGCTAGTGTACCTTAGCCTATTTAATGGGGTTTTGAGAGTCAGAATTTGATGAGATTTTGTGGTATGGTGTCTAACATGTATTAAAGTTGGTTTAGGGTTGAAATTTCCGGGTATAACTCCCAAAGGACCACCTTAAGGGTCCTTGAGGAGTACCCTTCTATTTTGGTCAAGAAGTTGCCTTGAGGCAGTGTCTACCAACGACTTGCAAGAGGCGTGGTCCAATCGACGGGTATCTATTGAATCCGTCGATGGTCACATAGACATTTTCAAAAAAATCCATTTTGGTAACTCAGTGACCAAAACGACGGTTTTGTAGGACGGTTGGTCCAAGGCACCGTCGACTGACCTATGGCCCGTAGGGTCGGGATCTCATAGGTCATTTCTGTAATTTTGTTGGTGAGTTTTAGTTGGGTAATTTAATTAAGTGATTTAGTTAGGGGGTTAATTAGTGTTTAGGGGTTAGTTAATTAGGTTAGTTAGTTAACTATATAACATACCCTGAGTGTAAATACAATCCCAAAACATAATTGATCTTTTTTCTCTACTTTCTCTCTCCCATAAAGAAGAACTCCATTGAAGGGCTAGGTCAAAGACTTAAGGGCAGAAAGAAAAGTATTTTTGTCCATAGATGTTCATAAAATAACAAGGTATGTGATCCTTTCACCTTTAGGATTCCTTTCCCCAAAGGGTTCCTTCAAAATTGGTTTTCAAAAGATGATTTCATATGGGTTTCTTCCAAATATAAATTTTATCATCCAAATTGTATTGTTTATGGTTTCTTTTGATTATTATGATTAGATTATGTTGTATTATTGTTCAATGACATTGGTTCTTTAACCTAGTCTTTGGAATAGATCACAAATTGACCCAAATTCCCTAACTGTAGGTTATGAGCTAGTATCGAATTGAAATGTAGTGATGTAATTGATTTCATTATTGTGTTATTTACCATTGATTGATGTTACTAAACATATTATTGGATCGAATTGAATTGGTTGATTGTAAGACCATGATGATGTCTCTTGAAGGAGATTGTGTAAGTCTTGATATACTAAACCTTTACTTCAATAATGATGGCTTGTACTTGGTGATGAACTTCAATTGAAGTATGTTTTATAATTGTATCAAGTAGGTATGTTATGATGATACGGTTGAAATGTCTTGATTATGTGATTGTGAGATTATGCTTAATATGTAAGGATATTAGGTTGGTTACGAATTAACTAGGTACCTTACTATGATATAATGATGTTATGTGCTAATCTCACATATGAGGTTTGTAATGAAAAGTGTTCTCATGCAATTCCTATTGAGATAATGACTATGAATATACAAGGAGCTATTCTCGTATTACAAAACTTAAAGAAAGATGTTTCGAAAGGGAATATGTCTTTGCACCCAGTGAATTAGTAGTGAGGAGTGTCCCCTCCCACATAGGGAAGGTAGGTTCACTATTGTACTCATCAGATTGGAGACTATAATGCATATAGAATAAAGAGGGTCCCAAACACATCTCCAAATTCTTTAACTATGTTGGCCCCATAGGAATACTAGCTAGTGGATCCACCTAGATGCCATGTTCATGTTTTGGTACTACCTTGGCAAGTAGTCCACCTTCTTACAGTGTAGGGTTCCATGACACCGGATTCCACATTAGCTCATGTAGTCTTTGTCGTTTAAGGCAAGATGTTCTCATAGGTAAAATGAATTAATAAAGTGAATTATAACTAGGATGACTTAAGGGGTTTGACTTAGTCTAGGTAAGGGTATGGGACTCTACCTATACATTGCGCTAATTAGCCTTGAGGAAAGTCTCAGAAGGATGATCTAATGTTCTCATACTATAATATGTTGGTTTCATGTATGCACATGTTATTGATCTATTATTTGTAAACTATAATGATGACTACTCCTAATACTATGTTATATGATGATAGGGATTGCTTGTGATCCTTTATTTGGTTTTCTTGATTGAGTAAGGCTATGGGGCTTTACTTGGTCATTGCACTTGTAGACTTCATGAGGGATTATGAGTAAGGGTCTTGTATGTGTAATTTTGTCATTAACTCTTATACATGATTTTTTGATTTAACATGATGTTAGAAATTTTTTGGCTATGGTTCTATTATGCTATTATTCATATTGACTTGGTTATACTTGATGATGTTGCTCTTGTGTTGAACATACTATAGTCTTGGCCAATATGTAGTTATTTTCCTATATCTGTTCATGATTGTCCATAAGGATTTTCAAAGTAAATTGGCATCGTTTTGAACAAATGTCCTTTTTAGCATCATTTCTATGCTCTGTGTGCATGTGTTTCCATACTTAGTAAAAGTGATGTGCTAACCCCTATTTCTCCCAATTTCGGTCGTTGAAGGGTTCGTGACCACTTTGTATGAAAAACTTGGATCACTTCTCCAACTGTGGTTATGTCCTCTAATTTCGACGATGATGCCTTTTATCTCACTCTACTTATGTTGCGTTGTTATAGTCTAAGGACCATCATTTCATTGTTATTGTTTCAAGATATGGTTGTAAGCCCTAAATGACATTTTTACATTTGTTTAAAGGCTATTCCCATATTTTTTTATTCCATTTAGATGGTTTAATATGAGACATCCTTATTAAGATTACGGAAAAGGGTCTAAAATAGCCTCGAAGTATTGAAAATGGTACAAAATTACCCTCCATCCACCTATTGGCTCCAAAATGCCCTTCTACCTATTGGCTCCAAAATACCCTTGTCATCCACCTTTGGGTTCAAAATTGACCACTTATTTAACTATTTTAAAATTAAACTATTTAAATATTTTTTAAATACTTGGCGCTCAACTATTGGTTATAATTTAATTTATTAATATAATTTATAAACCAACCCACTAGCGACTCATTATTAATTAAACCCCACCAAATTCATAAACCAATGATAATATCAAAATACTCATAAAAACTACTAAAACACCACGAAATTATAGATTCCTTGAAATGACATCCGACATTATTTGACTCTGAATCAAAGCCCTAATTAATTTTAGTTTAGCCACTTATTTAGGAGGACATTTTCAATAGGATTCTATTTCGAGCTTGAAATCAAAATGTATGATTAAAATTAAAGAAGTAGTACATCCGAATTAATTCATGCACTTTTTTTAAATATAATTTTATAAATATTTATGATTTGTTTTAAAACCTTAAAATATTATTAAAAAAAAAATTTATCTATGAAGTAACATCACATAATTGAGACGAATGAATAATTAAGATGAACATAGTCAGACTTTAAAGTTTATCGTTAATTTTTATTTAGACACTTGAATGTATGATAAAATTCACATCTCCAGATATTTTCGCCTCAAATTTTCAACTCTCATTGGAAGTAGCTTTCTTGTTGTTGCATTAGTAATTTGATGGGTTTATTATTCTGGTGGGATTTAATTAGTAATGGGTGGGTAGTGGATTAATTTATAAATTATATTAATAAGTTAAATTATAACAAATAGTTGAGCATAAGGTATTTAACAAAATATTTAAATAGATTAAATTTAAAACTGTTAAATAAGTGGTCAATTTTGAACCAAAAGGTGGATGACAAGGGTATTTTGGAGCCAATAGGTTGGTGGGCTGGGTATTTTGGAGCCAATAGGTGGATGGAGGGTAATTTTGTACCATTTTCAATACTTCGAGGGTATTTTAGGCCCTTTTCCGTTAAGATTATATTATGCATGTTACCCATATGTAGCATAAAAGTAGAAGACTATTTAATCTTCTTATACAAGGAGTCTATGTATACTCACTATGAATATATTTATGTAATTGAGTTCTAAATAAACCTCATTAAGAAGATGTAGATTAAAAGTTTTAATTTTCCTCACTTTTTAACCTATATATGTTGTAATGATTGTTAAGAGGATAGTATTAGTTCTCTCCGAGGACGACGATGTTGGTTACGTCTAGGGGGTACTTCCTGGATGTGACATTTTTAGATGAACTCTTTTCACATTACACTAAAATATATTACCTTTGGCCGGGTATTGGATGCGCTGGAAGCGTGAGGTAGATCGTTGTATCATCACTATAACTCTTATGTGATGGTTGTCGGTTAGAGAAACTCCCACAATAGTTAAATTTATTCGCTTATATACATAATTTTAATTGTATTTTTACATACATCACAGAGTCAATGATGTCCTTGTATACATTTAGATTGTACAACATATTTTCTAACAACTTTTCTTTATATTGAACTTCTTGTTAAATTGTTTTATATTTGGGAAAATGCACAAGTACCCTCTCAACTAATGCCCGAAATCTCACAGACACACTTATATTATACTAAGGTCCTATTACCCCCCTAAAATTATTTTATAAGTAATTTTCTACCCCTTTTGGGCCTACGTGACACTAGCTTAAAAGAAAAAGTCAAAGAGCGTAAGGCCGACAAAATAGTGTCACGTAAACCGAAAAGGGGTAAAAAAATTATTGATAAAATATGTTCGGGGGGTAATAGGATCGTAGTATAGTATAAGTGTATCTCTGAGATTTCGGTCATAGGTTGAGGGGGTACTTGTTCATTATCCCTTTATATTAAAATGAGTTAGTTATTCATGAGTGGAATAGAGCCAAGGTAAGTGTTCGTTGTTACTCCTTTTCAATCTTTAGTGTTGTTTAGCATTCCAACTCGCATACTCGTACATTCAATTTACTGATTCCAGTTGGCCTGCATTGTATCATGATGCAGACAGAGGTAACTAGGATTGACATTGGGAAAACAATTGATCCATTGAGCAACTTAAAGTCAGATGGTGAGCCTCCCTTCTTGCCTCACTTCATCTTGCAGAACCAAAAAAAAATTATTTTTAAGACAAACATAATGCAATAAAAAGAGTTTTGGGTTGCCTCCAAAATAAATCCTTAATAAATTTCATGGCATGATGAAAGTACACTTTAAAACCTCATTCTTGGGGTTTACTAGAGTGTCACTAGGCAATCCCCTTGTTGGTACGGGTTAAAATGCTAAGAAATGTGGACCATCTGGGATTCCAAATGCTTGATTGTGACAGAATGAAAGGTGACCGTCTGGCTAAGGGCTGACACATCTTCTTTCATTTCTTTCTAAATCTTGTCTAACCTTCAACCTTGTTGAGGATACGTGATAATATATATTTTGACTTTCCACCGTCTTAATCCTTTGGCTTTTGACATTTTTACAGGAACATACATATCCCTCCCCACTCATTTGACTTGGGGTTTTGATCCCTCCATTCCTAATCTTGATATTTCCATCCTTCATCTCTATTCCAACCTTGGTTACCACCCTACCTAGAGTAGTTTGAATGATAACCTCTACCTTGGTTGTCTAAGAAGTTTGACTCTTCATTAAACAAGTCATGAAATTTGGATTCATCTGAATTACCACACCCGACACCCATAACATTAATACCTCAAGCACCAATTCCCATGACATTATTAGAGAAAATTTCAACTTCTGTCATGATTTTTCTAAAGTTCTTTTCTGTCGTAATCGTTCTCCATTTGCTCCTTTATCAATTTGAATGAGAGGGGAGATACCCGATTTTCACGGTTATACTAGGACTTGTTGATTTTTGTTAGTCCATCCAATAGTTGTGTCGTTATCACATAAGGTTGTTGTATTAAACCTCCCGAATAAAGTTGGTCAACGACACCCTTTTTTATCAAGTCAACACTCCAGTTAAAGTACTACAACAAATACGTTGTCAGGCAAGCCATGGGTAGGCATTATAGCATTAACTTCTCGAATCACCACCAATTTTCCTGAATTCGCTCTCCCACAAAATGCTTAAAACTTTGGATGTTGTATTAAAGAGTCATCATCTTCGAAGGAGCGGAAAATCACACATTAAATATAGTGACCAACTCCTCCCACAATGTGATTGATTCTGGTGGCAACATAGGCATCCACTTTCATGCTTCCCTCATTAGAGAGAAGAAGAATAACCTCTCCCGGATGGACTCTTTAGAGATTCTCTTAAAGGAGAATGGTGCACATATAACCACAAAGTTTCTAAAATTTTCATAAGCATCCTCATGTGCCAATCTACTAAAACGTCCCTTTAGTTTCAAAATTTGTAACATGGAGCTCATGATATGTAACACTAAATTTCATTCGGTTGGTGTAAGACAATCGCACCAATACCTCCCATTAGATGGGGGTTATCAACATGAGGCTCTTTGATATCGTTGAGGTTTCCGATGCAATCTCGATGGCCTATTTGGGTGCCATTAACGCTCATACGTCTTGTTTTAAATACAGACAAGGAATATAAAATAGAAAATTAATTAGTTCAACTATAACCAACAAGATCGAAATCCACATAACCAAAAATTCTCAAATAACACCACTCCCCAACAGAGGCGCCATTTTAATTGATAGTTCAGGAAACTTCTTCCAATTCTAAGTGCCAATAATCGTAAGTAGTATCGTAACCCAAAAAATGTTCGGAATCGTTCTCATAGGGAGTGGTTTCGAGAATTAAGGGTTGAGTACAAATCCGTTCAAGATCTTCATAGATAAAATACATTTACTATTTAAAACATAATACGTCAGAAGGGGAACACAAATATCATATTATCCGGGGGGAGGGTTTTAAGCAATTATAAGCTAAAAACTAAAATTAACAAAAATACAAATATAGAGACGAGATTCGTGGGATTTCATCGGAATATGTGCTCACATAAACTACCAGATACAACCTATTAATAGCAAATTTCTGTAAAGTTGTGATTAAGTTAGATTATAGTTGGGGTAAATTCTCTCTGGAGAAACATACCTCGAATGAGATGTGTTTTCCTCAACATTGATTTATCACGATTATGCCAGCCTTTGCCTTATCGCATTCACTCTCTCGAGCTAAAATTGTGGGAAAGGTTTTAGGATTCACACTCTCGAGTTGAATCCACGTAAGCCCAATAACCACCGACTATCGATTAAGTATTCTTGGGATTATGACTTCTCTCTCGAGCAAGCCAAAGACACGAAGGTGAAATCATATTTAATAGTACAATCCAATTAAATTCATACACAACTACTGAACGCAATAACATTTAAATAGTAAATAAACTATCAATGAGCAAGACCCAACAAAAAATTCAACCCATATCACATAATCACACCCCAAGAATTGGGATTTTAGCCGGATATAGTAAGGACATAGAAATCAATACCAACTAGTGTATCCATCAACTAGGTATGGATGTCTTTACACATGTCCAAAATAAAGATTCTTCAATACACACTTCTAATTTCTTAGAGTTGAAATCCTTTAAGTCTTGAAAACATCAATTCAAATTCTCAAGAAAATCTAAGAATAAAGTTGAAAAAATATATGAGTAATGCAGTATCAAATAAAAAAGTCTAGTAAAATTCGATAATAAGCTAAAACAACAATCAGTATTTATACTTTTTTAAAAATTGTGTTGCAAAGGACCACTCAGCGCCGTTATTCACAATTGCTGATAAACACAACGATTTTCCCTTTGGTATATCCTCCTCGCCGTTCTTCCTTAGCCTTCAACATCTTCGCGTTCTATAATTTTAGGTGTTGTAGTACTTCTTTTCGGAACTGCTCGGCAACACGCCGACTTAAGTATTCCTTCAGGGATCAGCACAATGGAACATTAGGCGATAATAAGGTCATAGGAAGACTCAAAAAATTTGTTAGGCGATCCTCAGTCTATCTTTTTTTCATTCTTTTGACTGCCTTGTTCTTTTTTGCTCAATTATGTCCATGCTTTGCCTCAAAGACTAAATACTTGAAACTCAAGATATATATATATATATATATATTATGTTTTCATAATTTTTATGTTTTGACATATTTTCTTTAAGCTTTTTTAAACATAGAATTTTTAATGGCCCATTAAAGGTAATATGGTTCAAAGATATTAGTCATTCTATTAAAACTCATTTCGAAATAAAATCACTATTATGCTAACAAAATAATTAATTCAACAATAAGAATGAGAATAATGTTGAATATTTGTTCTTTAGTTTTACATTGGTTTAGTCATTTAAAATACATAATATAACATTATATTTTTTTAAAAATGTTTAATTATGTAACTGACACTTATTAGATTTATTTTAGCATGATTTAGTACTTTTAAATTATTATCATTTTCACTATGACTTTACAATATTTATTTTATATGATGATTTCATTATTGTTTTTAGTGAATATTTTAGTGTCATCACTATCTAATATTTTGTGTTTATTTTTTAAGAAACATCTTTGATAATTGTAATTTGATTGGACTAAATAAATATCTGGATTACAAGTTAATTATATTTTTGCATGTACACTTTATCGGAAAACTCCAAAAACCGAAAAAATCTTAGATTTATTAGTTTGGTTTGATTTAAAAATTTAAAAATCCGACAAAATGGTTTGGTTTGGTATTTGAAAAAAAAAAATTGAGTTCAATTAGTTTTCTATGGTTTATAAATTTAATTTTTTACAAAAATAGTTGGGTTTGATATTTTAAAAACCTAAACTAACCCGGGCATGTACACCTCTAATTCCCGATTTCTTTTTCTATCTTTAGAAATCGATTGTAAGCCGGAAAGGATCGATTATATAAACCATGATTTAAAAAGTTGTTTTGATTAAATAACTACTGACCTTCATATCATCATGAGAAATATTAGATGCTTCTTCTACTAGAGGTGAACCGAGTCTGATATTATATAACTAATTTAAAGTATAGTGACAATCAGTAGATATAGTCCAGATATTTTTTTAATTTCATAGTTTTTTGCATATTAAATTTCAGGTGTTTTGTTATTTTATAAGATTAATTATGAATACTTCATAGCAATACATATAATGATACTGCGGATTACACTTTCTGTAAAAAAAATAAAATATATATTACAAACAATTAACACAATTCATGAAAATATATCACACCAAATAGTTCTATTTATTCATAAAGATTTATGATACATACGATACACGATTGTACTTATGAAACATATATCACACACAATAGTCTTATTTATTCGTAAGGATTGAGGATAGTAACAACATTCAATCTTGTTATTAATAGGGAATGAGGACTGATATCTATTTTTCGACATGGTGAGTAGCAAGGTCCTTGATGAGGCCAATAAGAAACTCCATAAAGTCAAGGGGCTCAGGAATGTTTTCATTCAGTTTTTCATACATTATGCTCCAAGTAATCCAGTTTTCCTTTGAAGTTAATATTACTGTCATTGAGTTATATAATTCATTCATATATCCTTCAATAAAATTGAAGGTCATTGATTTTGCTGCATCATCTATGTCTACGACCTGTTTGAAATGCCGTTCTTTGCCCCCTGAACATATTAATAAAATGATATAAGTTCAAACACGAAAGCTAATTAATTTATCGTTTCTACCATAGCCAATTGAAAAATGGAATAATATAAAAAGCTTACCAAGGATAATTTTCCAGCCAATAACAGAGTTTGTTTTTCCCAATTGACCATCATGCAATGTGAAGTTCGTTACCTTATCAGGAGACATGGTGGATGTTTGGTGTGGATTTGATTTGAAGTGGTCATGAAGAAAATCTCCAGCACACTTCATCTCTAATTTAGAGATCAACTTACCTTTCAAACCCATTACTTAGAGTTGAGTGAGATTTTGTTATAAGAGAAGGTTTACAAATTTAGTGAGATACATGCGGGCTTTATATAGAGTGTGTCATTTGTATAGCTAGTTGAAATATTAAATATATTTTTAACTTTAAAGAATGTGGTCTATTTTTTATATTTCAGGTGACAATATTTTTGCAGGCAAAACACAGTTGAAATATTGAATACATATCTCATCTCCCTCCATATTCATTTACTACTTCTTCTTTTAAGTTAAATCTTCACTTGATTATTATAAAACTGAGAATGAAACGGTTTAAGATATTTCTGATATCTTATAATTACATCAACTCGAAAATAAATCATGAAAGTTATACAAAATGAATGTGTTCAAATTATTTAATATAGGGAGAGTCAAAGTTAGGAGTTTGAGAGTTCAAGATCAATGTTATTTGGGGGTCCACATGTTCATATACATATATTTAATTATTCTTCTAAGACAAATATAGGATCTACAAAAGAATTAGTGGATTCGTTCGAGCCTATGAATCCTACCTATCTCTGCCTTACCTAACTCCGCCTCTATTAAATTTATAACTTAGTTAACAATATGAAAATAATTGAACCTTTTTATGGACAACTATCTCTCTTCCCTCCTAATTAATGACCTCTCATAATATTGATTTAAGATATTTTTAAATGAATATTCATTGCTCCAAATTGTGTAGTCCTTAAAATTGTTATTTCCCTCTGTTTTAGTTTTGTTGTTTTACTTTCTCTTTTAGTTATTTTTCAAAAAGAATATGTTTTTCATTTACAGGACTATTTAATCCTAACTTTTCATATGAAATATTTAACACCAAAATATCAAATGATATTTTGATATATTCAATATAATTTTAATTTAACTCTACAAATTTCAAAAGTCTGTTTTTACTTTTAAAACTCTAAACCTAACCGAAAATAGGAAAATAAATTGAAACGTCAATCTTGTCCGCAAAAAATGCATACTAATTCTTGATATATCTTAAATATTTTATGTAGGTAAGAAATTTACCATCAAAACTATATTTAAAACATGTGATTTTTAGTAGTAGATTTCATAGGTCTACATAGCCATGCTACAAGTTGAAAATTTAATATGAGAAAGTTTTGTCTAATCCTATATAGTAGGTGAGCATAGTCTATACAAACAAAAATTCAAATCTAAATTCAATTTTTTTGGGATATTTTTTTGAGTTTTTTTTAATGAATTAGAGTATGGACTTCACTTTTAAAGTTTATGAATTTAAAATTGTATATCATACTGGACACTTGGATTTTTGAATACAAAAAATTGTAAATATATATCTTAAACTCAATCTTATCAATTTTCATGTTGTTTTTGTGGGACAAAAAAATAACTAATGGTTTTAGTAAATTCGAAAATTTTATAAAATGACATTAGTGTTATGAAACTATATGAAATTAGAAGAAGAAGAAAGTAGAGAGGAGAGAAAAGACTTCTTATTTCTCTTGAAGTATATTTAGGATTCATAGATCTTTTACAAATTTTATTTACAATGAAGGAAAACCCTTTATTTATAGGGAAAACCTTACTTGGTCCCCAAGTAGGAATCCTAACCATATCCTACTAGGACTCCACATAATTAGACATTCAATATAACACAAATATGTTTATAACACTCCCCTTGAATGTCGATAGATTATGTGCCTCGTTAAAACCTTACTAGATAAAACCCAGTGGGGAAAAAGATCTAATGAAGGAAAAAGAGTACACATATCTAATAATACGCATTATGGATGCCTCATTAAAAACCTTACAAGGAAAACCCAGTGGGACAAAACCTTGTGAGGAAAAAAGAGTACATCGCGTATTAACTCCCCCTAATGACAACATCAATTCAGATACTAGAATCTTCGTTTTCCAAGCTTGTGCATCATCTTCTTGAAAGTTGTAGTTGATAGGGACATGGTGAACAAATCAATTATAGTATTACTTGAACATACCTCTTGCATGTTGATATCACCATTCTTGGGAGCTCATGAGTAGAAAAACTTTGACGAAATATGCTTTCTTCTATCTGCTTTTATAAATTTTCCCTTCAGGGTCAAAGATTTCTGCAAATTCCTTACTTCAACTTCTTAAAGCAATTAATCTATTGCCAAGAGCTTCAATTCTAGTTATCAACTTGCATAACAATATTTGTATATGCTTCATGCATTTTGAATCGATTTAATCCTTATGAGGATGATAAACAAGTTTTCCAAAAACTTGTATATGCTTTAGATTTTGAACCCATTGGATATTTAATTTTGTCAAGCAATAACATTCAAGTTAGATGTATGACATCTTTTAGTGCCTAGATTGCAAGTCAAATAAGCTTTACGCTTACCAAGATGCATCATTCCACTTTTCACTTGATAATTATTTCTACACAAGCATGCTTTAATAGATGTAGAATTCATATCCTCATAATCTTTTACAATATTGCGCGCTATTGTATCAAAGATATAGTCAACGATATACCATTTTGTATCGATTCACAATACGACAAAACTTATTGAGATCTCATCACTTCATTATTTTTAGGTAGCTACCCCTCTCATGAGGTTTCATAAAGTGTTATGTCGTAGGCTCTCCAAGAGCACATTGTCTCATTATTATGATCATTTTGATTCTTTGATCCTCCCCTTTTTTCAAGGATTATTTTATTTAGAATTGATTAGTCTATCATGCTTCATGCATGTCATAGACTTTATCCTTAAGGGACATTCAATAGGAGTATTTACAACTTTTGTGTTGCTTCTAATCTCCCCCTTATGTTAGACAACCTAACATATATCTCAATCTTTTGGAGAATCTATCTTTATGCATCATAGTATATTCATTAATCATATATTGCACATTAAAATTATTAGATGAAAACTATTGGTCCCTGACCATAAACCAATTAACAGAAAAATTGATCATAACTTATTGGTTTGATTCATACAATTATGTTTGTATGTAATATCATATTTCAGATCAACATATGAAACTTTATTTTCATAAGCAATGATTCACTATGTGAGATATTTAATGTCACATCATCTTATATATTTATCAATATTATCAAGATGAATTATCTTGATTTCATATTCTGAAAGTTGTGCTTTTAGCTCAATTATCTTGGACAAACAATTTTGTGAATGTCAAACTGCAAGTTGACAACAAACACACATGTGATTATTTTATTGATTCATCTTTTTATCATATCACATGATAGGTGAACGGGCCCATATCACCTATTATACTTTTCAGAATTTAGGGATTTAGTCCCAACTTTAGTTGATCTAATCAACTTTATCACGATATCAAACAACGTAAAGAATTCTTGAAGAATCTTCTAGTTTTTCAATGTATGTCCATTACTCAGTATGCACATCTTTGGATGACCAATTATTCATGCCAACTAATAAAATTATTAGTACTCGTAAACTCCAAGTTTACAACGTCATGTGCATTTTGCTTTAGTAAATTTATGATTTACTATTATATGAGTAAATTTCAATTTTATTACTCCAAGAGTAATTTTCAGATTTATTTCTTCTCAATTACTTCACCCTTTAGGTGAGTCATGATCCCATCATTGAATGAACTAATCTGAAGAAAATTGTGCATGTAACATATTATTTGTGCCAATATTTTTGCAATCTTTCTCATGCCTAGCATGGTGGCTTACACCTCATTCCCTTTAAAGAATGGATCCATATTTTAGCATTTATCAGAAGTTCTCATTCTTCGTGAATGGAACACAAACATGTGAGCTTATCAAATTATGATAGCTTTAGTACCTTATTCCATATTTATGTGCATTATTCAATCAATTGTCTTCTTTCAGACATATTATGCACTACAACCATATTGACTTTACGTAATGAAGCAAATTCAGTAAATTTCATGACTTCTCATCAAAAACACATTAGTTTTTCTTTAGTCATTATTATATCATCAATATGGTGCATTGAGACTGACATTCAATGTATTATCCATATAAAAGTGTTTTAGGTCATAAATTGATGGATCTTGAACCCAATATCGTATCATCATGGTGCATCAGGACTTTAACCCAATGTCTTACCCTCTTTTTGCGATTGGACATAAATCCATCGTCTTATTCTTTTGGTGCGATAAATCTATCGTCTTACCCATAATGAGGCTCAACCTCAAACCTTCAAAATAATTATAATTTTATCACTTTTGATGATCATCAATATGATCGTACATTATAATTACACACAAAATTGAGAATATTGATTTATTATAATCAACATTAGTAGTTAATAAATATATCTTAATAGATCACATACCTCATATAAAGGTTGAAAACATACCTTTCACTTAATTGTGCTAATTCAATTATTAAAATAAATTAAGGAATTCTCTTCCCAATCGATTAAAATTAAACATATAAAAAGTCAACAAATCTCTTTAAATACTTACTTTAGATGGTACCTCCAGATCTGTCACACAAATAATTATAACATAAAGATAAATCATACCTTGAAGATATAAGAATCTTATTGCATAACTTATGCACTTATTCCGTCTTCTTCATAATTCTTTAAGAATAGAATAATCGTGCTGATAACCTGTTATGAAACTATATGAAATTAGAAGAAGAAGAAAGTAGAGAGGAGAGAAAAGACTTCTTATTTCTCTTGAAGTATATTTAGGATTCATAGATCTTTTACAAATCTTATTTACAATGAAGGAAAACCCTTTATTTATAGGGAAAACCTTACTTGGTCCCAAAGTAGGAATCCTAACCATATCCTACTAGGACTCCACATAATTAGACATTCACTATAACACAAATATGTTTATAACAATTAGTTTAATATTTCTACTTATAGCCGTATAACTAAACTTTCAAGTTGTAACAATTAAAATATTTAGTTTGTAACATTTTATGTAACAAAAAAGTGTTTTTAAAAGTAATTGTAAAAACTCAGTTTTGAAAAAACTAAAAATATAAAAAAGGATAAAAAATCAAATTTGAAAAAAATGAAGAAGATAAAAACGAATTAAGGTGTATTAATTAATTTTTAATTCATTAATCATAATTTATACCCGACATAATTTTAGGATATTCAAAAAAATTATGAATACTTATTTTCCTTAATTCACTCAAATTTGTTAACATTAATTAAAACAATCAGATTTTATTCATTCTGTTCAAACGTTATCCTATCTTTGTTTATTTTTTTTTAAAATTGGCGTCACTACCTAGGAATTTTAATGGATTATGAAAACATAAACAATATATACATTCATAAATCCTATCATTTATTCATGATCGTAGCATTATAGATTTTCACATAAATAGATTACTATGATAATTCAGTCAAGAATCCATACCCTAATAAGTCATAATGATTTTCAAGAATCTTGACTTGAATTGAGAGGAGGTCATTTCTTTCTTTTCGTTCTTCACAAGTTGTTTCTATAACATTTCTTATACTTAAAGAATAATTTTGATGGATAAAACTATATATTTATGCCAGAGAGAAGGCCCTTTAATTAAGAGTGTTCTTGTACATCATTCCCACCTTTCCGTCATGGTGAATAGTTGATATATTGGGTAGTTTAAAAACTACCAAGTAACTCCCTACTTGTGGGTAGTTGAAAGAGGTAACGGGTAGTTGGAAGTTACTAAGTAACTTCCCAACTTTCCCAGTTCTTAACACATGTAAGTAACTTTTCGACTTCCCCACTTCTACATACATATTTATGATTTAAATTATATTAATCATTAAACCATAATATAGTTAGTGGGCCATGGAAACATACATTCTCAAACTTGGAGTACAACCTTTAACTTCATGTTTTAATATGCATGTTAATCTTCATGTGCACAATGCTAAGTCCAACATCATTCGTCGTTATTAAATAAATCAACTACTATGAGACATGTCGGTAGTACACCACTTTATTTGACATAGTCCCTTCCATGCACTAAAATATTAGTATATTGCCTAACACAACCTTTCAAATACATAACGGGTCCACAATAATCATTAGAATATATTTATCTAAAAAAATATGTCATCGTCATTCTCAACATGATGTATACAAGAGAAAAAAGGTTATACCAAAAACATATATATTGTTGAGCTGATAGTGTCAATTGTATGAAGATAATAAAATCTTTACAAAAATATTCATTATCATCTATAAGACACATTCTTTAAACATGTTCAACAAATGTTTTGGGCGGTAATCCTTTCGTCAAAGGATCAACAATCATAAGTTTGGTGTGAATATGTTCAATTGTCTCTTGATGCTTCTAGACTTCTTCTTTAAATGAAACGCATTTCAATTCCATATGTTTGTCACCCGTAGAATACTTATCATTTTTAGGAAGAAGCCTGTTGCAGTATTATCACAATAATTTTTTAGCGGCATGGAAAATACTATCGACTAGTCCAAGTATTGAAATACAGTTGTACAGCCAATTACCCGGAACTTTCGCCTCAGAGCATGCCACAAACTCAGCTCCCATAGTGGATGCAACTAAAACAGATTTCTTCACACTCTTCCATGATATTGCTCCTCTATCTAACTGAGACAAATATCTAAATGTGGATTTTCTTGTATCCACACATTCAGCATAATCTGAATTTGAATGTCCAATCACATGGAGATGATCAAATTTTCTATAAGTGAGCATATGATCATTAGTTCCTTGCAAGTCCAAAAGTTACAATAGTTTCATTAAACTTAAGATACCAATGTCGGGAAGCTTGTTCAAGTTCGTATAATTACTTCTTAAGTTTACACACCATGTGCTCCTTTCCTTGAAAGAAAACCTCTCAAGTTGATTCATATAAACTTGTTTCTCAAATTTCAATTCAGAAAGGTTGTTTTTAGATCCATTTGATGTCACTCTAAATCATAATGAGCTACTAAAGTCATTATAATTCCAAGTTCTTTTCTAGAGAAAGGTGAAAATGTTTCTTTATAGTAAAGACCATAATTTTGAGTGAAACCTTTTGAAAAAAGTCTAGCCTTGTGACATTTCTGTAGCCAATTGAGTCACGTTTGATCTTAAAGATCCATTTATACCCATCTCTTTTGCACCGTTATGGTAATTCAACAAGGCCCCATACTTTATTTTGTTCCATTGATTTCAACTCTTCTTTCATAACATTTATCCATCTAACATAATTATTATTTTCAATCATAATTATTATTTTCAATAGATTATGAAAATTAAATTAGATCATTATCAATTCCCAAGTCAATTATGCTAATCTTATAAATATACCAAATAATCATCAGAAATAGCAAATAACTTTTGTCTTTTCGATTTTCTTAATGATAGTTCTTGTAGTTTATCTACTGTAGGTTCATCAATTATCGCTTCATTAAGATTAATAAGTTCATCAATTTGTCGTTCTTGTTTATTTTTAAGTTGTACAACAACTTCAGGAACAACATATTTAAAAGAAGTAAAAGGTTGGGGAACCTCACCCTAACTTCTTTAATTTCCACTTTACGTGGTTCTTCACTCCCACTAACTTCACCATTCTCAATGAGCCTAGTATTTCCAGTTTCAACTATTCTCTTTCTACGATTAGGACTGTAAAATATATACCCCTATATTTTTCAAGATAACCAATGAAGAAACCATTGATTTTTCTTAAGATCCAATTTCTTTTCTTGTGGTTTATAAACATTAATTTCTACCGGGCAACCCCAAACATGAAGGGGCCTTAACCTAGGTTTCTTACCAGTCATAGTTCAAAAGGTTTCTTTGAGACTGCTTTACTAGGAACCCTATTGTGTAAGTAAATGTCAGTCCTTAAACTATACATCCATAATGAAAGAGGAATATGTCACGCCCCGAGCCAACACCGTGGGAGAGACTGACACTCTAAGAACATTATTGGTCCCAAGTGAACTCTTTGTCTAGCTTACTTACTTAGTTAAAGACTCAAAAGATAAGAACAATCTGTATAAATAACTTATGAAATAAACCGAGAATGCAAAACAAGCGAACTACAAAAATAAAGACTGATAACTAGTCATTTGACAATCTATCAAGCTAATAGACAACTGAGATGGATATTGGGACAAACCTCAAAACATCCTGATGAACTAAACTAGAAAGCAATAAAAGAGTGCTCCACAATGCAAGGAGGCTCACCAAATGACTCTGGAGTGCTCAACAAGATCAACGGTGTGTTGGATGTCGGTCCTCGTTACCTGCTTCTAAAGCATTATATGATGAAAACCAACTGACATCAGTACATTCAACGTACATGTACAAGTACGCGAGTTGTAATGCTATATAACATAGGCTTGAAAGAGATTATGAAAGAAACACTTACCTTGACTCTACACAACTTATGAACACTTAATAACTCATTTCATTATAAAATAGTTTAAAACAAGTGAAATATAATAGAAAAAGCTGTTAAAAAATGATGTCAACTTTGTGTATATGCAAGGATACAACATAAATATATATAAAATACAATAAATCGATGTATATAAAATACAATAACTGTTGTGGGAATTTTTCGAACTAAAAACCATCACATTTGAGCTATAGTGATTATACAACGATTCACCTCACGCTGCCAGTGCATCCTATTCCCAGCCAAAGTTATAAGACTTGAACTTCGGGTCGGTGGTTCGCCAATAATTTCTTGGACACACCGAGTTTTACAAACTGTACCTTTAAGTTTTCTAGAGTCCAACGGTCGCCGACATATTAAATGATGCATCACTTTAACCTTTTTGCTGACCAATCTGATTCTTTCCCAACACTTGTCACACTTCCTCCTGCACAACCAATAGACCATCACATTTAAAACAAAAATAATGAAATAAAAAAGGTTTTTGGTTGCCTCCCAAACAGTTCCTTAGTTAACATCTTGTCGTGATGCAAGTCCACTTTTAAACCTCACTCTTAGGGTTTGACATAGTCTCCCTAGGCAATTCCCCTGTTGTCAGAAGTTCAAATGCATCAAAATCTGGCCCATCTGGGCTTCCAATAGATTGATTGAGATTGAATGGGACCTGACACCCTGGCTAAGGGTCGATACATCTTCTTTCATTTCTTTCAAAATATTTTCTAAAACCTGAACCTTGTTGAGGATACACGAGAGCATATATTCAGACTTGCCACCGTCTGAATCCTTTGTTTTTTAACATTCATGGGGAGGAATATAATTATCCCTCTCCCCTACTTCCTATTGGGATTTTATCTCTCCATTCTTTATCTCCATATTTCCATCCTTCATCTCTATTCCAACCATCGTTACCACCCTACCTAGGGTAGTTTGAATTATAACCTCCACCTTGATTGGTTGTGAAGTTCACCACTTCATTATACATGGCATGAAATTGGGATCCATCCAAATTAGCACAGCCGACACCCACATAATTAACACTTCGACTACCAGCTGCCATGATATTTTTAGAAACAATTTCAAGTTTTTTCGTGATTTTTTCCATGTTATTATCTCTCTCTTGATCTTTATCCATATGCTCCTAGGTAAATTTGAATTAGAAGGGAGATACCTATTCTTCAGGGGTATACCCGGCCCTGTTAATTTTGGTCATTCTATCCAATAGTTGTGTTGCTATCACATAAGAAAGTTGCATTAAACCTCCCAGAGAAAGTTGGTCAGCGACACCCTTGTTTACCGAGACAAGACACCAGTAAAAGTACTTCAACAATACATTAACACGCAAGCCATGAGTAGGGAGTTATAGCACCAACTTCTTGAATCGCAGCCAAGTCTCATGAATTTGCTCGCCCTCCAAATATTGAAAGCTTTAGATGATGTCTCGGAGATTCATCATCTTCGTAGTAGGTAAAAATCACAAGTTAAATATGGTGACCAACTCCTCCAAAAGAAGTGATTGAGGCACGTGGGTACTCAGCCAACCACTTGCATGCTTCCTTCCATAAGTTAAAATAGAAATAACCTTACCCAGAATTACTCTTAAGAGATGTTCTTGAAGGAAAATGGTCCACATAGATCCATGAAGTTTTAAAGATGTTCATGTGAATGCTCATGGCCTAATCCATTTTAACTCCCTTTAGTTGCAAAAGTTGCAACATGGTTCCCGTGATGTGTAACACTGCATTCCCTTCAACTTGTGGTAAAATAATGGCACCTCCCATGAGATGGGGATCATTATCATGAGGTTCGTTGACATCGTCAAATAAAACCTCTCCCTTGCATCGGCACCATTTTGACTTGACGTATTACGATACTTTTTCCAATTCTAAGTGCCCGTGTCTTCAAGTAGTGTTATAAACCAGCCAAGGTTTGGGACCATTCCCATGGGGAGTAATTTTGAGATTTAAGAGTTAATTCCAAATTAGTTCAAGATCTTCGTAGCAAAAAGACATTTACTATAAACAAAAACATAATACATTAAAAGGGGTGACACAAGTATCAATTATCAAATGGGTGGGGGGTGGGGGTTGTAAATAATTATAAGCTAAAAACTAAAATTAATTGAAAATATTAATATGGATATGGGATGCTTGGGATGTGATAGGAGTATGAGCTCAAATAAACTACGGGGTACAACCTATTGATATTTAATTGTTGTAAATTTGTGGCTAAGATAGACTTAATTGGAGAACAATGATTTTCCTCGATTATGCCCAACCTTTGCCTTAGCTTATTCACTCTCTCGAGCGTAAAGTTTGGGATATTGTTTAGAATTTACTCTCTCGAGCTAAACCACGTCAACCTAATAATCACAATCTATCGATTCAATTAGACATGTGCTTAAGACACCTCTCTCTCTCGAACAAGCAAAATATACGAAGGTAAAATAATACTGAAAACTACAGTCCGATTAAATTCAAACAAAAATACTAAATGAAATCAAATTTAACTAACAAATAAACAATCAATGAGAAATACCTTGAAATAATTCAACCCATACTCACATAATCACACCCAAAGAATTGGGGTTTTCGCAAGGCATAGTAAAGATATAGTAGTCGATACGAACTGGTGTTTCCATCAACTGGTATGATTGAAATGTATTTTCACATGTCTACTATAAAGATTCTTCAATACCCACTTCTAACGTCTTGAAGTTGCAAACCCTTAATTCTTCAAAGCATAAGAACTAACTCTCACAAAAACTGTAAGAACTAAATCTGAGAAAATATATGAACATAAACTCAAAGGTAAAAGTCTAGTAAAATTTGATACTAAGCTAAAAATAACAACGAGTGGTTATAGTTTATGAAAACTTGTGCTGTGAAGGACCACTCAGCGTCGTTAGTCGGGATCACAAATTAACTCGGTGATACTCCTTTTTATTTATCTCCTCGTCGTGTTGCCTTAGACTTCAACATCTTCGCGTTATGTACATTCAGGTTACGTAGTAGTGTATTTGCAGAACTGCTCCGTAACAAGCCGACTTAACTATTTCCTTCAGATATCACTACACTGGAACATTAGGCGAGAATAAGGCCATTGGGGACTCACCTAATGAGTAAGGCGATCATCAATCAACCCTTTCTTCATTCGTTCCACTACCTTGTTCTTTTTTGCTCAATTGTGTCCAACATTTGCCTCCAAGTCTACATACATGAAATTCAAGGTTTTCTATCAGTTTTTGAGACAAAATATGCAGTAGAGGACACTTATTCTACAAAAACATTGCCGTAAATTAGTCCAAATCGTGGACTCATCAACAGACTTGGTAGAATCATGATTGAGTCAGATGGATGATCCTAAGTTTGTTTTGTTATCTATTTGTTAGTTTATTTTATTTATTTCGTATACTTTAATATTTATTCATGAACTAACATAATTATTATATGTTTTGCAAGTGTGATCATGCAAAGGATGATCTTTGAGATTTAAAAGACTATGTTAGAAGACTTTCTACACGTGCTTATCAATCTTGGAGCAATATTTAAAACAGTATATGACAAACGAAGTTTAATGAATTTAAAGTATATATTTTTTTAGTTAGGTTTATTATACTTTAATTTTTTTACTATCAGTCAAATTAATACTATTCAATTTTTTTACAGTATGTGTATTTGGGTGTCGAAGGTACAATTTTGCCATTACAACCACATTTTAGAGGAGGCCATCTGCCAAAATGTGTAGATGGATAAAGATAGTTCGGGATGATGATCAATGTCTAGAATATATGTAGCCTCATATTTTTGATGAATTGTGTTTGTATTGGAACATAGATAAGTGTAAGGCAATTTCACCACAAGAAAAAAAGGCTAGAGGTAGTCTTAATGGTGTCTAAATGCACACCGGAGATGCAAAGACCTTTGAAACAATTTCAAGAGAGATGGTAGTTTTGATTCAAACTTTTAGTTGATTTATGTATATAGTTATAAATTTTAGCTTTTATTTATTATAAAAAGAATTGGGGCACACTCCCATTGGACTGGAGGTTTTTAAGATTTCATGTCAGGAAGAAAGAAAATGAGTCAGATACGGATGTGTGAGTAGAGGAAAAGGCCGAACGAACTTTTGCATGTTATTTAATTTGAATAATATATAGGAATAGTGGATATATATATATATATATATATATATATTGATGTCAATGTTTATATTTAATATGATGAATAAGTTTGATCTGTATGTCAATGAGAATCTAGATATTTAAGTCATAATGAAACCTTAATTGTCCACCCAAATTTAGACAGAGTGTTTGGAGTGGGGGGAAACACAAAGGTAGAGTCTATGCTACTACCTAAACTCAAATAGCACAACTTACATCGACACTGACAGAGTTAGAGTGGAGAAGAGTAGCTGAATACAAAGCATGAGTGAGTTCATTCAACAAATCAAACAACACGTGCTGAACCTCGCTCATCGACCTTCGACTTCAACACTCGAGGACATCAACCACGACAATTGGGAGGAAGAGGTTTATTTGTATATGCCACTTCGTAGTTTAGGTCATTTTTAATTTATGGACTTTTTTGAAATTTTGAAATGAATTTTGAAAGACATTATGACTCTTTAAATTGTGATTTAGATACTTTTGAATGTTAATTTAAGTTTGTTGTTTTATGTATTGTGTAGGTTGCTTATAATGTTGTGTGTTTAATTGGGCTGAATTGAATTGCATTTGCAGGCAGCAGAGACTACAAGTTTCAGTTGTCAAAAGAATTGCGAAACAACGACGGATAGAGTGGTTTTTTGGATCGTTTTTATGGGTTTTATTGTTTAAAACATCTCAAAAAAGTTATGGAAAATTTCCATTAGTCCGTAGATTTTTGTATTTTCAAAAAAGAAATATTTTGATAAAAGCGATCGACAATGTCCTCCTATCTGTACCGTCAAACAAAAAAGTGAAGAATATCACTGCGTCGCTTTTTCATCGATTTAGACAAAATAAAAGTGGTGTAGTATGTCGCTTTTGGTCGTTGTTTATCGGCAATTTTTCAGTAGTACACTTGAATCAAGAGGAACATGTATGGTTAAAAAATATTTGTAGGTAAGCATATTCCAAGGTAAAAACACAAACTGTAGTGTTTGTTTATTGACTTATGTAAGGATTGTAGATTAGTGTGGCATTGATTCTCTTACATAATATGTTAAATTTTGGAAATAATAAAAGTTGGAGGTATTGCAATGGAGGTTTCATAAATAAGTTTATATAGAGGGAAGGTGTCAAAGATGATGCCATATTAGGTAAGTCATGGTTTATATCATGGACATGTGATATCTACTCTGATCACCGTCTCGGGGACTGGAACTATAGTTTGATGGGTCAAATACTTGGTTAAAACAACATATATTTCTCTAAAAAAGATGCATCCTTTCACTCTTTCTTCCTTATTTAATTCTTGTATAGTTCATCTGAAGATTCTTGTGAAGATTCCTTTTTTGGAATCGAATAAGTGTAACATGTACGATGTTAAACTGGGGTTTCATAAGCTGTATCTCGTCTATATATGTGATTACACATTCTGAGTAGTAAAACAAATTTAATCATCTCACGAAGTAAAAGGTTGATTAAATCCACTTTAAGACTCACTAGATTCAATCTCCATAAATGTAAAATAGAAAGGTATAAATAACATAAATAATGAATAATCTTAAAGCTAAAAATAAATGTAATCTTATATTTTATAAAATTCATTATAAAATATAATCTTGAATAAGGAATTACATAGCATATTGAGGGAATAATAGTTGTGATGAGAGCATAACTGATTCTTATTTCAAGGATGGTATTGAATGAACTTTACGTATCATAAAGTGAATCTACTTAAGAAAAATATAATGAATAATGTACAAAAATACTTACTAGCTTACTTAATAATCTCATAATTAATTTAATACCCCGAGCCTACACCCTCAACGTGGGCGGCACCCAATGACCATTGTTGGTCTTAAGCAAAACATTGACTTGACTTACTTAAGCTAGGGTAAGACATATCTTGATCATAAAGCGATAAACATTCTCATAAAAATTACTTAAATAAATGTCTTGGACAATATGACATTTAAGTCTCAAAATTTTAATGTCTGAATACAAAATAAGAAGAGAGTCAAACTGAATATTATGTCTGACTATCAGTCTATGAAGACTCTATAATACTAAGATGATTCTTGAGATTAAACCCACAACATTCTATAAGTAAAAACATTTAAAGCAATTAAAATAGTCCTCCGGAATGCAAGGAGATTCACCACTGATTCGTAGTGCTTAAATTGGATCAACGAGGCGCTGGATGCTGATCCTGCTTATCTCCTTCTGCATCGTAAGATGATGCAGGAAAATTGGCATAAGTACATTGAATCTACACATATGCGAGTTGGAATGCTAAACAATAACATAAAGCATGAAAGGAATAAGAAAAAACTTACCTTGGCTCTGCTCAAATCAAGAATACTAATCTCAACACATATAAGGCAATTAAAATACATGCAATGTATATAAAGTTTTTTAAAACAGTGAAACAACTTACTTCATCAAAGAAAATGCAATAAAAACTCAATTTTACTTATATATGAAAGTATAGTTTCTTTGAGAGATTCTTGATACACTCAAATTATACCTCCCTAAAGAAGCATAATAAATCGTTATCAAGTATGAACCCAACTAATAGGTTGGAGTCGATCCCACGAGGACAATGGTTTAGACTTAACTTTACGTCACAATTATATCTATTTAGTCAATGTCTTTCCAAAGCATGTAAGTAAAAGGACTTTTTTGTGAAACAAATTCCTTTAACGGTGTAAGTAGATAATTAAATTTTGTTTTTATCAAGATGAGATAGTAACTATTCTATATGTATTTCCCATAGGTTCATAACGCAATATTCCTAGCAATAGTAATCCTTTCCTAGTGTATTACATGCTAAGTGATAAGTTAGATAACTCTAAATCCTTGGTCCGGAATCAAGAGAATTTCACCCCGCACCTTGGTATGGCTACGTGTGTATAACTAACTAACCCTTACCATTACCTCATATTAGACATCATAATATATGTATGACTTAGTTATTACTTCGCACCAATAAACACCAACCTGTTAGATACTATCACACTAAATCTATGTTGATAATTGTTTTCTTATTAACTACCACCTTTGTCTGGAAAGTAGAACCAAGGTGAGCTCTAATGCTGGCCACCATTTAAAGGACATCTGAATGAAAGAATTATCAATGCATGCAAAATACTATTCAAGAATTGCTTAATTGCTAGTCAAACTTTGTTAATTACCCATGGTTCCTACAACCCTAGTTGTGGATTTTGTTACCCATGCTATCAAGACCACAATTCATAATTTTAAATGAAGAAATCATGAAATTGCTGAACAAGAAGAATAAACAAAAAATTCAACTTGAAATTGCAGGAAAAATTCTTCAAACCAAATCTGTAAATCAACTAATTGCTAATGTTGCAAAAATCAATCTCCAGTACAAAAAAGTAACAAAAGCAATAATATCTAACCCCGAAAACGAAGTTTTAATACCATATGTATAGAAAACATAGTCATAAAGAAAAAGGTATTCAAATAAGGAAAGTTTTGTTAAGGTATGCGATATCAATTGACGAAACAACTGATGAACCATCGATCAATCGATGGTCCGTAGATTACTTTCGTTAGTCAGGACATAAAATTATTTCTGCTCTCCATATGTCACCCTATCTTAATCAAACGATGGACCAACTGTACGATCTGTCGATCCATCTATGAGCCATTGATTCTCCTCTATAGCTCCATACTTATAATCTTTCAAAAACAGGTACTAGAACCTATTTTGAACCAAATGACAGTTCACCAGTCGGTCCATCGATCAATTGATGGACCATCGTTAATCGTGGTTCCATACTTAGTAAGAATTCCCTGATTTTCCTTCAGTGTCCTAAGCTGCTCATCTACTATGGTCCATCGATTGAATAACGGACCGTCGATTGCCTCGGTATGTCTGGTTCTGCACTATTTTCAGTTTTTTTACTGCCACCTAAACATCTTTTCTGCGAAAGAAGACACAAAGTTTGTTTAAATCACAACAAAAAGAATTTAGACACACAAAACTATTAAGTGAAATGCATTATAAATGTCGTGATATCACGACACATCCAGACACATATTAACATGACGCTAAACGACAGATCATGATCGACAAGCGAACTCATGCAGATCACATCATGACACAAATTTACAATGCAACAGACACCTCTACAATTTTTCCTCCCTCAAAGGTACCAACTTTCTCATAATGAAACTAGTGTCGTCACTTCAATAGAAATCTTAATTTTTCGCACAATGGTTGAGAATTTTGGGTACAAGGATCTATATTTCAACACTTGCACTCAGGAAGAAGTTCAAATACAGTAAGTACTCTACACCATAGGCTTGCCCTTATTTTTGCTTCTTAGGTTAATCAGAGTAGACTCTAAGATTATGGTAGAATTTTCATAGCTTGTAACGTAGGCTCAAGGTCAAGTGTGGTACATTTGGGTACATTTTTAGTACTTTTTTCTCTCCTTGACATTACTTTTAAGCTTCCAGCCTTTTTTCATTGCTTTTGACCCCCATTTATCTTCTCTTCTTCGCTTTCTTTCCTTTTTTTCTTTAAATGTGACTTTCACTTTTCCCTTGCATCTTTTTCTCAAAAAATTCTTTTCTCTTTTTTCTTATTATTTTTTTCTCTTTTTCTTTAGTTCTTTCATTTTTTAAAATGTTACATCGTTCACTTACATACGGTTTTCTTTTCAACATCCAACTCTTTTTATACCCATTTTAGGGTCCTCACTCATAATAGTCACCCTCAACTCATGGATTTTCCATAGGTTGAGTTACACAATACCCAAAGTCGGGTCAAGGCCAAGACGAGGTCACTTTCTAATTAGCAACCCTCAACATAGACTTCTCGCCTAAGTCAAGGAGCACATGTCAAAATAGGGACTGGGCCAAAACATTAGACCTTGGGAATATGAGTTG